>CM060178.1:26635142-27057642 GCA_030549775.1 Tamarix chinensis | reverse complement strand
AAAATAATAATTTTAGGGCCCCTACTCATTGTGAAATGAAAATATAACAGTATAACATATGGAAAAGATACTAATGATTTAAAGATGACGAATACATGAGTCAGGATCAACGTGTGATATATATATATGGAGAATAGTAGCTCAGGAGTGTTTTGCCCCGAGAAGGAAATGTTTTAGATCCACTCTACCGGATGATAATAGTGGCTCAAGTGTATTGTCCTTGAGAAGGTGTTTTAAACTGTTCTACTAGTTTAAGAATAATGGGGTTCCTACACTCAACGTATATAAAAGAATGAAAATGGTTTATACTTAATAAAAAGAACTAGATCATTCTTTATCTTATGAGATGTTTCATCTTTTTGGTTATTCACTTATTATTTGATGTGAAAGCATGTGTTATTTATATCCCTATTTTAATAGTGCTATTCACTTGCTTAGTACGTAACTTACTAGCCACCCATTGTATAGATGATGCTCATTCCCACAATTGGAGACCCTGATTCTTATGTGTAGGTCTTAAATGATCCACTAGATGATTATGCTACCTATGATGCCTTATGTAGGGATGAGTGATTTCATTTGTATTAGAGGTTGGGTGAAGAGTAATGTTATCTAGTAGATGTATTTAATTGGATACTTTTTTCCTTTTACTCTTGATCTATGGTTCCTTTTTTTTGTATTATGACTTGGAGTTAAGCTCCAAACAAATTATTATATTCTTAATGTTTCTTTTGTTACTAATTTCCTTGTGTTACTATAAATTTTTTAGCATTGCGATTGATATAAGGATGGTTGAATAAACCATACTTATGTTAATTACAAAAGGAACCCCAATATTTTACTTGTTTATTTCTGTCACAAAACAAAACTTTTTAGTAGTAAAAAATGGGGTGTTACAAGTTGGTACCAGAGCTTTTTTTTAATACCATGTTTTGTTTTTTAAATTTTGGTTTTCAATAATCCCTCATCTGATTTTTAATAGTATAGTTTATATTTATAAAACCCATTTTATTTTGGAAAACATAGATTAACTTGTGAGGTAATAGAGGACGAGTAGCCTAAGTGGCCTTGAAATATAAATTATGTGCATTATATGTTAATAAGCTAGGAAGGCCATGCCCTAACACATTTTTTGTCTTGCAACTAGTTACTGATCAAGGCGCTCAATGGCTACATTGGTCATTTGGAGGAGACATTTGAGGCATTTATTGAGTTTGACTTGTGTCCCACTCAATCGCCACCACTACCTCTACATCACCTATAAGAGGGTATAGGAGAATACTAGCTTCGGAGGGTTATGAGACATCGCCCACCAATCTACATTAGAGATGAGGACACAATCATCCTAGAGGGATAGATTCACGACTTGGATAGGATTTTTGAGGTAGTTGAATGCCCACCTACTCAGAAGGGGGTATTATAGCCATTTTCTTGCGTGGAGTTGCCAATACCTAGTAGGTAGGTCACCATGCATAGGATGGGTCATAGATGTCCTAAGAGGACTTTAAGGTGGAACTTCATGCTAAGTTCTACCCTAAAATTCTTAAGAGGGATAAGCTAAAGGATTTCATGTAACTAACTCAAGGGATCATGACGGTGAGGCGGTACCCACTCCTGAGTTACAGAGTTAATGACGTTCACACCGGAGATTGCAACTAGTGAATTGACTAAGGTTTATCAGTTTAAGCAGGGACTCCACTTTAGTATTCATCAATAATAAGGTAGAAATCAAAGTGAGAAATCAAAATTCCTCAGAGGGAATAATTTTACAATCGATAAAAGGTTTAATTGAAACACTCAATACAAGGTAATAAATCATAAGAGGGTAAATACGATACAAAAGAAATATAGAAGGAATAAATTGCATAAAGAGTAATTACGGCCACGACACTGTCAAACTTTGAGCCAACCATAAGCTCAACACTCAGCTCTGCCTGATATCTCGCCCACCTGCACAATGTTAGAAGGGTCTACTACTCGTGGGAATGAGCAGCACCCATAAAAAGGGTGATTAGTATTCTACATACTGAATAAGGTAACCGTGCACTAAGGCCAATACATAAAATCACATAAACCATGCAGAAAAATAAAAAAGAGCATATAGTCCATCATGATAGCATAATATCGTACAATCATTTGGGTAGATACATAAAGGCTCATTTATAATCCGGATTAATTACTTAATTAATCTCTTATCGAAATCGATTCACACCTTACTTTTTATCAAATCCATGCGAGTACGGGAACCCCACTATTATAGCCGATGGATCGGATACGTATAAGGCACATAACTCCTGACCACTATTATTACTGGTGGACCATAAACACACAGGGCACATAACTCTTGACCACTATTATTGCCGATGGACCAGAAACATATAGGGCACGTAACTCCTGACCACTATTTTTGTCGGTGGACCGGAAACACATAGGGCATAAAGCTCCTGACCACTATTATTCGCTGATGAACTGGTCTGGCATAGACTTTCATGGTGTTTCACTGTAAGTACTCAGTGTCTTTCTCATGTCATAGCACAAATATGGTCGGTTTCTTTTAGCACAGATGCCCCCACTATTATAGCTGTGGACTGAAAACGCATAGGTACAATGCCTGACCACTATTATTCGCTGGTGGACCGATCACATATAGGATATCATGCCCTAACCACTATTATTCACTAGTGGATCGGTCTGGGCCCGATTCAACAATCTTCCACCTTAAATGATTAATGTATTACGGTGTCTTATTCAGAAACTTTACCCTATACATGCATGAATCACTCCCTTTACACTTATCCTCCAACGAACCATACCACATCATGATAAATCTGCACCTCCTATCTTGTCCAACAACCATTCCTCTATACTCAAACTCACACTAGAACTCCAACACTGAAATATGTGGGTCAAAGCCCACTACTACACACTGACAAGTCCACTTATTCCCTTACTCTAGGGTTTTTCCCCAGAAACCCTAATTTAGGCCTAAGTGGACCATCCTACTCCACCTTACACAACCAAAATCATTTTTAATACTCCATACATCACAACTCATAGAGTCTACCCTCATCATTACACCTTAATCACCAAGTACACATGCTACCACAAAAACCCTAAGTAGCCACACCAAACCCTAACTCAGTCTCCTATGTACCCTTATATTACTCCACATACTATTTTCCATCCAAAGTGTTCAAACACCCCAAAAACACTTACATTACCTTCCTCACATCTTAAATTAACATTCCATACATAAATTTCACTCCCATGTAGACTTTACACATCTCAGGCAACCTTTCAAACTTTTCATGCAAATCCTAAGCTCCCAGGTGAAACCCTAGATTCAACCATGTAAACCCTAGATCCATCCATGCAAAACTCTAGATTCCTCCATGCAAAACCCTAGATTCCTCCATGCAAAACCCTAGATTCATTCACACCAAACCCTAGATTCAACCCATACAACACCCGAAATTAGATTCTTCCATGCAACACCATAGAATCTACCATACGAAACCCTAAGTCCATCCATACTAAACCCTAGTTTAGATTCTCCCATGCAAAACCATAAATTAGATTCTCCCATGCAGAACCATAGATTCTCCTATACGAAACCCTATATTCTCTCATGCAAAACCATAGACTCTCCCATTCCTTCATTTTACTTTCACCCCTATTCTTCTTCCATTGATGGATCATTAACATTTTTAGGTCAACTCATATCCTTTGGTCAACTCATCTCTTTTTGATTAACTTACTCCCCTTTGGTCAACTTATTTCCCATTTTCTATTTTCACCCTTTTTCCCACATAATAGCACTTTTATACATCCTCACATGCATGCCTAAAGGATCACAAACCAATCATCACATATCACAATATCTCATCACTTATACATAATACACATGACATATAACAACACATGAACACACTTCAACTCCACGCCATACCACACATGAAATCAATATAATGATAAACATAGGATGCATAACATACAAAGCATATAATGCACATCAACACACATAAAGCTTTAGTAACACTCTTACCTAAAATGATACCGGTCTTGGAGCACACTCCTATACCTCCTTAGGGCTTTGACTGGTCTCACCTATATGAGGGGAAAACTAAAATTAGATTCCCTCCTACCTAAAATACTATTATTACTAACTTCTGCTCAGACTAGGTTTTTGACAAAATAATAACATATTAATAAAAATGTCATTAACTAATAACTAACTTTGTTAAAGATATAGGATATAATAGCAATATTATAAAAATTTATAATACATGGTTTGAAAACATTATCCTAATAATAATAATAGTGATACCAACATAATAATAATGATAATAGTAAAAATAATAATAATAATAATAATAATAATAATAATAATCATAATACTAATAATAATAATAATAATAATAATAATAATATAATTTTAAATAAAAGGTGGAATAAGGGCTTTGACCCTCCACCAAAATAATGCTAATAATATCATTAGAACATTATTAATAAAAATAGTAATCATAATAGTAATAAAATAATAGTTAAAATTATAAAATAATAATAATAATAATAATAATAATAATAATAATAATAATAATAATAATGTAGTAGTAGTAGTAGTAGTAGTAGTAGTAGTAGTAATGATAAAATAACCTAAATTGAGAGCAAAATAAATTAGGGTTTTTTACCCTACTTTGAAATAGTAAAAGTACCATTAGTGATAATAATAATAATAATAATAATAATAATAATAATAATAATAATAATAGGTTAAAAATTGAAATAAAATAAAATAAGCTTAATTAAATAGGGAAAAAGGGTTGAGAGGGTTTAGGGTTCAACCTTAGGCTAGAGGTGACAAGCGGCACCGACTGTGATGCAGGGCGGTGGCGGTGGTGGCCTGAAAAAGAGAAGAAAAGGAGAAAAGTTGAGGGTTGGAAAAAATAGAAAGAGAAAGAGGGTAGAAGTAAGGGTGGTTATGATTGTCTAGAAGGAGAGGAACATAATGAGGGTGGTGGCGGAACCAAAGGTGGCGGCGTTGGTGGCCGAATGGGGAAGAAGAATAGAAAGAGGGGAGGAGAGGGAGGAAGAGGAAAAGAAAGGTGGGGAAGATAGAGGAAGGTCTGCATAATAAATTGGGAGGTGTAGGGGCGGTGGTTACGGTAGGAGAGGTGGCTAATGGTGGTGCAAAGGGTGGCAGAGATGGAAGAATGGGTTGAATGAGGAGGTAACTTTGCACGGTCAGGGTGGCTCGTGTAAGGCAAATCGAGGGAGGGGAAGGTATAGTAGGGTAGCGGATAACACAAGGAAGGCTTAGGTGGGTAAAGTGGGTGGCGGAGTTGGCCGACGGCGACGTAAATGAAGTTTGAAGTGGCGACGGTGGAAAGGTTAGGAAATTCTAGGTAGGAATCAAAAGCTTGAACCTGAGCTCATTATAGGGTATTTATAGATTTTAGACAAGAGGGTAGGGTTCTGAGGGTTGGTGAGGGGGTAATGCAGGTAGGGTTTTAGTTGTCGGCGGAGATGGTTGGCCGATGGCAGTCAAATTCATGGCTAAGGAATACGCAGAAAAAGGAGGAACTACACGAGAAGAGGGAGAAAGTGGTTTGGGTCAACGTGACTAGCAGAACAATGGGGAAAAGAAGGGAGAAACAGCCGATCAAATGGGCGAGATCGGTGACGTGAGTTGTAGGTCAACGGAAATGGTTGGGGGAAGAAGAAAGAAGAAGAAGGAGGAAATGAGGGGCTGGACCGGCCAGCTGAGGAAGAGAAAAGAAAGGAAAGAAACCCGGACTGACGATGGGGAAAACAAAACGTAGCATTTGGCTGCGCTGAAGGAGGAAAAAATAGAAAAACAAAGGATCTTGGGCCGCGGAACAGGCCCAAGTCGGGGGAGGGGGGAAGACCTCTGTGCCAGGTTGCCAAAGAAGGAAGAAGAAAAAGAGGGCATTGGGTCGTGGTTGGCCTAGGTCGGGGTAAAGAAGAAAAAAGAAAAGAAGAAGAAGGAAAAAGGAAGAAACAAAAAAGGAAAAAGGAAAAAGGGAAAAAGGAAAAATAAAATAGGTGGGTTAGCGCAATTAAATTAATTTGAATATTTATGATATTTAAAAATAATAATATTTAAATCCCTTTTTAGGCTAATTTAGGATTTTTGAAAGGTTTTTCATAAATTCCATTTTAATTAGCAAATCACTATAATTTTCTTGAATTAAATTATTTACAAAATTCCTATTAATTTAGACCTAATTTACCCTTCTTATTTTAAATAAAATAATTTCTTTAATTAATTTCCAAAATAAAATCCTTAATTAGCTAAAATACCTAAATTTTATAATAAAAATATTTATTATTTTCTTCTCGAATAGCCCTAACTAATTTCCTTTTATTTTTATAAAAATATTTTATTTAATAAATTTTTAAATAAATCCTTAATTAGCTGTAATTTTTAAAATTAGGTTTTGGGGTTTTTTGTAAATTTTCAAATAGTTCCCATTATCGCGAAGAAAGCTACTAACAAAAATTTTCCCTTCATACCTTTTCTTTTACCTCCTAACCAAGCAACAACATTATCCTTAATGGATCTCGGCTTCATCCAAGTGCATCCAATCCAATCGCATTTCTCATACTAAATCTTCCCCATTACAATGCAGTGAAGGAAGACGTGATTGACCGACTCTTATTCAATTCTGCAAAAAGGACATCTGACTCACTTATATGTTATATCACTAATATGAAGTCTAACAAGTTTATCTCTTGTGTTAAGTCTCTGTTGAATCGCAAAACAAAAAATAAGTTCAATCCTCGATGGTGCTATGCCAATCCAAATCCTACTACAGGTGTTACTGCTCAAATCATCCTCAATAATACTCTGATAAGAGGCTTCAAAAAAGGATTTGATAGAGAAAACCCCTGTATCATCATAAACCCAACTAATCTTATCCTTTCTATCCTTAATCAAGACAACCTACTTGATAAGACTTTCCATCTGTTCCATTTGCCATTCCTCCCATGAAATAATTGCCTTCTCCACAAAAAATTCTAGATCCATTATGCTCCATCCCAAAAAACCCATATTTGCTACTTTATCTTTCTATTGATCTAACACCAAAATGAGCCTTAGAAAGATGTGTTTTAAGGGTCCATGCCCCACCCAGTTATCATTCCAAAACCTGAATCTTCTACCATCTTTAAGAACAATCTTCAGACCTGAGTTAAGAATGAGGTTCGTCCTTCCCATTTTAATAATGTCCACCCATGGGGCCCACCCCCTCCATTGAGTCAGAATCTGCAGACTTCCAAAATGATCATGAGAGTAAATAGATGAAATAATTATTTTCCAAGATGCTACCTCTATGGTATAAAACTTCCACCACCATTTGAATAAGAGTGCATTATTCCTCATGGTTAAGTCCCCAACACCTAATCCATCTAGGCTTTTGGGTCTCTAGATCACACTCCATCTAAGCAATAGTAGCTTCTTCTTGACCCCACTACTACTCTAGAAGAAATTCCTTTGGACACTAATAATCTCGTTTACCACCCCTTTTGGAATTTTGAATAAGCTCATGTAGTCCAGAGGCAAGCTATTCAAAACACTCTTTATCATTACCAATCTCCCTACATTTGATAGAACTTTTAACTTCCATCCTACCAATCTTTGTTTAACCTTATCAACCATGGGTTTCCAAATTTGATTGTTTCTCACATTTTCCCCTAATGGAAGCGCAAGGTAATTAATTGGCAAAGCACTAATCTTACAATTCATAATTTCTATTTCTTTCTTCTCAAACTGAGCATCCACCCCAAGACCTATAAGTTCAGACTTTGCAAAGTTTACACTCAGGCCTAATAGTAGATAGAAAAACTCTAGCAATCTTCTCTAATTTTTTATATTCTCAAGTGAAGCCCCAAAGAAATTCATAGTATCATCAGCGAATTGAAGATGAGTAACTTCACACTTATCATTCCCCACTTTTAAGCCTTAGATAAACCCTTTATCCATACTGGTAGTTTAAATAAGCTAATTAAACGCCTCAACCACCAGAACGCCTAAACCACCAGAACAAACAGAAATGGGGAAATGAGATCCCCTTGCCTAAGACCCTTCTCAATTTGAAGGGAATAGATGGTGTCCTATTAACAAGAACTGATATACTGGTAGTTTAAATACATTCCTTTATCCATACTCTCCATATATTTCCAAAACCAATGATGCTTAGAATGCAATCTAAAAATTCCCATCATATGCTGTCATATGCCTTTTGGATGTCCAATTTGATCCTCACCCCTTTCGCTCCCTTCGTCTTCTTAGACTACTGGACAATCTCATTGGCTACCAGGGCCCCATAAAGATTGCTTTTGCCTTCAATGAAAGCTGATTGAGAATCGTTAACCGAGCTATCACTACCTCGGAAAGGGGTTTTAATAATGGTTATTTTATAGTTTTAATAACTGTTTTCAACCGTTAGTGAACCTCCCGTTATTAAATCTTTAATAGCAGTTCATAACCATCATGAAAAATACACAAAAACCGGCGAATATGTGCGTAAACTTCATATTTAATAACATTTTTTAAGTAAAAACCGTTGTTAAAAATTAGGTTTTAATAACGGTTTTTCAGTAACCCGTTGTTAAAAATAAGGTTTCAATAATGGTTTATAAGAAAAATCAATTGTTGAAAACCAAGCATTAATAATTGTTAATACAAAAACCATTGTTAAAACATCATCGAATTACCATTTCGGTCATTGATTATGCGTTTATTAAACCCTCTAATACGTATTAAATGAGCATAAATATGAGATTAGAAGGATTTTTAATAACGGTTCTATGAAAAACCGTTATTCAAACATATATTTTAATAGCGGTTTTAATTCGAACCGTTATTAAAACGTAGGTTTTAATAACAGTTTTTCATATAACCGTTATTAAAACTATAGGTTTTTTTTTAGTATTTTTCTGTTTTGTTCCTACCCACAAATACAGTTGTATGTTCAAATAATTACCAAATCTGTAATGCAAAACAACATCAATTCATACCAAATCTGCAATCACACCATAATTTCAATCAATCTATAATTGGTATGCATGTCTCAATACACCAACTATACTAAGGAATAAAAATTAGTAGGCATACCACAACTTGGTAGCTCTACACCCCAAAGTAAAGAGTTCGGAGATCTAGGCTGAAAGACCGAAAGATTTAGACGAAATACAAACCTGAAAATGCACGTAGAATATATAGATCGCTACCTAATACCGAATGAATGAGTGCACGTGCTTGGCCCATTGGTCTCTAACTTCATCAATTTCATCAACATTGTATTGCTGGCCTCGTGCATAGCCATCAGTGAAAAACTACAACGCCCATGTTTCAATTAATATACAGTTAGCCATTAGATCAAAAATATATATGTCATGATTCATTAATAGAAAAACATGGAAAAACAAACATGCATGGCTTGGATCTATGTTGACCTATCTATTCTGGACTATAAGATCCATTACTCTACATACATAGTATCCACAATCATCGCCGTTTTGCTATTGTGGACACTGTCAAATGAATTCAGTTAGCTCTCTAACTATTATATATTAATTTGAATTAAAAAAAAATACAAAATAGTTGTCTTCCTACTTACCATGATAGGCTCATATTGAAGATTCTTTGGGTCTGGGACACCATTCCCACCTCTCCTTTGATATGCCGTCCGTAGTTCCCTAACAAATAGAGTTGGATACATAATATTGTAAGTATATATACCTCAAATAATGAAAGTAGAATATATATATATATGTATAAATAAGCTAATGAAGTAAGAAGTGAAAAGTATACTAACATGTCGATAAATTCCTTCCCACCACGACGAGCGACCTCAAAAGGCACGTCATAGGTTCGAAGGGAATCAAACACATAAACTTTATTAAGATCAGGTCGGACGGCGTACAAAACCCAATGTTCAGACGCGAGGTGAAGAATGAGATAGAGCTTGTTGTGTCCCTCAATCAAAATGAAATCCGCTAAATAGTTTATGTGCCTACCCTCTATTATTGTACTACTGTCACCTATGTAGTATGGGCACACAAACACAATAGAGGACAGCATTCCCTCCATCGCAGCACGACTAGCTACCAACCTATATATAGACGACAATAACAATGCATATTTGTTAATAACTAATAACTCATATAAGATAACATAAAAATTCCATTTCTCCAAGAGTACTAAAATCTGAAATATGAAATAATGCATACGTGACATAAACAGCGACACTCGTGGTTGACATCCATTCCTGATTAAAATTGTCGCTTATGTCAACCGTCGATACCATGTAAGTAACATCGGCCCTTCCAACATACTCGGGATGACAATCAATGGAAATATAATTATTCCCGAGGTAGTTTTGGGCATAGAAATACAATAAAGCTAATGCTGGTAGAGGTTAGCGTATTTCTGAAGAAGGAATTTTTGTGGGGCAACTAATTTTTCAGATTTAGCTATCTTTCCTTTGGCAGTGCCCTCTTTTGTGTTGCTCATTCTACTAGTACCTCTCTTGGTTTTACTAGCAGGAGCAGTCTTCTTCTTTTAATTCCTTAAATAATAATAATAATAAATATGTATTGAGCATATATATATGAAAAAGGTATAAACAGTGTAACTACTAAAAAGGTCTAATGAAGATATCGAATGTCAATACCTCTTCAGTAATGAGACATATCTGATCCACAGGCCAAGGCACGAAGATTCCATGAGCTTCTAGCACTATGGCTGCCTCATCGCCCTCTTTATAACAAGGCAAGGGCTCACTGCCAATGATTGGAGTGTCAATACTCACCGGCCTTGTAATTAGGGCTAAGTTGTACCCGTGGATAGTTTGTGTTTGGGTATTGTGACTGATGTAGACCCTTCCTTTCTCTTAAAGAGTTGAAAGGTCATTTGCTAACATGTCACATTTATGGAAACCCTAAACAAAAATATTACACATTATTAATTATTTATGACACCGAACACATTTAATAACAATTCATAGTTATGTAATGCTTACCTTGGAAAGAGAAGAAAGACGTGCATCAGCTTCACAACTGTCTCTGACACTATTTACATTAGGTATGTGAAGCTAATCATGGTCGACTGAATCAGATGGCTTATACCCTTGAGATTTCATAAATGACAACTCTTGCTCCATTGTTGCCATCCGTTCAAATGCCACGTTCAATTTCTGTGTGAGGATGGCAACTTGCTCATTAGTGTTACGAGAACCACGAGATCGACCACGTACGCTCGTTCTCGTAACACCTAATCTAAGACCCTTGTGTCTTCCAGGGTGTTCTACAATTCCTATAGCCTGGGATACAGTGTTATATTGGTCTACCCCCTCCTCACCATTTGACGCTTGAAGTTTGTCCTGTAATATATATAATATATGTAAATTTAGCTTACATGAATAAGCATAATATAATAGTTTTCTAAAAGAAAACTAAGGAGGGTCCTAGATATCTACAAACTTACAAATTTTTTTCGCTGCAATATCTACATCTTCATTAATATATCCATCTCTTGTTGCTCTAGCCTTCTTCCATAATGTACCAATATTAATGGACGAGGTACATGGGTCTAAGTCTTGGGCTATGAGCTATAAATCAAAAAATATTCTTATAATGTACCAATATTATAAAATTTGTCAGTACGCTGTAAATAGATAAATCACAAAATACATACCAACTCCTCTTCAAGGCCTGCATACCCTTTGCGAGCCATACTATGCCGGTATTTATTCTACTTCGCAATCTCTTTGTTTTTGGCACTTTTTTCCTATGTGACAAGCTAAAACATAGTGACATGGTTATTTCAATATTATGCACAATACTAGGACTGATACAAAAAATTTAATTGTTATCTAACAAATACCTTAAAATCACCCGTAAGACGATATGCAATAAATTGGTTCCAACTTTCTTAATCAATGAAACCATATTATTTGGGTGGATTCTACCGTAGAGAACCATCCCTCTTTCTGTACATTTTCCGACAAGCTAAATATGACCTAAATGTTAGATGCTCCCCATAATGTCTAAGAAGTCATTTCTTCCTATTCTCTGGCACATTAAACACTCTCTGTAAAATAAGACATATAAATGTATACCGATATTAAGAAGCCATAACATAGATATTATATGTTACAATATTATTATCCTCATTGCCTTCTTTTCCTTCTTTTTTTCCCCTTGTTTTCATATTAGATTCAGGATCTGATACATATATTACTTCACGATGATCATCCCTGACATATATTTCCTCCTCATTAATTATATTGTTATCATCGTTCAATAGTTGAGTTGCTTGCATAGCTGAGACACACTCTTTATTCCAATTGGCATCATTTTCATCATCACATTCATTGGCATTTCTTTTTTTCGTAGATAGTACTACAGACCATCTGTTATCACCAAGGTCATTGACATAGAATACTTGTGTCGCTTGTGATGCTAAGATGAATGGGTCTTGTTTATGCCCTGCCCTATTAAGATCTACTAATGTGAATCCATCTTCATATCTAACCCCACTGCCGTTATCAACCCATCTGCAATCGAATACAGGGATTTTAAATACATTGTAATCTAACTCCGATATATGTTCAATCACACCATAATAATTCATATCTGCATAAGTTGGATTCATGTCTTTCGCACTAGCAACATGCATTTCCCCAGCCACTAAAGTCACCCCACTGTTCTACATTGTACTCTTCCCATCTTGTTCTTTTGTATAAAAAGTGCAACTGTTGATCACATAACTAGTATATTGAAAAACTTCATAACGAGGTTTCTGAGACAACCAATGCAAGGTTTCGAAAATGAAAGTTGGGGAATTTCCGATGAGTGGAATGATGCGATCTCTTATCCAATCAATAAAGGAAAGATTATGTTTATCGATAATCCATTTCTCAGTCTTTGATGGATTTTCAATCCATAAAGAAGTCATATGCTTTTCAATGTATGGCTGAACATCATCACTGTTGTGTAATACATATAGATGTGCTGCACGGAACATGTTAGGGTCTACACGCCCAAACTGTTTGCCTCTAATATCCTATCCTTCAAATTTGCCTGCATGTCGAGACTTAGGAATACCAAGAGCTTCAGCATTTGATAAGTACTTTGTGCAAAACTCAATTGCCTCTTCCACCAGGTAACTCTCAACAATACATCCTTCTGGCCGATATCGATTCTTCACATAACCTTTTATCAACTTCATAAACCGTTCAAAGGGGTACATCCAATACCCATGAATAGGTCTTAACATCTTTATCTCATAAACTAAATGAACGGTTAGATGTACCATAATGTCAAAGAATGACGGTGGAAAATACATTTCAAGTTGGCACAAAATAATCACAATCCCTTATTGCAAGGCGTCCAAACTATCAAGATGTATAACTTTAGAGCAGACGGCTTTAAAAAACCAACAAAGCCTCGTGATAGTAATTCGAACACGTTTTGGAAAAATTCCATGTATAGCTATCGGCAACAAGTGTTGCATCAAGATATGACAATCATGAGACTTCATGTTAATTAATTTCAACTCTTTCATCGACACGAGCCTTTTGACATTTGAAGAATACCCTTTTGGAACCTTGACACTATGCAAGAATTCAAAAAATGAAATTTTCTCTTTTCTGGAAACAGTATGACACGCCGGTGGTAAATATTTTTTTCTTCCGTTGTCTCGCGGTGTCAGTTCCCGTCTAATACCCATTTCTTCCATATCCATTCGAGCATTTATCCCATCTTTAGTCTTGCGTGGAACATTAAGTAATGTACCAACAAGACTGTCACATATATTTTTCTCAATATGCATCACATCAAGGGCATGTCTCACATAGAAAGATTCCTAATAAGAAAGGTTGAAGAATATTGACATCTTCTTCCACCCAACTGATGGAGGCTTATCTTTATTCTTCTTCCCAAACTTGACACTCAAATGTTTCATCTTCATCCACACTTGTGGACCCGTCAACCGGATTGGTGCCTGCCCTTCTTCTTGGAATCCATTGAACGCTTTTCTTTGCCTACGATAATGATGATTCTTCGATAAAAACCTATGATGCCCAAGGAACACAGTCTTTCGGCCATGTGTTAGCTGAACAAATGAAGTATTCTCCTCACATATCGGACATGCATAATGGCCTTTCACACTATAACCTGACAAGTTGCCGTACGCTGGAAAATCATTTATAGTACAGAATAACAATGCTCTCAAAGTGAATTTTTCTTCACTATATGCATCAAATACTTCAACGTCCATGTCCCATAAGAACTTCAAATCATCAATCAAAGGTACCAAATAAACATCAATATCATTTCCAGGTTGGCTTGGCCCGGAAATGAGTAAAGATAACATCATATACTTACGTTTCATATAGAGCCACGGAGGTAAATTGTATATAACCAAAATCACTGGCCATAAACTGTAGCTGCCTTGATTGTGCGGATTCATTCCATCCGCAGAAAGCGCAAGGCACACATTTCTTGCTTCTTTACCAAATTCAGGAAACAACCCATCAATCGTCATCCATTGTGGAGAGTTAGATGGATGTCTAAGAATCCCATCATCTATCTTGTCATCAGCATGCCATCTTACGTTCTTGGCATCTTCAATATCATTAAACATCTGCCTTAATCTTGGTATTATAGGAAAATGCCATAACACCTTAGCGGGCACCTTGTTCTTCTTGTATCGTGGTGCTTTGCATTCAGGATTAGGAAAACTATACAAAGATGCATTGTCATTACAATATAAAATACAATCATTAGGGCATGCATGTATCTTCTCATAACTCATGCCCATAGAGGATAGAATCTTCTTCACTTCATATGTACGATCGGGTAGAACATTATTATTAGGAAGCATATCCTTCACAAGTGACAATAATTCTGTGAAACTCTTATCACTCCATCCGTTACATGCCTTTAAGTTGTACAACCTTAAAGTAGCGGATAATCACATAAACGTCTTACAATCACCGTACAAAGGTTTCTCCGAGTCATTCAATAACTTCTCAAACATTTTTGGACAATCCCGAACACTTTCCTCAACCTTTTGAGTCATCTCCTCTAACGAATGTCCCTCATAGTTATCAAATGATGATCCACTACTATCCCTCCTAACATCGTCATTTTTATATTTAGACTCTGTTTCCCCATACCATATCCAACAAGTGTAACTTGTATCAATTCCATACAGAAATAAATGATCTCTCAAATCATTAGCGTTGACACGCTGAATATAAGCACACTTCAAACAAGGACAGACTATTCTACTAGAGTCCCGAGCATGTTCAACTGCAAACTTGATGAAAAACTCCACTCCTTCATTTTATTCTCTAGATAGACGATTTGCAGACAACCATTTCCGATCTATAGTTTTTGAATCTAGATATATCCCACATGAAAGTAATTATTAAAAATCAATTGAATTATAAGTTTAATAATTCTCAAATCACTCATGCTTACAAAAAATTAATCTCAAATGTATCATGCTATTCTGTATATATATATATATGAATCATGCTAACAAGTTTCCAAAATTATATTAATGTTGATCAATGAAACTCCTTATCCTTACAAAGAGACTACAGGATTTAAGCAATAGCAGCACTATATACATCAAAATGTTGCTACAACTCAAATACCTAAAAAATGAAAACTCATATCCCTAAAACTAAATCCCCCGATAGCCTCGTCGAGCCTGGCTAAAAACTATAACTCTGAAAGTCCACTCATCACGATATATCATTTGATCCCTGACATCATCGCAAGAGAGTCTACTCACAGATACTCTAGGGTAACCGAGGTGGATACTCCGAGGCAAGCTATGACGATACCTCCCCTCATCATCGATGGCCATCAGTTCTCTCGATATCCTATCATACTCTTTAGCAAACAGCTCACCTTCAATAAATCTCAGGTGTTGTGCATCAGTGTGGTAGACAAACCACTGCAAAAAAGTAGACGTAGTTGATGCCCATGGCTCTATCTGAGGTAGGGTCAACAGAAGGTGATAAGATCTGAAATGGAAGGGGTGATAGGATGAGCCACTCGCGTACAAATGACATATCTCGTCATATAACCATATCACATGAGTCTGTACATCTGTATGTGGCGCCATATGAAAATACAGTGGAGGGTATGTCATCTCACTACCTACAAATGAGAACCACTAAATCTTATCATTAAGGTTATTCTCGAAAGGATCTAAATTACAGAATATGTAAACTGATCTTCAACTAGCTAGACAAATTATAAATATATTCTACCAGATCATAACCAACTATGTAAACCTAACAACATCAAACTATTTAAAATAAGGACATAATCTTTAGTTATATATTTAACAAACTGGCTAAACATCAAACTATCATCAAATCATTCAAGCTACGCATAGTAAAATCAAGTAGATATTAATAAGATAATATATATATATATATAGTACAACCTAATAAATCCTATATGATTATTATTATTATTATTATTATACACAATTATTCATCTCTATTTAATTTTTATCACAACACTGATGCCCAACCAACCTCCTCAACTTTTCCCCATGCACAATACCCTTATCCTTAGGATTTTTCCCTATAGCCCTAGTTTATATTTAGTATAATAAACGATAAACCCTAACCCTAACCCTAACGCTCCCCCTCCCCCTAACCCTAACCCTAACCCTAACAATAAGTAACCCTAATAAATTATAATAAAAACTAACACTAAACCTCATAAGATATTGATCATAAACCTATAACTAACCCTAACCCTAACCCTAACACTAACCCTCCCCCTAACCCCAACCCTAACCCTAATCACAATTATTGTAGATTATGCATCTTATCTATAAATATATTATAAATATATATACATATAATAGAACACATATAAACACACATTTTACGGAATATAAATACACGTCTTACAATATATATATTAAAAAAAGCATATAAATACACATGATCTGCATAATAATGTGAGTACTAAAAAATATATATATACACCTTAATTTTATACTTAACACGTACATATCTTATGATAAAAATATATATTTTAGGCTTGTGGATTCTCTTAAAATAATAATACATATTTTTATAAAATAGATTATAAACACACACACACACACACACACACACACACACACACACACACACACACATATATATATATATATATATATATATATATATATATATATATGTAAATTAAGGTCTTGGCCACAATCAAAAAAGGACAGCAAAAATTTTTACCAACACATCAAACAACAGATTTTCAAACAACAAACTGCAAGTTTACAATAACAAACAAACACATCCTCTTCAGTGCAACATTCATGCATTTATATATATATATATATATATATATATATATATATCAGTAGAGATAAATTAAGCAATGAGGGAAGAACAAACACATACGTAAAGGGAGCGACGGCGTGCAAGTTGAGAACGGCAACGATGAAGGTACAAGTGATGGCTACATTCGCAAGAATGACACCACGCACATGGAAAGCCAACAATGGCAGAAGGGTGGTGGAGAGATGGTGGTGCGACGGTTTCCCTTAATTCAGAGGAGCCGGAGCAGTGGTGCAAGGGTTTGCAAGAGAAAGAGAGTACGAGAGGGAAGCGGCAGAGTCTAAAATTTTTGGCACGAAACAGAACAGAATGAAATAAAAGGAAGTTTTAATAATGGTTCTTATAGGAACTGTTATCGGACGATGTTTTAATAACGATTCCTATAAGAACTGTTATTAAAACAAGATTTAATAACGGTTCTTACAGGAACCGTTATTAAAACGTTGAAAATTTTGACAACGGTTCTTGTTTGAACCATTATTAAATCATATTTTAATAACGGTTTTATGTCAACCATTATTAAAATGGCCGTGCAAAATTTCACCTTGCACTTTTAATAATGGTTATTACCTATAACCGTTTTTAAAACTTCCCGCACAATAATTTTCACGCATTTGACGACGGTTTTCAAACCACCGTTATTAATGTCCCGTTATTATTTCCTGTTTCCATAGTAGTGTATCAACCACATGTTTCAATCTATAGGCCATGAACTTTGAGATCACCTTATAGATACACCCTATCAAACTGATAAGTTACTCCAATTTTATTGGTCTGATTGGCTAGGCTAATGCTTTGACTCTACCTTTGAAGCTAATAGATAAACACCCTAGACAAAAGTAAGTTCATGAGAAGGCTCTAGCCTGGCTAGGAGACAGAAGTAAGGGGCTGAGAAAGAAAATTTGGAAAGCAGCATTTTTCACCATTATGGGGACCATTTGGAAATTCAAGAATAACGCTGTGTTTGAGAATAAAAAAATTTGCACTAAGTGGATGCTGATGTCCATCAAAATGAGAATTTTTTTTTGGATTAAGTACAATAAAAAAAAGTTTTCCTATAGAATTGAGAAAGTAATTCATAATATGCAAGCTCTTTTGGGAGTAGTGTGATTTAATCTCTCTAATATTTTTCTTTTGGTTGCGCAGTTGATGTATGCAGAGATTAAATCTCTTTGGCTTTTTGTTCTATCAACTATCAAAAAAAAAGATGAATACCCTAGACTAGTTATCAAACATTCATGATCAAGGTAACACCACAAGAATACCCTTTAAAAGATAACATCCTTTTCGTTTCCATACAATTAAAAAATAATCAGTATTGAAGAGCAACATATAATTTTTGCTCCATTTAAAATAAATGCAATATCAAGCATCTAATTGCGAACTCTTTAAGTTAGCCGACTCTACGTCAACTTTCTTTGGCACGTAAGCTTGTGATTTGTTCATTATTAATTCATTCTTGTTGAACGGTCAGAATGTAGATACAGAAATGCGGTAAAATAGATTCTATAAATATACAAGGTTTTTGAAGTCGCACGGATGCGAAACCTTGTGATAAAGTTTCGCACATGACTAAACTAGATGAGCTATTTCCTTTTATAAAGTACAAAACCTTTTATCACCGTTTAGTAGAAGTGTTTCCCAAAAAAATGCTTTAAAATATCAATTTATACTATTTCACATTATCTTGAGTATAGCATATTATTTTTCCAAGCGAGTTGTATTTCCTATTAAACTAAGATGACATTTATGCGAATGATTTGCAAAATAAAAATATTAGAAAAAATATCCTTATATAATAGTATTATTATTTTATATAATTATAAGGATGTGTTGGATTTGGATGCCTCAACATATTATCTATTATTTTATGCATGCTGTGTTATTTGAATAATTTAATTAAGTATGTCCATATTTTATTACATTATCACTCGAGCACCTTCTATAATAATAATAATAATAATAATAATAAATTATAATAAATTATTTGAAATCTGAAACCTATTGAAAATAAAAAAGAATTTTTAACAAAAATCTTCCATAATAAAAAAAAGTCTGAAAACTTGCAAGGTGATAATGAAAAACCCTTAAAAATAAGAAAATTATTTCTTTTAAAAGGTATAAATATTCCTAAACTATTTAAGAATCCAAAGAACATTAACAAATTTATTTATTTTTACCCCCCCCCCCCACCCCCAATTTGTTAGTAATTATCCCACTTTTTATACCTTTTTATATTGTAAAATATACTTAAGTTGTAACAATGAAATAAAACGAAAAGATTAATTGGTGACCAAAATATCAGAGTAAAAGTTGAGGGGGACATGGTAATGATAACGATCCAATTGATTAGACTAGTACGACCTCATTTCAATTGCCCCTTTGACAGCTATTTAATGAGGTTTTTTCTATTTTAGTAAATAATATAATTATGTAAAAAATTATGGCATATTACTATTTAATGCATGAAGAATTAGTAATATCATTACTTATATAGATTTACTAGCCATAAAGTAATTTTTTTATTAATAAAATATCAAAAAATGTATTTTTGTTTAAGTATGCGGCCAAAGTCGGTTGAACTCGGATGACCGAACAAGTTGTGCTAGATGAACAACATGACAGTTTGTAATATCCCGGTTCAAGCGATCATACCTCAATCAATACGATTTTATCCTAATGATCTGAAAAAAAGTGACTCTTTAGTTCATGTACTAAGGCCCTGACTTCAGCCAGTCTGGTCTGTTGAACTAATCAAACCGGTCCGAGTTTTTAACCATGGGATTAAGTGAAGTTATTAAATGTATAGAAAATTTGTAAAATATTAGATTAAGATTCCCAAATAAAAAAAAAATAGATGTCATTAAAAAATAAAAATAAAAAAATTTGTGGTTCCAATCAGATAGATACAATTCTCTGATTGGAAACGGAACTGCACCGTCGCGTGCAAGTGCGAACCTTATCATGATTGCACCGTAGCTTACGTTGACATTTCCTATTTCTCATTACTGATGCTGTATCGCACGAACGTCGTTCTCCTCCTTGCTATTTCTATGCATGAAAACGTAGTTGGCTTACTGTTGCCAAACTATTGCCTGCTGGCTGAACTATATGCCCACATTTAGCCAGTACCTAGTAGGGTAAAGCTAAAGTCAATTGCATAGGGCCATGGAAGCAATTTCATCGTTTTCTGTTATCATATTTCTCGACTCTTAAATGCTGATAGTTCAGTCTTGATTATCTTGGATGCGCTCCAACCAAATGTAGCGTCATAAGCCACAATCGATAATCATGGTATACAGTAATCAGCTGTGGGTCCGTACGGCCAATTTGCTCGTGCATGTAAGTTTCCAAGTTTAGATAGAGACTATTCAGATCCGGACCACCGTAGAGTAAACATAGGTTTATCTCCATCCATCTTTTTTATTTTTTATGACAAAAATTATATAGATGGATACATAATAACTATATTATAATTCCGAGAAAAATAGAAGGAAATCCGATCATGAAAATTCTGGTATATATAAGCTAGCACTTATGTTTAGACTTAATATCATTAACATTAACTATCCATCTTATACCTTAGAAAATGTGATTATTGATAGTCGTCGTGTTGTAAGATTTGGTTCCATAATCAAAATTCATAACAATACTTTAAAACTATTTGAGCTTGAGGCATTTCAAAGATGATTTAATCATTAAAAGAAAAATATTAAATTTAATGAACTATGTTTGAGTTAGCATAAGTTAATTTATATCCCCCAATCATATCTAATGTAACCTTCCAGTAACATTCATAAAACTTAGGCCAATATTTTCGGTCACTTCTTTATTGTTTATTATAGTTTCTAACATCTTAAACTAAATTCATATGGAAATACGAGGAGCAAACAAAATTAAATGTTGAAATACATTGCTATCTATTTCTTCATAATATTATTATGTAACAAAAGAGAAAATAGTTATCGTTACCGTACTATTAACTCTTTATCCTCCTATATATAAGTAGATTGAGCAATAAGATGATGAGAATTTAAATTTTAAAAGGGACCCACGGGATTGAAAGATTTTTTAAAATGGGAAACTGTTCCTTTACTTAAGGGAAAAACTAAAGTGTTTAAATAATCTTTCCTTGATAGATGAATAGATAAATAGATATTATATTCAAAATTTGTAGTGGAAGGGTTTTTTCTTATGCATACCATTTTGTTCTGAATTTTATCGGCAAGTCCTATTCGTATGCAAAATTAAGTTCATAGAGTTTAAGTGAGAAAAAGATAAGAATAATGAATCAGGGAAAGCTAATCAATTCACCATTATCAAGCCAAGAGAATGCAAATAGGATGAGTTAACAATCCAAGTACAATGTAATACCCCACAAGTTGAGATTTATAAAGGGTAAAGTTTTGGTGTTCGATGGATTTTGAATAGTGTTTGATCTTGATTTAGAATTATATTTTGGGCTTGATTTAAGATGGAATTAGAAAAGATTGAAAAAACAATCTAGTAAAATGAGTCTTTTTGGTGCACTAGTCAACTAGTTCTATGAACCAATCAATTGGTCTATCATCTTTAGCTTTCATTTTGATTTGACGGAACCAATCAACTAGTTAGAGAAACCAATCGACTAGTCAACCAAACCAATTGATTGGGTAGTTGAGTTGAGTAACTTTTTAAGCCTTGATTTATTTATTTTTTTGGAAAAAAAATCCTCTAACATGTTAAAATAGCATAAATCACATCCAAATTGTTTCATAAGTAACCTATAACCATTTTTAGCATTCACCTACCTCAATTAGATTTGAAGTCCTATTTTGATAGAAAAAAGGGAGGATGACCTCAACCCTTGTCTTCTTCTTCCTCTCTCCTCTATACAACCCTAGGATGAATGATTTGTTCGAAATCACCCCTGTATGAATGATGGATTTGTTTCCCATGCCTATATACACATTTCCTTTCTTGTGTTCAACCTTTTTCTAAAAAATCTCAAGCCACGTTCTCTAGAAATCACCATTGGAGTTGTCAGAGAAAGTTATCCCTATTCTTGATAAATTTGCCTATTTAATCCAAATTCAAATGGTAAAAATAGTGTTTATGATCATCTGTGCCCTTATTGTTCATTTATTGGCTAATTTATTGGTTATAAATATCCCTAATCATCGCTAACCCTTAAATCCTTTAAGCTGTTTTAATGTTGTGTGATTCTCTCAACACTGGTGCTCTACTCATCCTAACTTTGAATTTTCACTCTACATCATGTAACTCTTCTGATCATTCTTATATCTCTCTCTTGCTTGATCCTTAAGTAAGGAAGAGTTAGATTTGGAAAAAGTTAAGTTTTTCTTTCAACTGATTCTTTACTTGAAGTCTCTTGGAGGTGATAATTGTGTTTTCTTTCCCTAATTCATATTTATTTATTTGTAAAAAATTATATAAATGTTTCAAAGTTTATACTTCTTATTTTAAGGTCTCGAGAAGTTAGAATTTTCCACCTAAAGGTTTTGCTTTAAGAAGTGGATCTTCGCTAAGCTTTCAATTAAATCATTATTGCCTCTAAAATGTTATATGAAAGAGCATGTCAATGTATAGTTGGTAAATATATGATCTTTATATGCATATATGGCATTGTGTTATTTTGGTGATTTATGTTATAATATTTAAGAAAATTGAGGAAAAAACATGATTTCATGATAAATATGGTTGAAACTATGTAAATGTTACATGACTTAGTATATGAGCATGATTAACCTCTATTATGTATAATGGTGAGGTTATAATTTTTTTACTGTTGGATTTTAGAGCTATAATTTTATTTAAATGTGTGAAACATGTTGTCTATTGGTAAACAAATCGGCTAGTTAAGCCAAACCGATCGACTGCTTACTATAATAATCGGCTAGTTAGCCTAAATAAATCGATCAAACTGTCTATGTTGACTTTAGATTACTCTTTGTTTGGAAATATCATCTTCTTATTCCTTAGCAATCAACTTTTTATTAGAACAATTGATTGGTTAGCTTAACCTATTGATTGGTTATGAGTTGAAAGTTTGGGTGGTCCTATCAACCGGTATGTTAGAACCCATCAGTGGTATTAGAATAGTAAACTAGTTTGACTAAAGTGATCGACTGGTTTTTAAAAAAGAACTCTATGATTTTATGAGCCAACCCAATCTACTGACTTACCTAAACCAATCAACTAGGTCAGTGAGAGAGTGTTGTTTCCTTTCTTTTAACCTCAATAAGATTTGAGATTTGATATAATGATATAATATCATTCTTAAATGATGAGAAAATTCATCTTGGAATGATTTAGCTAACCTAGTGAATGAGAAAATGGGATTAGTTCATGGTATCCTTGATAAGTACCTTTGGAATATGGTAATGGGAAAATTTGAATAAGTAAATTATAATGCTACTATTGGACGACATATTTCCGGCTCATTGCATAAATGCATTAATCTAATGGATGGTTTATACTTGGATCAGTGTTAATGGATTTTTCCTCATATGTTTGGATGGTAATGATAATTAAGATAGAATTTTTTTGAGGAGGTGCTGCTTTGATTGTTTTATGGCCAATATATGATAATATAACCTTAGAGAATACCACACTAATCATTTAAAATGAAAGATGATTGAGCAGTACATGGGTCAAGATTACCAGACCTTCAATTAGGTATCAGGGGTTGGTCTATCTTTTGGTGTTTATTGGTGCATTCAAGCATGCCTTTTATTAGACCATAGTGCCTTACCAACTCTATACACTAATGATGTACGAGGGGGTATTGATACTAAAGGGTGTGGTCACTTCCGTGGTTTATGGACTTCAACCAGACTTCCATTGAGGGTTAATTGGCTTTGGTAAAACTTCATTTTTATTAGTGGTTACTTGGTTTCAACCAGACTTTATACCTATTGGTGGCTAATTAGCTTTGATCAGACCTTATGTCTTCTATTTTGGAGAGGCTTCTATAGCATATGAGACCATGGGATGGTAATTAGTTCATTACTAAGAAAGGAATAATTCCTTAAAAATATATAATCTAATTGATTATGTAACTTCAAAAATTAACCACATAAGATATTCACAAAAGAGGAATGTGGAGGAGCCTAGTGAGATGCTTGAATAACCATCTTGATTTAATATATCATTTCTATCGACGGTCTCTATATCGTGAGGATCAACATGTTGATTTATGAATAGTCTAAGTTAGTAGGGTCCACTTATATAAAGCCCATATTAGATATCCAAATTTAAAATTTTATTAATAATGGGTAATTGATTATAAAATTATTTTAGGATTAGGTGTAGAGATGACAAAAGTTTACCCAACCTAACCTAACCCGCACAAAACCCAACCCAACCTGGCATAATAACTCAATAGATTTATCAATCCGACTCAACCCAAATCCGATACTAAACTATCTTGACCTAACACAGACCTAAATATAATTGACAAGACCCAACCCAAATTAGTTATTAATGAAAATAAATATTTATTTTTGATATCACTTTTTAATTAATAATAATTAATTAAGATTTATTTTCAGACTCTTTATCTGAATCTCGGGCTACCTAGCCAGAAGTTAATGGGCCATCCTATATTTTTTTCTTTTCACATAGTCTCGATTTCCTTCTCTACCAGGTTGTGATCAGAAGGGTTGTATGCATATATCATTTAGGTATAGGATCATATTATGACAGGCTATCATGGAATCAGTGTCAAGTATGGGTGGGTATGGCATCCCAGTGCAAGCCTTTTGGCACTTTCTATCATCTATTTCTTAGGCGGGTGTGGTAGCCCAACTTTTTATCCCTCATAGTGGAGACATATTAGGTATGGTGGGTTAGGTATCCTAGTACAAGCCCCTTTAATGTACTCTAACCTCAATTGTGGGTGTGGTATCCCATTTTTTGTTACCCTATGTGTGGTGGTTGTTATATTCTTGGAGAAAAGCCCCTTCGAATTCTTTTGATTCCATGTGGTGGGTGTGGTATTCATTTCTATTTTTATGCTTCCATGAAATTTTTTTATGGAGGAGAAATAGGTGTGGTTGAATGAATTTTCTTAATAACTATAAAATATTTGGTCATTAAAGTAAGACTCATAATATGGTTTCCAAATTTTGATTCTAATCCTTCACATGTGTGATTATTCTTGCTTTATTTCCTTGCAAGTATGCCATGTGTATTGCTATAATGAGCCTAATTATTATAACAAACTAGTATGCCTATCATTATGCTACTATGTAAATTTAATAAGAAATATGAGCCCTCACCATGTGTTAGTTTGTTTTTATCAATACTTCACCATATTTATACTACATTTGTTTGGTCACTATAATGATTCATCTTTTAGTCCAGTGAGAAAATGATGATTAGTAGGGCTATGATTCTTAGGTAGAGAACGCTAAGAATGATTTTGTGGGCCAATAGTAGACCATCACTATTTAGTTAAGAGTTAGGTAATTGGATAGATGTATTTTTCCTACAATGTTGGGATACTTTTGATTCTTTCTATTTATTTAAACTCTTGGCTTTGATTCTTGTATTTAGATTAAATAAACACTCTTATATTTATATTACAACTCTCAACATTGTTATCATATAAGTCTTTTATTATTAATAGAGCATGCATTATCTCATAGCTGTTCTATTTTCCCTTATTTTAGGTATGGGTTAGGTGATGGTCACACCTCTCTCATAGTTGATGTGGGAGTAACATTCACTAGTTTTTCTTTTATTAACACTATCACATTGTTTTGAAAATAATATTTCTCAAGTTCAAAATTTGGTGGTGTTACACATAAATGGGATTAGGAAGAGAAATTACCTTGTCTCCTTGATAGGGAGAAAACAAAGTACACTCCATATTAGTAATGCCATACCCTAAAACATTTGCTAACCCTAATCCTGAGTCATTAATAATGTAAAATAATATTAATCTTAGAAAATAAATATTTCCCTATTATCCTAATTCTTTAGCCCTAGAGTTTAACCTAATCCTAATTTATCAATAATTAATCTACCCTATTATCCTCACCTAAATTATATTGATCTTGTTATAACCAAAAACTTCAAATATTAAACCCTATTCCTTTTTCTATTTCCCTTTTTTTATCTCTTTTCCCGAACGACTGATTCCTCTCCTTATCCTTTTTCCCCCTTCTGCCTAGGTAGAACATTGTCCATAGATAATGCTTACATGCCCCTCACTCCCTTCTACCTACCAGACCATTCTTTACTCCCATCAACTCCCACCTCCTATACATGAGGGTTAGGGTTGAAATGTTTACCCCCCGCACCTCTCACCCATCTTTATAGTATAGACACACACACACATATATATATATATACACATGCTTAACATTAAATGATACCACCTCTCTTATCTCCCTTTTGTTTATACAACCAACAGAACACAACTTCCCCTTCTTCAGCACCTCCTTGCCGTTGAAAAATCAGCGCAAGAAGCCACCACTAGAAACCTAAACCAAGAGAACCACACAACCGCCAGCATCTAGTGCCATTTCTCCCTCACTACCTTTGGCCACCCTTTCCAAAATTCACCTCTACCACCGACGAAAAAATAAAAATAACCACTCCCTTTCGACTAACTCCACCACAACATTTTCTTCCTTTTTCCCATCTTTGGAGTAATAACATTTACCATAGCCTAACCTACTCCTCTTCTAAAGCTATGATCGAAGCTTGCTCCTCCACTTCGACAGCTTTGGCTGAAGCTTTCCCTTTCTATTTTGGAAGCAACAACCGAAGCATCCCCCTCTATTTTAGGATCACAATGACAACACTCTTCATCCATTTTAGCATCTCTAACCTTACCACACCACCTCTTTGACTTCCACCACCGAAACACACTCCCCTTGTTGGGCCTCCTCCAACGTTGCACCTTCCCTAGCAATGTTAGGTTAAGACATTGCTCCCCTTCCATTTCCCTTTACAACCATCATTTCCCTTTGCTTAGTTATGTAAGTTCTTCTCGATCAATATCCTTATTAGTTAATTTTTCTTCCTTCCTTCACCCTTCTAGCTCCTCAAACATTTCCTTGCTTAATCCTCATGATGTCTTATGATTCTTTTCTTAGGTGATTTCCTCATTATCTCAAAAGAGGTGAAATAGGTTTTGTGAGCTTAGAGAGGTGAGCCATTTTCTTAAGGATACTTATTGTTGTATAGGGTCTTTTCTTGCTTCGTGTTATACATGATTTTGTGTTTTACCATGTTATTATGATTATGTGAACTAATATATGATTATTGATATTATGATATGCAGTTGACATTATATGATAGTAATTGAGTAAGTAAAGTTCATATGACATCATTACTTTTTGTGGAAAATCCTTAGTTGTGAACTATGGTTTCATCATGGGTTTATTAATAGTATGAATAATGTGAAATGGTCAAAAAATTTCTTTGAAGAAAAACGAGGATTTGGAAATAATATTACTAAACACATAAGATTCGCATGAAATAAGGGTTATGTTACCTATAAGGGCATTTTGGTCAATGTGGGTTAAATATAGGATTCATGGTATTTTAAGGTGTTATATCATCTAAATGCACTAAGGAAATTATATGAAGTGTTTAGAGTAGTTTTGAATGACAAAAGTTTTAATAAAGTATGTAAATGGTTTGATTTGGGAATAGTAACCCTAAAACTAAAAGGCTATTATCATATACGCAAAACATTAGAGTTAGAAGAATAAACTCAAATATGTTTTTAATATCATTGTTTTAGGAATGTATATTTAAAATGGTAAATTTTTGAGCCCTACATGAAAAGTTATGATCGATTTGTGAAATTAGGGTTTGTGAGGCATAGGAATAGTAACTTTTGGGCTAGGACTATTAATGTATGTGAAATACCTTAAGTATATGAAAGACCTTAAGTTAGGTCTTAAAATTTGAGTATGATGATGATAATAATATTTGAGGGATAGGTACTAAGTTTTGTGTTTAAAAGAAAAACAAGATAAAAGTTATATTAATAGTGTGAAATTAGGGTTTGGAGGAATATAAGGATCTTAACTATAGAGAATGGCCATATGACTAGCATTATGTTCTTACATTCTTTATTGTGTTCTATACTATGAATAAATAATTAATATGACATTAATCAACTAAAGTGAAATATCACGTGTGTTTAGCTTAAGTGAAAATTTTTAGTTAGTTCCACTAGATTAAGAATAGTAGGGCCCTCTACTCATTGTGAGTATAAACATGATTTGAGATACATAAACCAATAGATAAGATATTAATGATTTAAAGTGGAATAGTACATGAGTTAGGACCAAGGTGATATTTTCATATTCATTCTACCAAATGATAATTGTGGCTTAGAAGCATTTTGCGTCAAGAAGGTGATTTTATGGATCTATTCCCCCAGATGATAATAGTATCTTAGGTGTGTATTCCTTAAGAGGTGATTGATAATAGTAGTGGACGAGGTGGTGCACAGTGGTGGAATGGGTGGTGCGTAGGCCAAAAATAAGGAAAGAAGAAGGAAGAATATGAAGAAAAGATAGAGGGAATAAAGGAGAAGAAATAGGGGGCTCAGGCAATGGATTTTTGAAATAGAAATGATAGAGAGGAGGCCAAACAAAGAAAAAATAATGAGAGTATGGTATGTGTGTGTGTGTGTGTGTGTGTGTGTGTGTGTGTGTGTATATGGTCATGTGTGCATGTGTGTATGGTTTGAATCGAGCAAAGGTTGTAGGTTCATGGTGGAGATCATTAGAGTGACAGTGAAGGTGATGGTTGAGTGTTGCGATGAAAATGCAGGTGATTGCAATGATTATGAGTATAGGTTGCGTAAGGATAAGAGAAACAAAAAGAAGAGTGGCAGGGGAGGTGATGGTGGTGCATGTGTAGGTTGGTAGGGATAACAGGAGCAGAAGGAGAAGAAGAAAAAGGTGGAAGGTTGATGGATGATGGATGATGGAAGACTGCAGAGGATAAGATAGGAGATCGTGCAAGTGGAGGGCAAGTTCCAACAAAAAAATCAAGCATTGCGGCTAAGGTTAACGGAGATAGAGAAGAAAGAAAGAAAAAAATAGGAGAAAGAAAAGGAAAGAGAGAAGAAGATTTACGAGATTAGTTCAAGGGCATTTTTAGATTAACCATAAGTAATTAGGATTAGTGAAAATTTTAGTGGCTTTTGATTTTGGTTTACGAATTATGATTTATCCAAATCACGGTTTTGGATTCGGTTAAAGTTTTGGGATTTAGAAAATGGGCTAAAGCTAAAATAACATTTCTCGTAGGATTAGAATTGGATTAATATATAATTATATGGTATTAGGTTAGATAAAATTTGGGATATTGCAACCAATCAATCACTCCCGCTCACCATCATTACCCACCTCCATCATTTTCCCTTCTTCTTTCCTCGGGTGCTGCTAAGTTTTTTGAAGCGCATGACTCATGCATGGCTTCTCACACAGTCATGCACCACTCTTTTTCCTTGTCACTTGTCTATGAATGCTAGCATGTTTCACTTGTGCATACATGTGTGACTCACGCATCGCCTTCGTACGCCCATACATCCCTGCTTGTTATTACCTAGTCATGTGTTACACGAGCATGATCATGATTCCTTCACATTTCCTACCTGTGCAGGTTTCCAACTCATAGCTTTAGTGAGCATAGCCTATTGAGCACTCATGTAGCTCCATTTTTTCATCCATTCACCCTTTTTTACACACTCAAATCTCACCCAAACAACAATAAAATTTTACACTATACCTTCCACCACACTTCCCCAAAACTCAAGCTTCCCTTCCAGTTATTTTCACTTTTACCCTCCTTTAACTTAACTTTTTCCTCAATTATAATCTTCAAGCCTAATTATATATTATCTTGAAGGAGGTAGTTTAGGATTTACATGCACAAATCCCAATGTCTTTATGAGTAAGGATATATATCGTAGCTAGGAATTTATGTGCATGCATCTGTGCTTTTATAATGAACATTTTATATGATTGATGTTATTCTATGATATGATAATTTGAGAGTAACGATATTGTGGAAGTATGCTTTTGGAATTTTTTTAGATATACATCTATGTATATAATTGAGGATATATTTTCCGAATGAATATTGGAGATTTATATGTATTAGTATCGAGATTTATAAGGATTTGTCGGAAAATGAGCATTTTAACTGCCCTAAGTGCATTATGGTCATTTGAGGATATTTATATGAGTTTATTCCGGTAGATAATAATAGTGGCTCACATGTGTTGTCTCTGAGAGGGGCTTCAGTACATTCCATTGGATTAAGAATAGTGGGGGCCCATACTCAACGTAAATGAAAATATAATTAAGATATAAAGTATTAATGAAAAAGATACTAATCATTTAAAGTGAAAGACTATGTGAGTTATGATCGAGGTGTTGATTCCATTATATCGAATAATAATAGTGACTCAAGTGTGTTGTCCCTGAGAGGTGCTTCAAGTTGTTCCACCAGTTTAAGAATAGTGGTTCATGCGCATTTTTTCTTTAAGAGGTATTGAGTATGTTCCACTTGATGATAATAGTGGCTCTAGTGTGTTCTCCTTGAGAAGTGTTTCAAATCATTCCACCAATTCAAGAATAGTAGGTCTCTAAACTCAGCATAAATAAAAGACTTAGAGTATGATATATCTATATAGCAAGACCTGAAATAAGTATCTACCTGGCACTGTTTTATATTATTACACTATTTTATAATAGAATATGAACACTTGTATTATACATAATCTTGATTCGAATTTACCGTTACCTTATTCAGTACGTAGTGTGCTGATCATTTGTTTCTTGGGTGTTGTTCATTCCCATGAGTAAATGACCTAGTTATCTTTGTGTAGGTCGAGGATGACTCAAAGGAAGAATTTGCAGCCTTTGATGCTTATTATGTGAAGGAGTTATTTTTGTATCAAGATTTTGAGCATAGAGTCATGTAATCTGGATTTTAGTTCGAACTGGATACCTTTTTGAACTTTTAGATCTATAGTATCCCTTTTTGTATTTTGGGTTATTATACTCATAGTAAACATCCAAACTTTTATCTAATGTTTATGAAAGTTCTCTCAATTTCTATTTATCATGCTTTACTTTCTCATTATTTTGCCTTGTGATTTATATAAGGACGATATGGTAAGATAGACATATGTTAATTACAGTAGTAACACCCAACTATTTGATAATATGCTTCCGCTTAAAATGAAAATTTTTTATAGTAAATTTTAGGGGTGTTACAAATGTAGAGGTGGCAATAAAGTGAAGTAGAGGGTTTAGGTTAGAATATATTGGATAATGTCATTCTTGAAAAAATTCATTTGTAAGTAATTTTTTATAGGGTTGGGTTATTTTAAGTTCAAGTCAATTTTGGGCATTGCAAAGTCATGTTATATTGGGCTGACTTGTCGATCCGAGTCGATTTTGGTTGAGCTCATTTGGAATTGGGTGGTTTCAGATAAACTTAACAAGTTTGATAGAGTTTGGACTATTATAACTCGTGTTCGAATACTTTCAGGCTTCGGTTAATTTGACAAATCAAGTTTGTGTTAAGTTAGCTAATGTTTAGGTTGATTTCACTTAACTTGACGGATTGGCTCTTTTTGAATTATGATTCATCATTTTGGATTCGGGTTGTACTAATCCTAGGTAAGAACTGAAATGCCCCAAAAATATTTGTTTCAAGAAGAGTAATTAAATAAGGATTTATTAGAAAATTAAATTAATTAATTATTTTTATTGGAATGGGAAGAATTTATTTAGGGCAAATTAATAAGGAATTTACAAATATTTTTATTAGGGAAATTTTAGACTTTTTGTTAATTAAAAAGGGATTTAGGAAAAATCTTTTAAAAATCCTAAATTAGCCTAAAAAGAAAATTTAATATTATTTTATTTAAATACTTATATTTTAAATACCCAAAATATTCTAATTAATTTAATTGACCCCAACCTACTTAAATTTTCTTTTCCCTTTTTCCTTTTTCTTTTTCCTTCTTCCTTTTTCTTCTTTTCTTTCTTTTTCTTTTCTTTTCTTTCTTTTTTTCTTCTTCCATCCAATTGGGCCTATCATGGCCTAATCTCTCCTTTTTCCTTCCTCTCTTATGCGGCCCATCCTCCATTCTTTTCCTTTCTTCCTTTGGCAGCCAAAGCGTCGCGTTCCATTTAAAATCTTTATAATTGTTTCCAACCGGCCCAGTTCCCCCTTCTTTTTCCTTTCTTTCTTTTTCCCCCAGCCAGCCGGTTCGCCTTCTTCTTCCTCCTTCCTCCTCCACCATCGAACTGCAGCTTCGCCGCCTTCAAAAATGGTGTCGTCGCATATGCTTGACTTGACCGGAAATTTCTCCTCTCTTTCTCTTCCCCTTGAATCGCAGATCAGCCTAACCTAAACCACTTTCCTTTTTCTTTGCACAAAATCCTCCTTTTCCTGCCCGATAATTCTACCACGACCTAAGTTTGTACTGACTGATCGACGCCACTGGCTACCCCAAACCCTACCTGCATTATCCTCCTACCGACCCCTAGAACCCTACCTTCTCCTCCAAACTCTATAAATATCCCTTGTTTGGTTGATTTCAAAACTTTTTCCCTGAAACCCTAAGAACCCACCCTGCGCACCATTGTAACTTCAGACGACCTTTCCTCCGTCGTCAGCCAAGTACGCCGCCATATCTGCCTACCTAAGTCTTCCCTGCACCACCCTCTAACTAACTAAGCCACCCATCCCCCTCGATTCTTCTTGCATGAGCCACCACAACCGTACAAAGTTCCTTACTCGACCATCCAAAATTTTATACCTACAACCCCTCGCGCCATCGTCCACCACCACATCTGCCGCTATCACTGCCCCCTGTACCACCCAAAAACTAATACTAATCTTCCTCCACCTAACCATACCCTTCTTTTCTCCTTTCTCCTTCTCCTTTTCTCTTTTTCTCTTTCTCTTCATTTTGACCGCCACCTCTATCGCCATGTGCCTCCGCCACCTGTTGCGCCCCCACCCTCATTTTACTCCTCTCATCCTAGGCTACCACCAACACCTCAACCTCCACCCCCATTCTCCACCTCTTCTTCTCAAACCTCAACTTTTTCCTTTTCTAACCTTTTTTTCGGTCACCACCGCCGCCTCCGGTGCCACCTATCTCTACCGACTCAAGGTGAAACCCTAAATCCTCTCAGCCCTTCTTCCCTATTTATTTAAACTTATGCTATTTTATTTTAATTTTTAACCTTTATTTGATTATTATTATTATTATTTGGTGTACTATTAATGTTATTATTTCTTGGCAGGGTCGAGAGTGTGTAAGAATTATTTAGATTATTAGTTTCAAATTAACAATATTATTAGTATTGTTATAAGTTTTATTATTATTATTATTATTATTATTATTATTATTATTATTATTATTAACCTTACTATTACTATTATTTATTTAGAGGGTCGAGACCCTATTTTACTTAAATAAGTCGAATACTATCATTTCTATTATTATTATTATTATTATTATTATTATTATTATTATTATTATTATTATTATTATCATTATTATTTTTAACATTATTATAAATGATATGTATTAATATTATTATGATTATTATTACTAATGGTACTTTTACTACTTTAGGATAGAGTTGAAAACCCTACCTTATATTAGTTGTGGTTTAAGTCATTTCATTATTATTATTACTATTATTATTATTATCATCATCATTATTATTATTATTATTATTCGAGTATCTTTATTAGTATTATTTTTATTAATAGTGTTTTAATGATATTTTTAGTATTATTTTGGGAGGAGGGTAGAAACCCTTACACCACCATCTGTTTTGAATCCTATTAACATTATTATTGGCATTTTTGGCATTATTTTGTGTAGTTATTAGTTGTATAATATTATTTTATTTAAAAACCTAGTCTTGGGATAAGTTAGTAGATAAGAGTATTTTTCGGAGGGAACCTAATTCTAGTATTTTCCTCATAATAGGTGAGACCAGTCAAAGCCCTAAAGAAGTATAGGAGTGTGCTCCAAGACCGGTGACATTTTAGGTAGGGGTGTAACTAAGGCCGTTTGTGTGTAATGTGTTTTACATGTCTGGCTTGCCATGTGATGTGAAATATGATGTATTTTATGTGTATTTTTATAACTATTATGTATGCAGTATGACGTGGAGTTGAGGTATGTTCATATGATATTTTATGGCATGCATATGATATGTATAAGTTGTGTTTTTAATGTGAATTGATGCGGCCCATAAGACATGCATGTAGGCCGTGGGATGTGGTGTTATGGTGTGAATTAATGTGGGAGTGATCTAAGTATTATATGACCATGCATGGTGGAGTTAGGATTGCATGGAGTTAGAGCTTGCATAGAATTAGGGTTTGTATGGAGTTAGGGCTTGCATGGAAATTTAGGGTTTCACAGGTGAGCATAAGTTTTGCATGAAAAAGTTCGCATGTTGCATGGGGGATATAAAGTTTGCATGGGCATTTAAATGTGTTGCATGAAAAATATTACATGGGATAATATAAGGATCTATGGTAAACCGATCTAGGGTTTTGTGTGGTGGTTAGGGTTTTGTGTGGTATTTGGGGTGCATGTGGTTGGGCATGTGTCTGGTGAAGTTAAGTGTGTTAGTGAAGAAGTGAATGGGTAGGTGGTGAAAAATTAGTGGGCTTGGGTCCACACGTGGGTAGATGGACTCTAATGTAAGCCTGGTAAAGTGGAAAAATGGATGGGCTCAATTAGGGCTTTATGGGCCTATGAGTGAGACGGTTTCTTTTGGGGGAAATAAGTGTAAAGGAGGTTAGTCATGCATGTCTAAGGTCTAAATTTATGAATAAGATACTTAAGACATTAATCATATAAAGTGGAAGAGTATTGAGTAGGGCCCAAACCGATCCACGGGCATAATAGTGGCGAGGTACTATAATATCCAAGAGACCGATCCACTGGCGTATAATAGTGGTATGGTATGTTACCCTAGTGACTGATCCACTGCCTAAAATAGTGGGGAATCCCGAGCTCAATAAACCAAACCCTATATTTTGCTAAGATATGGGAAAAACACTAATTACTTACAGTGGAACATCGTGCGAGAAAAGGGGCCAGACTGATCCACCAGCATATAATAGTGGTAGGGCATGTACCTTAAGTGATCGATCCACCGGCTAGAATAGTGGCCAGGAGCATAAGTGTCGTGAAGACCGATCCACTAGCTAAAATAGTAGGGTTCCCGTACTCGTATGGGCTTGATAAAGAGTATGGTGTGAAAATAAATTCGATAAAGGATTGATGAAGTAATTAATCTAGACTATATTCGGTCTTGGCATTTTCACCTGAGCATTTATTTTACCTTGTTGCTATTATGTTGGATTTTATACTCCTTTATTATTATACGTTATTTGTGTGAATTTTGTATGTTGGCCTTAGTGCACGGTTACCTTACTCAGTACGTAGGATACTAATCACCATTTTCATGGGTGTTGCTCATTCCCACAAGCAGAAGGCACGTCTGACGTGTTGCAAGTAGATGATGCCTTCTTTGATGCTATTGATGTCTATGGGACATTAGGTAGGGTCGAGTGATGATTTAGGCTGGATCAAGTCCTTGGAGTGGCATGGGTAGTTTTTCCATTTATGAGATTATTATTCTTATTCTCTTTTAACTATGTTTGAAACTCCAGAAATAATTTTAATATTGTAGCCATTTTTCTTCTCTGAAGAACTATCTCTCGTATTTCGGATTATGTAAAATTTAGGCGTATTATGATTACTAATTTGTGAACTTTAATTTACGTATTAATGTGTGATGATGGCAATGTTTTTCTTAGCCTTAGTACTTGGTAATAAAACAATAGGAGTGAACCAGTCTGGTACTAAGTGCGACAGTAGCCTCCCCAGAATTTACGAGTTTTAAATTTAAAGGTTTTGTGAAAAAAAATGGTAAATTTTAGGGTTTTACAATAACACTTTAGATCTAGGTCAAATTGGACATTGATCACAAAAATTAGTCAAACTCATCAACTTTGTAACCAATTATTAAGTTTGACTTCATGTAAACATGCAAGTAGAATTATTTTATTAACTTCTATATGTTTATATAATATTATGACTTTTAATATTATGTTTTTGAGTAGAAAAACTATTTAAATTATAATATCATTGGTGAATAAAGATGTCTAGGATAAAAATAATAAAAAATAAATAAAATTGATATGAGAATATATTTTTAAAAGATTTTTAAAAAAAATCAGAAAATATATATAATTTTTTATTATCATAACTAATTACTATTAAATATGGTAGTGTCGAGTCAGTTTGACATTAGATTAACAACACTATATCGAGTTGATATCTGATTTTAAATTAGATGGGATCACGGGTTGTGTTCCGATTAATTATATTCGTATCATTGTTGGATTAATTTTTATTTAGTTTAGAATTGAATTTAGTTGATAAATTTTGTAAGTTCTCTTAGATTTCGTATAAATCAATTTGGACGGATCGGGTTATAATTTACTAGCCATATGTCCATGTGAGCTAATTTGGAAAATATAAGTTAATTTTCTTAAATTAAATAATAGACTTACCAATACCAAAGTAAAATAAATAAAATAAATTACTGTGGCAGGCGATTTGCGGGCAACGTATATTACATAAATACGAGTGATTGATTTTGCAAATAATTCCTCCAATAACTTTTTGGAAATTTTTTTGAATTCTCTCATTATTTTCTTAACTGAAAAAAGCGAAGCAAGCTTTTTTTTTTTTTTTTTGGGCTGCACATTTTTTTAACTGTAGTGATAGCGGAAAGCATCGGCGCTCCATCATGAAGACAGATATCACATTGAATCTTACGAATAGAAAACGAAAGGCTAAAAGATAGAAACCAGAAAAGAACTAATGATTAGACAGTTGTATAGTTTAATTCAAAGATTATTCTCATTCAGTCAACTTTGGCTGACCAACGACCCCTGTAATAGGCTGCGTGGCTGCTTTTTCAGAGCAAACTAGGGAAGAGGAAACCATCGGTGGTTAAATCAACTAGCTATAGCCTATAGTTGGTGGGTTGGTCATTTTTTATTATTTTTAGCGTCAAAGGAAGGATAGCGACCATCTTTGGATAAGTACCATTAGACTACCCTAATCTACTAACCGTAGTAGCAATGATAATATTATACGCCAAACGACAAGCGTAAGCCCTGCAAGACTGCAATGCAATCAATGTATCGGTTCTCGTCCGCCCTTGCAATTAATCGCTGATTATTCCTTCGTATGAATGTTCATATAAGAATATAATCTAGTGACCGCATCCGGTCATCTATTTTCTTTACGTGAACGGAGATCGGAAAGTCATCCCATAATTTATTGCCACATCTACCTTACGTGTTCTGAATACTAATGACCTTACGAGAAAAAATCATGAGAAATATGTGTATTTTTCTTATGATCAAAATATCGATGCAGCATATGATCTTTATTTTATATTGAGAGACTTTACGAAATAATCTTGGGAATTTTAGCACGATCATGAACTGTCTTTCAATTTTAAAAGACTAAAACATTAATGGAGTGCTCCCGAGAGCAAAATTGATAAAAGTGTAAATTTTGGGCCATATTATATGATTCACCCCAATATATTTTGTGGAATGCGGTAGAGTATATTAAATAGTTATATTTTTGTAAAAAAAATATATTATTTCCAACACATATAAAAATTTTAAGTGAAAGTGTAATGTAACATGCCATATTCTTATATAGCATTTTTATTTTTTACTCCAAAAAAAATATTTTGTTTAATTTGTCTTTAAATAATTTAGATAAAATAAAAAAATAAGCTGTCACATCCACATCATAAGATAGACACCTACCATTTGTTTCATATTAGATATAATGTCAAAACTTTTAAACTCTAGGACTTTAAACTAATAGAATAAAGTACTCAAAATGATATAATAATAAGAAATATCATAATTACACAACGTAAAGCATAAGTAAATGGAAATATAAAGGAATATCAATGAAAATACAACAAACATAACTTAAAAGGATCCCACATCAGATATCCTAACTCTCCAAGCCCAAAAATCCTTGTAAGAAGACCACCTAATGACCATCCTTACAAACTTGCACAATATTCTCTCCTCGTTTAATAAGTAGATGATTATAAAACATGTATGTTATTATAAAACGTATTAAGTATATCAAACTACCTTATTATGATATTTGCAGTATAGAGATAGATCATGTTATCATCCACGTCATGCTTATCTATTAACATGCTTAAATATATTGGGATCCCTACTCCAACTTATTATATTCTCCAAAATTACACCATATAATGTACTAACAACACTTTCATTCTTCAGAATTACATCAAAACACTAATTCATGCTTCAACCATCATAAAAATTGCATAAGGACTAAAATACTTGAGATCATGTTTCCTCCTACATCAACACTACATATTATATAACATATTTGATGCATAAAAACTTGCAGACATATTAACATGCTCGAACATCAACTCAGAACAAACGAAACCATCAAGCCAACATCTAATAAAAGCATAAAAATCTTACCTTCATGCTTTCATACACTTTCAAGATAAGCTCATGTTCAATAATAAACATTATGGTACATGTTTCTATAGTAAATTTCAAAATCTAAGCCGAACACTCAATGCACAAAACTGACTAATTTCACAAGGTAAAAATGATTTACCACAAGCTAGAGCTAACAAAAGCACAAACGAGAAGAAAAGAATTTTCCCCTACCTTGAAATTTCAAAACCTTCAAATTATTGATCATGATTAAGAAAAACCAACACCTAAAATATGAAAAGAACATATTTTATCAAAATGAAACTAAATCAAAGCTTAAAAATAAATAAAAATATAAACACTCAATCTCTCCCAAAATTTGTGAAAAATATAAGGAGAAATGCTCAAATCTTCTTTTATTTCTAAATCAACTACGTTTTTTAAGTATATATATATATATATCTAGATAAATGATTAAAAAAAGAGAAAAGAAAGCAAAAATATGAAGAATAAGGAAAGAAGAGGATTATTGAAGAACGTAAGGGAAACTAAAGAGAAAATTCATTACAACTTATAATGGATGTGAAAGTGAAGGAAAATGAGGTTGAAATAATAGCCTATGTCCACTACTCTCCTTCCAAAACTAAATTATTAGCTATTAAGAATTAGGAGGGAAAGGCTAGAGTCAAAGTGTGGTGAACTTGGAAAGTCAAAACTGGTGAGGATAAGGTCGTGCTTTGGGGCCAAGGTTAAAGGAAAATATCAACCAACAAAGAAAGAAAACATAAGATAGGGTCTTTGCAACATCCCTAATTTTATAACTTAAAAAAATTTCATTTTCTATGGAAGTATAATTTGAAAATATCATATAGCATAAGTTTTGTCTCTCTACCTATATCATGTTAAGTCTTAAAGCTAAAATATTTCAACAAAATAAATAATAATTAAAGGAAGGGAAAATAAGATATAAAAAAAAGATAATATATTATCCAAAACACAACAATAACAAAATATAGGCCAGGACATGAGAATCTATAAAAGTAAAACATGCAACAAAAACTAACATCAAGTAGGGAAAGAATGATTTTCCCTAACTCTTTGACCAAAAAACACATACCTTAAAAGGAATAGATCCTTAACATGCTTTAAGCCTTGTTCCACATCATGTCTTCCATATAATCATAAAAAAGGAAAATTATTAGCACAACTTTCTTGAACTGAGTAAATTAAAACACCTCCTTAGAGATAGCATGCTTACATTATACATGATCATAAAATTAAAAAAAAAAAGATCACATACAAAAGAACGTAATCACAATATTACATGATAGTCATGCTTTCACAATTCACATAAGAAGATAACTAACAAAACTCTTATACAAGCTTAAAATAATAAGATTCAAACAAAACTCAACAACCAATGAGGTAAACCTTTATCCAAAAATTAATGAGAGTCTTAGTGTTTTTTCTAATCCAATTATAATTAAAATCAATTGTTACATATTAAAAGGAATATAAACCCAGAATCCATAGTCATGATCGATAAATACAAAATCAACAAACCACTAACTTCTTGGCATCACTTCAAGAAGTCACATGACCTAAGCTACATATACACAACATGAACACTCAAATTATTAAATACGCATATCCCTTATAAGGTTTGTGAATGCCTAAATGAAGAAATGAGCCCTTTGATCTAAAGGTCTATGCACTCAGTGACTTATTGAGGCATGCTATCCCTTTTTAACTCAATTCTATCAATTTGAATTATTAGTGTTTTATTCAGGATACGACAATCCATAGCAACCATATGATCATCCAAATTAGACCAAAGGACCCCAAGCGTCTGTACAACACAAAACCATATAGGCCCAAGGATAGGCATAATGCCATATCCCAAACACTTATCTAAATATAGCTAATGTAGTTCATTTCAATCAAATATTTCAAAAATTATCCAAAAGCCAACACTAAGGTCACATACTAAGGTGAAAGTCAAATTTCAACCCTAAAGAATCCTAAGGAGAACCTAGTCCAATTATTCAAAATTGGATGCATTTTAGTCACAATGATCATAGTGCCCTTAAGTTTTAACACACTACAAATAATATACTAGCATCGAATATAAAATTCTAGAACTTTTAGAAATTGGTAAAATTACTATTTTATCCTTACCAATGAATTAAGCATATAAAATCCTAAACCAACACACCTAATATATCATCAATTCCTTGATTAACATGCATAATAACTTAAGCCATTCAATTTGCACACTTGCTAAAAAATAATCATGTCACATGTAAACTAACTTTTCTACCCCTAGACCATACAAATATTGAATCATATAAAACTAACCTCAAATAAGCTCAAGTACTAGCATACTACATATCAAAACTAAAGTAAAACACCTAATGTTTGAAACGGAATATATGGACTAACATGTAAAAGACCATAGTAGGGAAAAAATGCCCTTATTGAGCCTAACCCTAAGGTAGCAACATATTATAACATGTATAAAATTTGAATACAAATAAATAGATACACAATGAATAAATATGCACATGATATCACATTATATAATAGAATTCATAAATTGCATAAAGAATGGAATACTTTAAGGTCTTCCACTTTATAACACAAAATTTCACAAATCCTCCAATAATTGAAACCTTATATGATACTAATCCTAAAATTTCATACTCACACCTCTATATTTTACCATCTTAAGAGTTGATTAGATTTACCTATATCTAATGCTAAGCAAATATATATAAAAATCTTTCTCCATAGCAACATAAAGTAATACTTAGATCATCTTCAAAAATAAAAATAAAATGAACAAACAACAACATAACTTATTCCATAAAATCAAAAATTCCATGAAAGATAAAGGAAGAAACCAATGAAAATAAGAGGAAAGCAAATGTGATCAACCAAGTGAAATATTCAAAAATTACCCACAAATCTAACACCTTTTACTTAATTAAATATAAAAAGAGGCTAGATAAGTGGAATAAAAGAAAGGAAGCAAAGAATTAAGAAGGAAAATAGAAGGGGAGGTTTGGATTAAGCATGCACAACAAGGGTTGAAGGAAACCACAACTAACTAAAAGAGGAGAAGTGAGGTGGAAAAAAGAATAAGTAAGAGCTAAGTGTTTTTAAGACTCATAAAATCAAGTGGAAGGTGTAGTGTATTTAGGTTGAATAAAGCTTGACAAGCTTAACAAACAAACAAGGAGGAAGAGATGGGTTGATGATTTGTAAAGGAAGGGGGAAGGCCTATTACTAAAGGTAAGATGAGGTAAAGAGAGAGAAAAGTGCTTAGGTACCAAAAAGGCATGATGTAATAGTCCCATTTTTCACTGTTGAAAAATGTTATCTTGAAAACCATGCAAAAGAGAAAAACTCCCAAACACTTAGGAAAAATAAAGTGTTACCGCTGCACCTAAAATTGGATAAGCACTAGCCGCTCATCCTATGTTAGATACAAGGCTAAGAACAAAACTAACCAAAATAAAATTAGTGTACCAAAAAAAATTATATAAATAGAAAAGAAAGGATATCATGTACAAGATCTTGACTATAAGCAAATATTCAAATACAAAAAGAAAAATTAAACTAAATTGCATGGTTCATATTACAAAAAAAAAAAAAAAAAATAGGGCGTAACCCTAAACTCTATCCCATCTAAGATAGCATACAATTCTTCGATTGTCCATGCTCTATGAACCTATGTCCAACATGATGTTTGCCTACTATAGACTATCCCCCAAAACCCGCACATAGCCTTCTACTCATGAAAATGAGCAAGTGATTGAGCAAATGAGCACACTAGTATACTACGTACTAAGTAAGACAAGTTACTTCTTCAATGGAAGACACAAGCACACAAGATTCCCACATAGAATAATAATCATACTAATATAGTTTATGCCTATTTTAAATAATAGAATACATGCTCTATCATGGTGATATCAAATATAGGAAACTCATATTATACATGGCTTACAATGGTTATAAACATAACACAACATCGTAGATTATTACATGTAATCTACTATGTAGATTATCTAGCTATTATTAAAGCTTCATTCATTCATGCACATAATTCCACCATAGGCCATTTTTCCACACTCCTAATCCATTAGATCATATATATATATATATAGGTCATTATCTCTATTACTATTTTATATTTTTTTCTTTTTCTTTTCTTTAGCCATAGTCTTATTATAAATTCTTATCCAAAGACATATTCAAATTCTTATCAAGTGATGGATTGTGTACCACTCCATAGTTACACATACCATAGAGATCTATCTAAACCAAAGGACATAATGTCCAGGTCAAAGCCAGTTAACCACCAATGGACATAGTTCCATGCCTAAACCAAGTAAGCACCAATGGACATAAGTCCAAGCCAAAGCCAAAAATCACCTAGGTAACTAGATGCTTTAGTATCAATACTCCCTAGTTAATCATCATTGTTGAGAGTAAGTAAAACACCAAAATCTACTAGGATCCCACTTGAAGGCACCAATGAATGCCCAAATGCAACTTAACCCCCAATAGCTAATTGAGGATTAGGTAACCCAAAACCATACACAACTCGATCATATTTTGCATTAAGTGATTAGTACATTATTCTCGAGGTTACGTAATCATACAAGGCCCATAAAATATGTGAGAAAGGCATTCACATACTTATTACATCTTAATCATTACCATTCCCAAACAATGTGTGGGATTTCTATTAATACTTACTCATTATTAACCACATCCCTTAGATTAATCCATTTCAAGCAAATTTCTGGATTGTATTACCCCTTTAAAGCTATCAAATACTTATTTAGGTTTATTCATTAAGGTCTTTACAACACCCAATGAGTATGCCATGAATCATGGTCCATTCAATCCATCCATTAGGATGTCATTCCATGTCAATAGATGTATTTAACTCATTAAATAGTCATATATTAGTGTTAGGCGTAGTCTCAAAGCATATCCAATCCAAGAGATCAAAATCACACAATTTGGTTGAACCAATCAATAAGTTTAGCCTAACCAATCGATTAATTTTACCATCTATGCAATCGGTTTGCGCCAACTAGTTGATCAGTTTGGTTAAGAAAAATATAAGGTTCCCTTAAATTGGCCGATTGGTTTGATCAAACTAGTTGACTATTCAAAGACCATTTTATCAGTTCTGCATGTAAAACTTTTCCATAAATAAGAAAACTCAACCTAGAAGATTTTTTATTTCCAAACGTAAAAACTATAAGTTAAAGCTTCATAAGTGTAATGAATAATTTCATAAATCAAGATTCAAATTAGGAGAAAACAAAATTATCATAACTTAGATAAAAATTATAATACCCCACGTTTTTATATGATGGTTGAATGATGAATTATGCCAAATTTTGGGCCTTTGATTTTGATTTAATGTTATGATTCTGTTTAGGACAAAATTTTATTTGAAATCATGTTGAAAAATGAAGTTTCTTGAAATTTGTAAGCAAATCGATCGACTAGTTCCATGAATAGATTGACCAGTTTGTCATTCCAACCAATTTGAGCTTTTTAACTAAACCAATTGACTAGTTAGGGGAAAATAATCGACTAGTGGTAGAATAGTCAACTTCTAGACCCAAACCCATCAACTTGTTTTTCTAGTTGGTCATATTTTCAAGATTTATTTTTTTGAAAAATCCCTTACACTAAAATAGAACCTTACTAACCCATGCGAATTTTTCCCTAAGATATTTCTAACCATTTTCATTATGCATTTAACCCAAAATATTGTCTCAAATTGATTTAGAGGTTGATTGGGATGATTGAGGGGGGAGAGATGACCTCAACATTATCTTCTTCCTCCTCTTTCCTCTACACAATTCTGAGATCAAATGCTTCAATCTCAGATAGAAGATTCCTTCCATGCTAACATTCCAATTCTCTACTCGTGTATAATAATTCTAGCATAATTAACCTACATTCTTTAGAGATACCATTTGAGCTCAAGAGAATAGATTAGTAAATCTGGAAAAAATCCATCCATCCTACTCAGTTTCAAACTGTCAATTATAGGGTTTTGAGATTCCCAAAGCCTCGGTGCTTTTTCTTTATTGGTTGACTATAAATAGCCATAATCATCCCTATTATGCACCTTTCTTTCAGCCGCGAACTTTTCTATGTCTTATATTCACTTTCCTTCTCTCCACACTTTGAGCCTTACCAATCTATTTTTGCATATTCTTCTGATCCTGTCTCTAGCTCTCTCTTTTTCAATTTTTAAGTAAGATAGAGTAAAATTTTAGGAACAAGGTTGAGTAGTTTAGTTTAGCTCTTTTCTTGTTTTTGACCTCAAGTGGTATGTTCTTATTACCTTCTATTTTTATGTTTGAAACTTAATAAGGTTTTGGTATGATTTCTAAGTTTAAGATTTTAGTGTTAAGGTCTTCAAAGTTGAGAATTCCCATAGTTGGAATTTCTAGTTTTAAGGGGATCTTGCCTGCATCAAGTAAGTGATTGTTGGATGGCTTACAATATTAATTTTGTTTGTGGTCAATGTATTTGTTTTGTTTGGTTTAATTATATATAAATAATATGATTAGTGGAGACTAAGGATTTAGGTTACTTTTCTTGTATTTTTGCTATTTTGTGGAAATTAAGTTAACCTATATATTATACTAAAATGTGAAAATCATATGAAAGCATATTATTTTTTTGATGTGTATAATGAATCATGTATTTTTATATAAAAATATGTGTAATGAAGCATGTTAAATTGTTTAAAATATTTTGTGTACAAAAGCAAGCTAGAATAGGTTTAATGTTGTGGATCAATTATGCATGATGTATATGTATAAAATGATAGGTTGAATATGTTTAGGCATATTTTTGTATGATTATTATTATTTGTATGTTCAAGGGGTAAAATTATCTTTAGGTATACTATGCTTATATTATACCAACATGTAAGCTTACCATATCATACCTACATTTCATATAGTCACATAGAATTTGAGAGGCATACTTGAGCATAAAGCATGTACCATAACCATATGCAAATAATTATGGAATAACAATAATCCTCAAGACCAATAGTAAAACATGATAGTGCACTTCACATCCTCTCAAAGTACAATAGACTTATCTAATTAGTTAAATAGATTCCAAATACCAAGGTAGGTCACTAAGGCATAAGGTTAAGTAAGGAAATATGTGACTTATGCTCAACTAGATATACATGTTAGGGTTTTACATGTTTAATCATGTAAAGGGGTAAAATAGTCAATTTCCATTTTTAGTAATTTACCTACATGATAAAAAATTTCAATTATCCTATTTTATCATTTTCATTAAAAATTTTAATTAAAATAAAGTTAATAGTTAAAATAGCTAATATAGTGGTAATTATAGTTTGAAGGATATTTTGATCATTTTTGACCTAATGCGCATAAGTGTGAATAATTGGATAAAAGATGGCCTTATTAGATTTTGAGGTTGATAATCATTTTGACTTCGATTTTAGTTTGATTTTTGACCTTATGGTTCACTTGAATAATTAAAAATAAGAAAATTTGATTAAGTAAGAAAATTAAAATTATTTATGTACCATGTTATATATGTGATAACCAAATAAAATACTAATATTTAAAGTGGAAGACTTTGAGGTTAGGAATAGTGGCTCTTTAGGGGTAGCTACGTTAAAGATGTGATTGAGCCCATATTTGGTTTGGATTTTGCTAGGGTACCTTAGTGCACCAACCAATCCCTATATCTTATTCTACTTAGCTCTTTAGAATTCTTAGAGGGTATGCATACTTATGGATTAGATGTCCTTGTTGGTAAGGTATTGTGCTTCTTTTGTGTGCTAGTGTGAACATGGTACTATAGTATCCTTAGGTTTATAGTCAATAGGATATTGTGTTGTCTTTATATGCCAGTATGAATTGAGTACCTTAGTGTTTCTAGGTTAATATTATATTCCCTCAAGAAAATAAAATAAAAGTAATGATTTATTTGTTATTGATGGATTTTTTTTTTGGGTGTTCAGTAGTTGGCTTTATGCATTACCCTTGGTTATACTAGTATGGATTATATTGGTTATGATACGTAATAAGATATTAATAACTAAAGTGAAAGATCCCGTGAATCAGGAATGGTTGTAGCAGTTCATTCCATCATATAAGAATAGTGTTCAAGAGTGTTATGTCATAGGGTTATATTTGTTACAATTCCACTAGAAAGTATAATGGTTGAAAGCGTTCTAACCTAGGGTTCTACTATATTATTTAATCGAATAAGAGTAGGGGCTAGGAGTATTATACCTTGGGTTATTTATTGTTGATATCACTCATGTGATTATGAATAGTGGGGTCCCTAGACTCAATGTAACTAAGTAATTGGAATAATCATAATAAATTAATAAATTTGTATACTATTAAGAATAATGGTATGTTGAGAATTTATTCTTGGTGATGGTTATGATATGGCATGTATTATCATTCTCATTATCGCATGTGTTTTTAATGTTTTTATGTCATGTTTCTCTTGTGATACCTTCAATGAGCTCCATGTGACATTTGCATGCTTAATATTGCATAATAGTTTACTCAGTACCATTGTACTGGTGGGTTCGTTTAATGGTACCTTGCCTATTCAATGGCCGGTTGTGACTTTGTAGGGATATTTTGATGGTACTCATTAATTCAATACTTGCATTGTGTTACTTAAGGTGAATGTATTTGGATTTATTCTAAAATATTGGTATTTGGAATCTTTCTCTCTCTTTGCAACTTTATGTCCTCTATTCTCATTTTACATGTTATCTTCTTTCTATTTTGTATCTTGTATATTGGTGGGATCAAGTACTTCTTATACTTATTTTTAGGTAAGAGGTTACTTTTACCTTACATCGGACATAGGTTACGTATAGAGATCACCTCTTTTATGGTGCATGAAGCGTAACACTCCTATGTTTTGTTATTTTGGTTTCAGAAAACTAATTTTACAAAAAAAAAATTAGTTCATAAATTTTTGGGGTGTTACATAACAACTGAAAAATGGAATGAAGTGAGATGGCAAATGAAAAATAAAGTAGATCTGCACAATACTCAATAATTAGACCAAATGATGAAGTTAAGTTTTTTTCCCCAAAAACGCGAACAAATATGGACACATAGGACTTGATCCAAGGCTTTTGATACCAGCTCATGAAAACTCGAATGCGATGTGACTCAATCAAAAAAAATTTATATAATAAAATGAAGGAAATTAAAATTTGAAACAGAAAATCAGAAAAATATAGTGTGAACGACACACTATCACCCACTTACATCTCCTACTATAGAAACTCAATTTTATATAACTCTAATCTGTCCGATACAATGGAGATCTTGCTCTTCAAAAGGAATTAAAGCAGTAAAAATTAAACTAACCAAGTAAAAATCATAGATTTACAAAATAGCTTACGTAACTTGCGCAAGCGGTCAAATGAACAAAGTTGAGTATCTATCCTTATGAGAGATATTAAGCGAGAGACTAGGAGTTAATGTTTGTTGCAATGGAATGGAGTAATTATGTGAGAGTTTGTTGATCAAGGAATTAATGTTTGGTGGAAAATGGATTGTTTGTAGTCATGACATGGAATAATTACGTGAGAGTTTGTTGATGAAGAATGAGGGCAGGGTAGAGTTCCTCCGATGGTTGTTTGAGTTTTTACGGTACTAGCCCAATTTTCAATTAAATAAAACTAGTAATAACTGGCTAACTATTACATAAGTTCATGACCTAAGATTAAATGATAAAAAAAAAAAAAAAAAAAGCTAAGCAACTGGGACTCCAATGATCAGGTCTAATACTATTCTAGCTAAATTAAATTTAAACCTGCAAAAGAAAACGCAGATAAATGTTGTTGTTATTTAAGGCCTCATTTGGCAAATAGATGAGGTCTTAAGGAAGGTTCAAACTTAACTTGAGGTAGATTACCTTTGTTGGCTACCATCTCAAATATAGCTATGACTAGAGCCGTCAAAAGTTGACCCGACCCGAAAAATCCGACGAATACCGACTCGATCCGTCCGAAATCCGATCCGATTTTATCCGAGTAATTAAATGCCCGAAACCTATCCTACCCGATCCGATACATATCCGATATCCGATATAACCCGAGAAATCATAAGCCCGAAATAAACCCGACCTGACCCGCTATTCACCCGAAACCCGATATAACCCGAAAAACTATAAATCCAAAATGATCCGACCCGATCCATTATTTATCCGAAATCTGATATTATCTGAAAAATTATAAATCTATAAAGATTTAACTTGGTACTGCCCAAAAATTAACATTAACCCATAACTCAAAATTTTTAAAACTTCATAAAACATGAAATAATATAGATGTGCAACTAATCCATACTAGCACTTACATCAAAATCTAGAAATAATATACTTTCATAAAATTTATATCACTTATGTATATACAAATACAATATCCATTGATACCAATAGAAATAAAAGTAGAGAAAAAAAAGAATAACACTACTATGCCATTTAAATATTAGTTCACTTCCATTATTCCATATAGTACCATAAGATAATAACAGTGCAACCTTGAACACTATATGTTAGTATCTATATGGCCATACCTTGCAATATAGCACCTACAATATCATAGAAAAGTAGGAAAAATCTAGAGTGAGAATGTTAGTTATTCATTATAAAAATTGAAGATTAATATTTTTTATTACATCAACAGTGTTAAATAGTAAGAAGTCAATATTAGTTGGTCTTTTGTCAATAATAGTCATTATTACTTACTTTATTTAATTTTTATCTTATTTAGCTTGACATGATCTAATCAAAATATATAATAAAAAACTAATATGTTGTTATTATTATTTTTGCCATAATTGATATTCATTGATTACTACTATTAGTATTATTATTATTATTATTATTATTATTATTATTATTATTATTATTATTATTATTATTATATTTATTAAAATTATGTTGATATGATGTGATCAATCTCTTTTAAAAATAATATGAGAAGTACAACCTTAGAAGTCTTCATTTGTTATCAATTATCAATGACTATTATAAGTTAATATCATGTAAGGAGCGTATAAGATATAAATATAATATAAACTTAAAATAATACTAGAACTCAATATGACCAAGCTAATAATGGAGTTGAATTATAAGTTATACCTTAATATAAAAAGAAAAGTTATACGATTTGAAAAAGTTTAAATTTGAAACGTCAAATACATCTCCAAAGATAAAATAATGATAAAAAATTCTAAGGCCCCAAAACAATTAATATAATAATTCACTTTTAATTGAATAAGATAAATTAAAATAAATGATCTCAAAATAATTAGCTTTTAATAATATCTTGGAATAAAAAGAAAGAAAGAAAATGACACAAGCATGACTCAAATATGAAATGACCTAAATTCAATCTAAATTCGACCTGAAAATATAATAATTGAAACTCAACCGAGCCCGATCCGAACCCGAACCGAAATTAGAACAACCCAAATTTACCCGAATCCGAGTCCATCCGATTTCAACCAGACCCGACCCGAGAGCTTAGAATGATCCGAGATTATCCGATACTGAGTTGATCCGAATCAAACCCGACCCAACCCGACCCGATAAAATGATCCGAAATTATCCGAAACCGATATAACCCGATTATTATGTTATCCCATCCGATAGTGACCCGACCCGTCCGATTGCCAACTCTAGCTATGACATAAATATCTGCCGGCACTTATGGATGATTGTCATCCAATATGCGCCCTAAAAATATGTTGGTTACAACACCTTTATATGTTGATTTATGGTTAACTGTGGCATGATATTTACATTTTAACTTTTTTTTAGCTCCGAGACAAATATTTATCGACATATTTAAGGATTATCGACCGACATTATGAAACATTCGGTATTTGTTTTATTTCTCAAACTTTGAGGAAAAAACTGGCACTTTTATTATCTTTAAATATAACTTAAATTCATTTTTGATTTTTTTTTACTTGTTTTAAACATCTATTAAGCTACATTTTGAGGCTATACTACTTGTGATCACCACCTACGACATATGTATATATATTTATCAATTTAAAAAAGAAAGAAGAAGCTACATTTTGAGAAGGCATGCAAAAATGTCGGTTCAATCGTTGCCAGCAACACAAATGAAAAGATGAACATTATCTAATTTGCCAACTAGTTTTCTAGTAGCATTTTCGTTTGTAGTGTGATCTGCTCTGATTTTTATTTGTTGGTAAGGCACGTTAAAACTTGTCACTCGAGTCAATAAAGCGATGTGGCACACGGACGGCCATATCTAACACATAAAGGTACGGGGAAGAAGGCTATTTTGTCAGAGTTTGTGGAATTTTGTTGATAGTCTTTCCCTGGGTAACTTGTGAACAAGATTTATCTACGTTTTTAATTCTGTCACCTCACTAGGAATTTATTTTAAAGAGCTTGTTTTGTACGTGGTTAATGAAAAATTTTTCTTCTATTTCATATTTTTTATATTAAGTATTTAATAGTAATAAATATATTTTTAATAAAATATTTATTTTAAATCAAATTAAGATCTAAATTAAATATTTATTATAATAAAAATATTTAATTTTAAATAAATTTTATAATATATATAAAATATGATAGTAATTTTTCTACCCTTATTATTCCCGTATCAAACGAGCACTATGTATTAATTACTAATTAGTTGGGGTATATCTAAGTTTTCATTTGTGCTCACAATTTTTCAAATTACAGTCTTTTTTATGAGACCAATTCACTCTTCCCCCCCCCCTCTTTCTATTTATTGCTGTATGTATATCATAGGGATGCTAGATGCATGACTAGATTATGGATTTCTAAGCCCTAAACGCCTTGAGAGTTGAGACAATAAGTTGTTACCAGAGCTATGTCTAGCTCCGATCCATGGTTATATAAGCTATATTTGAGATGGTAGCCAACAAAGGTAATCTACCTCAAGTTAAGTTTGAACCTTCCTTAAGACCTCTAAGGAGCTCAAATGATTCGAATGGTATCTCATTGTACTTGGCTGGTAAAGATAGTTACACTGACCCAAATACAACATGGTGTGAAAATACGGATGGGGATGCTCTCACGTCATAAAATAACACATGTTAGGTAACAAACACATAATTATTATCATCAAATAAAAATGTATTGACTACAAGTTTAATAAATTTCTTCTCAACCACCAACAACCCAATAGTTAGTGTTCTCCATTTGTTAACAAGATAAATTTTTTTTTTCAACATCATAACTAAATATCCAAAATGAATACAAGTTAGTTATCGCTTATAAAAATATAACTCTTTTGTTATATGATGACAACACATTACATGTGATCCTTTTAGCACGCCAACAAACCATATATCCCGGTTCATGTAATCCTAGCTCAAGGATGAACGACCATATGTTAAAATATAATATAAAAGCTATAGATATATTGGGTTAAAACTTTGAAGGAATTAGTTTCTTGATATATATAAGAATAAAGATAGATATATATTAAGTTTAAATTTTCAAAATGACTTCCTGTATAACGAAAGATGTAATTAGTGCTTTTTATATCTAATAACTAAATGTCTATTTCGGTAACCTTTTTCTTTATTTGTTATCTAACAACATAGATTATTTTACCCATTATTATCGCATCCTATCATCTTATTATCTATAACTTATTATTAATTCATAAGTAATTCAACTAAATTTTAATTTATACACACACACACACGCTCTATTGGCTATTACTGCAAATAAGTCGTTCATTCATCAACTAAAACACTATATGCCTAAAATTACTATTATATATAATTAATTCCAATTTAGATAAATTGTTATAGAAAATGATACTTACTATTGGAGAGAGAAAAAAGTAGATATGTAAAATTTTATAAACTAATTATTACTAAAAGGATAAAGTAGAAAAAAAATTCCAAATATACCTGGTATATGTGGAATGATATTTAATTCTAATGAATATCAAATTACTAAAATGCAACTTATTCAAAATCCAAGGGAACACTTAACTTTCACTTTTATCCTCTCTTTTTTAAATTGTCAATGCATTAGTTAATATTTTATTTTTCAATTAAAAATATAAGCACAATATTTTAATTAATTCTATTAGTTTTCCTTTTCTGAAAACTGTATATAATTTGATAAAATAACTTTTTTTTTTGAAATAGAGAGAATATTTTAGATTAAATTCAATTGACCTAAGGTGCTTGAATTACTTAAGTAGACCCTATATGAGGAGATATTATTAGGTGAAATGGGTGCGCCCAAATTAAATACACATATTTATACATTTAATATAGTTATAATATAATTTTTATTGTGTATACTAAAAGTACATAATAATTATATTATATAATAAATTATATAAATCTATATAATATATAATAACACAATTATAACACAAATATATTTTCTGCCTAAACTAACATCAAATGTATTCGTTAATTTATGAATTTATATTTATTTTTTTACCTATATCAATATAGTAAAATCATTTGTAACTTATAAGCTACATTCTATGCATACTAATTATAGGTAATAATTACAATTCATTTTCCATAGAAGCTATTCAGACAGTAATATAATACCTCATTAAATAAGGGATGGATAAGATAGTTTGACTGATATGTTTGTTATACTATACTTTTTTTAAAATAAAAATAAATAATACTATGCACTCAATTTTATTAATATCAACAAATGAGATTATACTCCCCACGTGAAAAACGGATCAACTTTCTAATTTTTCACTTAATTTTTTTTACCAAATACAATACTCCTTTTAACCCAAATTAGGTAGTTATCAAAGTCCAAACCTCAATTATTTGATAGATATTCGGAATAAGTAGATATGAACTTTAGTTATTAATTAATTATCTTTAATTTATTTACATATAATTCATTGTTCTAATGTTACTCTATTTAATAAATATTTGTTATCAACCAAATATTAATGACCAATTAAATATTACTTGCTCTGTCACTAGTCCGAAAAGGGGTTTTAATAACGGTTATTTTACAATTTTAATAACGATTTTCAACCATTATTGAACTGCCCGTTATTAAATCTTTAATAACGGTTCATAACTGTTATAAAAATATATATAAAAACCCGTAAATATGTGTGTAAACTGTATATTTAATAACGGTTTTCAAGTAACAACCGTTGTTAAAAAAAGGTTTTAATAACGGTTCTTCAGTAAAACCGTTGTTAAAAACAAGGTTTCAATAACGGTTTTCAAGTAAAAAACAGTTGTGGAAAACCAGGTTTTAATAACGGTTATTACAAAAACCGTTGTTAAATCATGATCGAATTAGAGTTTCAGTCATTGATTATGCATTTATTAAATCCTAATATGTATTAAATGAGCATAAATTTGAGGTTAAATGCACATTTTTAATAACGGCTCTTAATGAAAACCATTATTAAAACTCTATCATCCAATTAAGGCTTCTCAGATTGATTATGCATTTATTAAACCCTAATACGTATTAACTTAGCATAAATTTGAGATGAAATACGTGGTTTTAATAATGGTTCTTAATAAGAACCGTTATTAAAAATATAATTTTTTTTAATGTTTTTGTTGTTTTGTTCCTGCCCACATACATAGTTGTATGTTCAAATAATCACCAAACCTGCATTGTAAAACAATATCAATTCATAACAAATATATAATCACACCATAATTTCAATAAATCTCTAATTGGTATGCATGTCTTAATACACCAGACATACTCAAGAATCAAAATTAGTAGGCATACCACAACTTGGTAGCTCTACACCCCAAAGTAAAAAGTTCATAAATCTAGCCTAGAAGACCAAAAGACATAAACGAAATACAAACCTGAACATGCATGTAGAATATATAGATCCCTACCTAATACTGAATGAATGAGTGCACGTGCTTAGCCCATTGGTCTCTAACTTCATCAATTTCATCAACATTATATTGCTGGCCATGTGCATAGTCATCGGTGAAAAACTACAACGCCCAAGTTTCAATTAATATACAGTTAGCACTTACATCAAGTACCAAACATATATGTCATGATTCATTAATGGAAAAACATCGAAAAGCAAACATACATGGCTTGGATCTATGTTGATTGATATGTTCTAGACTATCAAATCCATTGCTCTACATACATAGTATCCACAATCATTGTTGTTTTGCTATTTTGGACACTGTCAAATGAATTTAGTTAGCACTTTAACTATTAGATATTAATTTGAATTAAAATAAAATACAAAATAGTTGTCTTCCTACTTACCATAACAAGCTCATATTGAAGATTCTTTGGGTCTGGGACACCATTCCCATCTCTCCTTTGATATGTCGTCTGTAGTGCCCTAATAAATAGAGTTGGATACACAATATTGTAAGTATATATACCTCAAATAATAAAAGTAGAATACATGTATAAATAAGCTAATGAAGTAAAAAGTGAAAAGCATACTAACATGTCGATAAATTTCTTCCCACCATGACGAGCGACTTCAAAAGGCACGTCATAGGTTTGAAAGGAATCAAACACATAGACTTTATTAAGATCAAGTCAGATGGCGTACAAAACCCAATGTTCATTTGCGAGGTGAGGAATAAGATAGAGCTTGTTGTGTCCCTCAATTAAAATGTGATCCTCTAAATAGTTTATGTGCCTACCCTCTCTTATTGTACTACTGTCAGCTATGTAGTATGGGCACACAAACACAATAAAGGACAGCATTCCATTGATCGCAGTGTGATTAACTACCAACCTATGGACGACAATAACAATGCATATTTGTTAATAACTAATAAATCATATAAGAGGTTATAAAAATTCCAATTGTACAAGTTAAGAGTACTAAAATCTCAAAATGAAATAATACTTATGTGACATAGATGGCGACACTCATGGTTGACATCCATTCCTGATTATAAATGTCGCTTATGTCAACTGTTGATACCATGTAAGTAGCATCGTCCCTCCCAACATACTCAGGACGACAATCAATGAAAATATAATTATCCTTGAGGTAGTTTTGGGCATAAAAATACAATAAAGCTATTGCTGGTGGAAGTTGGCTTTTCTCTGAAGAATGAATCTTTTGTGGGACAACTAATTTTTCAGATTTAGCCTCTTTTTCCTTTAGCAGCGCCCTCTTTTGTATTGCTTGTTCTGCTAGTACCTCTTTTCATTTTACTAGCAAGAGTAGTCTTCTTTTTTTATTCCTTTTTTGATTCCTTAATTGATAATAATAAACAAAATATGTATTGAGCATATATATATGAAAAAGGTATAAATAGTGTAACTACTAAACAATGTCTAATGAAGATGTCAAATGGCAATACCTCTTCAGTAGTGAGACGTATCTGATCCGCAGGCCAAGCCACGAAGCTTCCATGAGCTTCTAGCGCTGTGGTTGCCTCATCGTCCTCTTTATAACAAGGCAAGTGTGTATTGCCAATGATTGGAGTGTCAATACTCATCGGCCTTGTATTTAGGGCTAAATTATACCCGTGGATTGTTTACATTTGGGTACTGTGACTGATGCGGACCCTTCCTTTCGCTAAAAGTGTTGAAAGGTCATTCGCTAACAAGTCACATTTATGCAAACCCTAAACAAAAATATTACACATTATTAATTATTTATTACACCAAATACATTTAATAACAATTCATAGTTTGTAATGCTTACCTCGGGAACAGTAGAAATACGTGCATCAGCTTCACAGCTATGTCTGATGCTATTTACATTAGGTATATGAAGCTGATCATGGTCTACTGAATCAAATGGATTATACCCTTAAGATTTAATAAATGACAACTCTTGCTCCATTGTTGCCATTCGTTCTAATGCCATGTTCAATTTTTGGGTGAGGATGGCGACTTGCTCATTCGTGCTACGACAACTACGAGATCAACCACATATGTTTGTTCTCGTAATACCTAATCCAAGATCCCTGTGTCTTCTAGGGTGTTCTACAATTCTTGTAGCCTGGGACACAATGCTATGTTGGTCCACCCCCTCCTCACCATTTGATGTTTCAAGTTCGTCTTGTAATGTATATAATATATGTAAATTTAACTTATAGGAATAAGCATAATATAATAGTTTTCTAAAAGAAAACTAAGTAGGGTTCTAGATATCTACAAACTTAACAATTTTTTTGGCTGCAACATCTACATCTTCATTAATATATCCATCTCTTATTGCTCTAGCCTTCTTCCATAATGTACCAATATTGATGAATGAGGTACATGGGTCCAAGTCTTGGGCTAGGAGCTACAAATCAAAAATATTCTTAATTAAGAATATTATTATAAAATTCGACATTTACATGTAAATAGATAAATCACAAAATGTATACCAACTCCTCTTCAAGGCCCGCATAGCCTTTGCGAGCCATATTATGCTGGTATTTATTCTGCTTCGCAATCTCTTTATTTTTGGCATTTTTTTCCTATGTGATAATCCAAAACATAGTCACATGGTTATTTCAATATTAAGCATAATACTGGGATTAATACAAAAAGTTTAATTGTTATCAAACAAATACCTTAAAATCCCCCATAAGACGATATGTAATAAATTGGTTCCAACTTTCTTGATCGATGAAACCGTATCGTTTAGGTGTGTTCTGCCATAGGGAACCATTCTTCTTTCTATATATTTTCCTACAAGTGAAAATATGACCTAAATGTTCTTAGACGCTCCCCACAATGTCTAAGAAGCCATTTCTTCCTACTCTCTGGGACATTGAACACTCTCTGCAAAATAAGACATGTAGATATATACCAATGTTAATGTAATAAAATTAATAACATTTGACATACAAAAATGATTACATAAAATAGCATATTTACCGTGATTTCCTACCAAATATGTTCCTTATGACCCTTTGGAACCTGATTCCAATTATTATAGGAGATAGGAACACGGTTGCGGGTCACAAGTGAAATGTAAGTCAAGAACATGTTTGCATAAGGGTCAATGGGAAGATTGTAAGTATTCCATCCCAACTCGACTAATTCTCCTTTATTCCTCATGTCTATGATGATTCTCATAATTGTAGGTCCTCTTTTTTCTTCTTCATCACTGTTGTTCTTGTCAATGTTTTTGTTGGCCATATCTCTACAAAAAATCAATAATTAAATTATGTTAGAATGCTATGTATTGAGCAAATGTTATGTATTGAGCATAATGTACCATTATATTATCAATACGAATCATGCTTAGAAAGAATTAATCTCAAATGTATCATGTTATTCTATATATATATATATATATATACATGAATCATGCTAATACATTTCCAAAAAGATATTAATACTAACCCTAACCCTAATTAACCATAATAAATGATAAACCCTAACCCTAATTAACCATAATTTATTATAATAAAACCTAACACTAAACCTCATAAAATCCTAATCCTAAACTTAGTTAACTATAATTAAACCCTAATATATAAATCATTTTATTATTATTATTATTATTATTATTATTATTATTATTATTATTATTATACACAATTATTTCTCTCTATTTAATTATTCACTTTTATATATTCCTTATTTTCTATATCTATTTAATCCTCATCAAATAATAATCATTAACATATGCATCTTTAATTGAAATTTTCATTTAATGATGTGCATATGTAAAATATATTTTCATTTTATTATATGACATTTCCTAAATCTTATAGCTAGTGTCCTATACTTATTAATGAAAATGTATATATATAGTTTTTATGAGTAAAAATGTATATAATTTTACACTCTCATTCATATTATATATATATATATATATATATATGTAAAGGTCTCGGCCAACACATGCATTTATTAATATATAACAATAACGCAATAAATTCAACAAGGAACATAAACATTTTCAATCAACACATTCAACAACACATTTTCGAACGACAAACCGCAATTTTTCAATAACAAACAAACACAACCCTATACCAACATGCATGCATTTATATATATATATATATATATATATATAAGTAGAGAAAAAGTTACGAGCAGAGAAAAAGTTACGAGTAGAAGAACAAACACATACGTAAAAGGAGTGGCGGCAAGCAAGAAACCGGCAGCGAGCAAGTTGAGAGCGGCAACAACCTACAAACACGACGGAGGATGAAGGTACAAGTGCTGGCTAGGTTCGGAACAATGACAGCACACACATGCAAAGCTGACAATGGTAGAGGGGTGGTGGAGAGTTGGCGGTGTGAGGGTTTTCCCTTACTTGAGAGGAGCCGGAATGGTGGTGCAAGGTATGGTGGTGCGAGGGTTTGCAAGGAGAAGGAGAGTAAGAGAAGGAAGGTACAGATAGTCTGAAATTTTTAGTACGAAACAGAACTGAGCGAAATAAAAGTTTGATTTTAGAGTTTTAATAATGGTTCTTTCAGGAACCGTTATTAAAACTTTCATACTTTTAACAACGGTTCTTGTATGAACCGTTATTAAAACATCCGTGTAAATTTTAACGTTGCCCTTTTAATAACGGTTTTGAAACCGTTATCAATACTATCCCGCGCATTATTTTCACACGTTTGACAATGATTTTCGAACCACCGTTATTATTTCCCATTTTTATAGTAATGTGTACAAAAGAAAATTATTTTATGAAAGTTAAAATCTATTTTTTATTTTTATCCTCACTTTTTTGTTATAAGTTATATATTAAGTGCTTTGTTATTTTTTAATAAATAGTTCTAAATACAATGATAAAACCACCTTTATTAGATTTGTAAAAACTATGTAAATTGATAGGATAAATTATTTTTTATATAAATATAGTACATATTTTTAGAAAATAATTAACATCTTGATTTAAATGTATAATATTTCGTATTATGCATTCAATAGTAATAATATTGTATAAATAAATTTTTTTAAATTATCATTAGCATTTATTAATTATTATTATTATTATATAAAATTTTACATTTAATTTAATTTATAATTTATTAAAAATAAAATTCATACACCGTACACATACAAAACTAAGCATATATTAAAAATACATCATAATGTATCATTCACTGTAAGTATTTTTAGAAAGTTCAATAAAGATATAATAAAATGGTGTACGGTCGATAAAATATAATAATTAAATTGTCGTGAGACATCGATTCAAATATTCTGATATTTGTATTCTTGCAAAAGATGAAAAAAGAGCGAAGGGAAGAAATAAGAATAGACAAAAATAACATTTACAGTCTGGAAGAAAGGGAGAGAAGCCTAGGGAACAGTGGAAAAGTTATTCCCGATTTCTTAAGCAAAGAGTTTGGGTGGTATCCATAAGCTGATGTCTTACCCTTTTGTCCATTATAGGGAAATTCAACTTTTACATGGAACTACTACCACTCCTTACTGTCATCTCCAGGCCATCAATAACCAGCTGTGTTTCTCCTTTTTTACTTGAATCTATGCTTCTTCCTTCTTTCCTAAATATCGTTTGGTCGGACCGTTCTAATTCCGCCACCACAAAAGACCTTCTAGACTCCACGTAAACTCCATGCCCCCCCCCAAAAGTGCCCCCACCTTCTTGAGTCTTTAGTCTCACACTCCGTGTGTCCCTATATAGCCCTAGCAAAAGCAGAGCATCCAAAATCAGGGGTGACCTTACGAAAACACAGTCCTATTCAGTAGCGTTCGAATTTGTACGTCCCCCGAAAGAAAGAAAAGCCTGCTCCATAGAAAATCAAACGCGCTTTGATTTCATTTCTTCCCTATGGCATCTCCTCCCCGTCGTCATCATACCTTAATCGTGTTCCTTGTTCAGATTGCTCTGTTTTCTCCTATTGTTGTTCAATCCAAATCAGCATCTTCATCACTAATTCTTCCCCTGAAGACACAAAATACCCATCTGGGTTCATTTACCAGATCCACAAACAAACTTCCATTTCGCCATAACGTCACCTTAACCGTAACTCTATTAGTTGGCACACCAGCGCAACCCGTATCAATGGCATTAGATACTGGGAGCGAGCTTTCATGGCTCCACTGTAAAAAATCTGCGGGGGTAAACTCCATCTTCGACCCTGTAAAGTCGAAATCCTACACACCGACTCCATGTACTTCCCCAACTTGTAAGGCCCGAACCCGTGATTTCTCTATACCCGTTAGCTGTGATTCCAGGAAGCTCTGTCATGCTGCAATCACCTACGCTGATGCTTCTTCCATGGAAGGTAACCTAGCTACGGATACTTTCCGAATGGGAAGCTCATCGATTCCGGGTATGGTTTTCGGCTGCATGGATTCGGATTCGAGCAGCAGTAGCTCTCCCGAAGATGCAAAGACAACTGGGTTATTAGGCATGAACCGTGGCTCATTATCATTTGTCACACAAATGGGTTATCCGAGATTCTCGTACTGTATATCGGGTCAAGACTCTTCCGGCGTGTTACTGCTGGGCGAGACCAACGTGCCTTGGCTAAAACCGCTGAGTTACACTCCTCTAGTTCAAATATCAACCCCTTTGCCTTACTTCGACCGGGTTGCGTATTCTATCCATTTCGAAGGCATCCGAGTCGGTACCAAATTACTGTCCATACCGAAATCCGTGCTCGAGCCCGATCACACAGGTGCCGGTCAGACCATGGTTGACTCAGGCACTCAATTTACTTTCTTACTCGGTTCGGTGTACACGGCTCTAAAAAATGAGTTCACGACTCAAAGCAAAAGATTATTACTAAACTTACATGAAGAGCCTAATTATGTGTTTCAGGGTGCGATGGATTTATGCTTTAGAGTCCCTTTAAATCAAAGGAACGTACTGACGAGGTTGCCAAGTGTTACGTTATTATTTAAGGGTGCCGAAATGAGTGTATCTGCCGAGAGGCTGTTGTATAAAGTTCCGAATGAAGTGAGGGGATCCGACGGGATTTATTGCTTTACGTTTGGTAATTCGGATCTTCTCGGTATTGAGACTTATATTATTGGGCATCATCATCAACAGAATATGTGGATGGAATTCGATTTGGAAAAATCTAGGGTTGGGTTTGCCCAAGTTAGGTGTGATTTGGCCCGTCAGAGATTGGGTGTGGCGTCGTAAGAAAGAGTAAACACGTACGTGGATTATGGAGTATTTGGTACTCCTTTTCGTATGTTGTGTAAATTGGTGAACGGCGGTGGTAGGCTTTTCATTTTTATGTTGATCTTTTTATTAAATAAAATTGATTGGTGTATATTAGTTACTATTATATGATATATGCATTTGGATTGCATAATAGTATAAGGTCTGGCCCATTGATTGGTCGGACATGTTTGTCTCATTATGGGCCAGTGATAATTTCTGGAAAAATATTTCTAATGGGCTGATTAGATCCTGTCATTCATTTGTAAAAAATTAAATAAATCGGAAGCACGTATGGTTTATTGAGTCAACCACTCCACTGTTCTCCTATATGTGTGGCTATATATACGTATGCATCTTGTCTTCTCTTCGTGCACCTCGTGGTCAACCGCACAATCTAACGGTAGGGTTAATATGGGATTGATCGGGTCCAAGACTTACGTCACCTATTTTTTTAATTAGATTTGAATCATTTTGTATTATTTAACTAATCTTATTTGGACGAGGATTAACGATGTGTTATATATCCGACTCAGACTCGCTTATTCATTTTATATTTAATGGGTTTAAATTTATAATTTTTAGATCCAACGGATCTTGGTCGTTTCTAAATTTATATGTATCTAAAGGGGTATGAATTTGAGTTAAGTAATATCTGGTCCAGACCCGATCCAAACTTATTTAGTATATATATACTAATAGTATATTTGTCATGTTTATCGTAATGGTATTTGAGATCCATATTCATTTTCTTAACTTTATTTCTACATATTTATTTTCTAAACATTATGTATAATATTTTATTTCAAAAATATTAAAACGCTATTTAAAAAGTTAAAGTAACTATTTTAAAGTATTTATCTTTTTTACTTAAAATTTTTTTCTAACAAAAAATACATATTAAGTTATATAAAATATTAATGTATTTATATTTACATAGATTTTTTTAAAAAAATTTAAAAATAGCTTGACTCGTTTACCAACTAGATCTAGTGGATTCGGATCCGGGTCTGGTGTAACACCCCTAATTTTTGAACAATTTTTTTTCCTTTTTAAGACAATGCAAAATCAAATAAATAAAACATGGAAGTGTTACTAGCCCATCGAACATGTAAGAGGTGTGACCATCCACTTAATCCATGTTCGATGCAAGACTTAAACGTTCAACAACACCATGCATGAGAATTAGAGAAAGCGTGAGGAAGATAAACGAGATAAAGGGAAGGGAAACAATTATGATGTAACATGAATAAGAAAATACAGGAATAGAGTCGAGAGTTTAAATCACAAAAACAAAATAAAAGAAGCATCCCAATGCAGTAGGAAACCTAACTGAACCAATTAGCCTAACTTTTTGATACCATAAATCTTCCTTAGGAAAAGCCATATAGAGGGCCACAACAATTTGATCAAACCTATAAAACGTTACTTGCTCTTCGGAACAAAAGCCAGATCATCATAGTGACCATACAAAGTAGTATTAGTATGGTGAAGTACTGATAAAATAAGTCAATTCTATAGCGTGAAAAGGGGGTCACATTAACTCATGGTATAAAAGATATGCTAGAGCACATAGCTATGAAATGAGAGTAATAATAACACGATGATCGCACATATCACAAGTAAAAATAAACCATATTATTATTATTCCATTATGTGACCACACAATCCACTTATTAAGAGATTCGTATGACACACCAAGCCTCCACCATGAACAAGGCCCATGGTAGCGACATAAGGGTACATAAGTCCCTAACATGGACATACCCTCTAAAGCGGAATACCAATTCCAATATGGGTATTTAGATGATGAAACCAAACACAAATGAGGCAATCCAAACCTCCCAGATGGGTGCTTAGGTGATAACACCAAATGCATATAAGGAAATCCAAACCTCCTAGATGGTTGTTTAGGCGATACCATCAGACGCAAATGAGGCAATCCAAAGCTCCCAGATGGGTGTTTAGGCGATAACACTAGACGCAAAGGATATACCCACCCATCATGGTGTACCCTCTTTACGAGCACCGACACCAAGATGGTTGGCCATAATATTACTTCTACTCCCGCATACAAGTCATAACCTAGTAGTACGGAAAAGGTACTGAGATAAAGGAAGTGAAACTCCACCGATCATGATGTACCCTCTATACAAGTACCTACACTATGACAACCTGTCATAGTATTATTCCTACTCCCACGTACCAGTCACAACCTGGTACTACGGAAAAAGGTACTTCATAAAAGGAGATGAGTCTCTACCGAACATGGCACATCCTCTATACGATTACCTACACCATGACAGTTTGCCACAATAGTATTCCTATTCCTGTGTATTGGCCACAACCTAGTAGTACAAAAAAGGTATTGTGTAAAAGGAGAACAAATATCATAATTATGATTCCATCAATTATTAGAAGGGTGTTACCCATAAACAATGACAAACACAACACAAGAAATATAATAATAATAATAATTATTATTATTATTATTATTATTATTATTATTATTAATTACTAAATAATATGATAAGTCAAAATTACACTTTCCTCAATAACCAAATAAGATTTACCAAGCAATAATGTCAACACATCAAAAGAAGTACAAGCCACCCCTTTTGGGTGCCTAAAGATGACAACAAGCTTAACCACTGAATACATCATAATATTAGTTTAATCTATATTAATTCTAACTTAAAGTGTGGTTAAAATCATGATTAAATAGTTGTAATTACATGGAATTATTAACACAAAAGGCCTAAGAGAATATCAATACTTAGCATCGAATCAAGTGGCATTCGGTCGGACCAGTCAATCAACCCTTGGGACCAGTTGATTGGTCTAGTCATACCAGACCTAGACCAAAATAATACCTGAGATCCAATTGGCCGGGTTGGTCTCATCGATTAACTATTCATAGGAACCAATTGGCTGGTTTGATCTAACCGGTCCACGGGTCTAAGTAGAGACCAACCCCTTTTTGTCTATAGAGAAACCAGTCGATGGGTTTGAATAATTGATTGACTGGTCATAGAAACTAGTCGACTGGCTTGATTAAACCGATCTATGGGTCTAAGTAGAGATAAAACCATTTTGGTCTGCTTGGAAAATAGTTGATGGGTTTAATAACCAATCAACTATTCATCAAAACCATTCGTCTGGTTTATCAAACCAATCAACCATTCGACTGCTTGCACCACCAGTTGATGGGTTCGAGGTACCGATCGACTGTTTGGGGTGAAACAATACCCAAACTTGTGATACTCACACCAAAATTACCACACTTTACCATATTAATCCTAACATGCTTCTATACCATCACACGCGTAAAAATACATGCTACACACATATAATCATATGGATATATGGTAATGTACATACTCAAATGAATCATCCTCAATTGCCAATTTATGTATAAAATTAGAGAAATTCGGTAATACTAACTTAGGAAGAATTCTACCAGATGATGAGATTATAGAATACAATGTCGATCATACTCACATATACACCAAACACATGGAATCCCAATAAACCACATAACTCCATTTAGGTTAAATATAAGAATGCTTTACGTCAAAATAACCTGAGCAAGCCCACATAGTCAACAACAAGGGGAAATCAACAAAAGTCATACCAATGTTAAAAGTCAAGCTTCATGATATCACATCCAAAACCAATCATTCACACATATCATAAATTCATATAAAGGCCCAAAAAACCACATATTACTAACTCAAATATAATATGATTCATGTTTAGAAAGCTAGAGTCATGGAATTAGCTAAGCATATAGGCATTTTTGACATATAGAACCTCTATAATCTGGTTACTAAGCTAACTTATGAGGTAAACATATAATTCTCACTTATGACCAAAGATCCATATGATGCCGCATCTCATACTTGCAACCATCTATGTTCACAATGAATATCTTAATATATCATAATCTAGTATATCATGCTTTTCTATGGGCACATACTAAAACTTAGAGGTGTTAACTAGTGCAAACATGAACACCACACCTCATTATAGAATAGAGATTTTTCTTACCTCAAGGCAAATCTTCTAGCAAAGAGAAAATACCCCTAACACGATGGCTCACTATCAGATTCTTGATTATCTAAGGAAATCAAGAGTCCAAAATTGGCATATCATACTTTTAAAAGTTTAATTTAAATAATACAAACAAAGAAGAAGAAAGATTAAGGTAAGATTCTGGTGAATGCTACCAACTTTCAGGATTTAGGCATTCTTCTTTTGTCGAAATTATAGACCCTTAGTGGTGAACTAAGTTGTAGCTTCTCTAGTCTTGGTAGAGTGAAGATATGGTTTGATATATTGTGTTTCTGTTGTTCCTACACATGCTTTGCAATTGACTAAGAAAAAACATTAAGTTTGTGAAGTTTCATAAGACTACAAGTACTGTTAGTTTAAAGGATATTAGGGCTCTTTTTAGGTTAAACTCAAGTGAGTCCTGTGAGATATCAAAGTGTGTAAAAATTGTTAAGAGATACACCCTATAACTCCCTCATGTGGTAAAAATCATATATATAATGATACTTGCAAGGTCCTTTAATTTTCTCAAATTAGCTCATATCATTTCCTCCAAACTTGTTATTGCTTGTCTCGAGAAACGCTATGAAACCATAAATGGATACCCATAAGTAAAATAATAAAGAAATTTGTATCCTTCAATCATGTTGAGTTTTTAATTTTTCAAATTGAAAATTACCTGTGTATATACGAGATATATTAAAAGGGTCAGCCTTGTGTGTTTGTGGAAGGAGATTTTATGGGTTTCTCTTCATAGCTCTCTAATAGACCTTAAATGATCATCAAGGTAGTTGTGAAAATAAACATCCTTTTCTATTAGCCGACCTACTCATAATTTTTTTTTGAAATAGGGTTTCCTCAGGTTGTCATGGTCTTTAAACACAAGAGGACATTTGAGTCTTAGTCATGTACCCTCAGTTACTCAACCCTAACACCTATTCCAAAAAATTTTGAGTAAGCTTGTCACCACACTAGACTGTTTGATGCAAATGCATATATGGTTCTCTTGTAGGTGCCCCTTGTTACTAGGTGTTTCAGGCATTAAAGCTCCCCTCTCTACTATCATTACTATTCCTAGATAGACTCTTATTTTTTTAGGGTTAATCCCCCCTAAACTTATTCAATTACCTCTTACGTAGGATAGTTACTGTAAGCTTCCTAATACTTTCTAATGAGGATGTCTTAGTGTAATATCCCAAAATTTCAAAAACCTATATTTTAATAAATAACTTTATTTGAAATAAAATTAGCTTGTAAAATTATTTATTTTAAGTATTTTATGGATTTTAGAGTATGTAAATTTGGATAAGAGTATTTAATAAATTAAAAATAAATATTTTGTTATTTATCATATTATTTTAACTAAATAATTTTCCAAGACTAATATTTTGCCAACTTTATCCTTTTTAAACTAAAATATTACATTATAAAAAAAATTAAATTATTAAATTAAATAATTTACCACGAATATTATATTTTATGATTTTACAAATTAAATTAAATTACTTTCCTATTTTTCCATTTCCCTTTTTTACCCTTTTTCCCTTTTTCCTCTTTCTTCTTTTCTTTTTTCTTTTTCCTTCCTCCCTCGGGCTGCCTCGCCAGGCCAGCCCTCTCCCCCGCGCGACTGGGCCTTCGGCCCGCTTCCGCCTCTCCTTCTTCACGCCTGACGCGCGCCCCAGTCGTCCCTCCAGCCCGTCTCTCCTTCTTCTTTTCCCCCGAGCTGGCCCAACTCTCTTTTTTTTCTTTTCTCTGCGCCAGACCGGTTCGGTCTTCTCCCCCCCCCCCTCACTTCTTTCTTCTTCCTTCTCCCACGCCCGACCACCAGTGCTGCCATGGTCGAGCGTCCCGGCCGCCTGCAACTACTGCCTCCTGCCATCACCACCTGCTCCCTCTCCCTCTCTCTCTTCCCCCATCGTTTTCCTTCCTTTTTCGAGCCAAACCAGCCCTGGACCACTGTAACACCCCCAAAATTCACTACTGAAAAATTTCGTTTTATTAAAAGATAATAGCGGAAGCAGATAAATAAAATGTGAACTTTGGGAGTATTACCGCCACACTTAGTACCAGACCGGTTCACTCATACCGTTCCAGTACCAAGTGCTAAGGCTAAGAAAATGAAATACAGATCGAAAGACATTCAACATGCATAAATCAGAGTAATATTGCAAGCTTCAACATATTTAAATCAGATTAGCGCATTGAATCGTTTTCAGGAATAAAATCCACCAATGGTGGTTACTTTAACAACGTTAACATTCAAAACCGAGAAATTAAATGAGAAGGAGAAAAAGCCATGATACCGGAAAATTCCTTACTCTCCTTCCCGTAACCCACTTGAGTAGCACCTGAAAATACCTGCAAGGGCACTGCCCATTGAATAGGCAGGGGGCCCATAAAGGGAATCCCTTCAGTACTACGGTACTGAGTAACCCTTTAATACCACACTTAAAGATAGGCCCGCATACGACACATAATGCAAGCCACACGCATATAAATAATGAGAGATGCATACATAACAATAACCAACATAATACTTTATAAGTCACGATCGATACTTTGGGCCTTAAGCCATTATTCTGTCATTAATCCATCAATATCATATTTTATGTCCATGTGAGTACGAGAACCCCACTATTATAGCCGGTGGACCGGAAGTCAACATACAGGGCAGAACACCTCTGACCACTATTATTGCCGGTGGACCGGAAGATAAACACATAGGGCAGAACGCACCTGACCACTATTATTTGCCGATGGACCGGTCTGGCCCCGACTCACATGGTGTTCCACTATAAGTGATTAGTATTTTTCCATAATCTTATTCACATACATAACTGATTTTATTGAGCTCGGGACCCCCACTATTATTGCCGGTGGACCGGAATATATATGTAATCATCATCCAGGGCACAACGCTCCTGGCCACTATTATAACCGGTGGACCGGGATATATATAACTCATCATCCAGGGCACAACGCTCCTGGCCACTATTATATCCGGTGGACCGGTACTCATAATCACACACCAGGGCAACACACTCCTGGACCACTATTATAACCGGTGGACCGGTACGCAATATCGTAAATCATCTGGGCCCGGCTCATTAATATTCCACTTTCAATTATTGTATCTTTCCTTTCTTTAATCAGCACATCAATCATATTTATTTGCCTCGATTGGGAGATCGATAACCCGGGACACAAAGGTACGCCGGTCGTACCGGTGCATATCAGCTACTCAGTACCCTTTAACCATGAACCCAAGGACGCAAAGGTACCCTGGTCGTACTGGTGCATAAAGCTAACTCAGTACCCTACCGACAATGACACCTAATCCATAAGTATGCATACCCCCTAACTAGGTCCGTAGAGCTAGGAAGAGTAAGATATAGGGCCTGGCTGGGGCACAAAGGCACACCAGCAAATACCAGAATAATCGTGGACTAAACCACGTCCTTAGGGTAGCGACCCCTAAGAAGTCACCATTCCCGATCTCGAGGTCTTTCACTTTAAGTAATAGTGTCTTAATTAAGGTGATCACATACAACACGATAATCCGATACTTACTCACTTTCAATCGTTTCGATATCATTAATCGTTTCTTATTCAGAGGATTATCCAGGATGTCATAGAGAAACCATCAAGGCCATACTAATCATTAGATACTCTTACTTGGCTAATCAACATTATTTAATCATATTAATGTTCCACAATCTCAAGGACCTATTAGGTACAAATTACTCATTTGCCATTTTCTTATATAATTGTTAAGTATCCGTTCCTTACTTGATAAATTACCACATTACCCTTAAGGTTGCATAATTACCAAATTGCCCTTTGTCCGATTTAGGTTACCAAATTATCTCATACACTTTTTAGATCATCATTCACCCCTCCTAATTACTATACTTATCATATTTCCCTTTTGGTTGGTTATATTACCAAATCGCCCTTCTCCTTTGTTATAATTACTAAATTGCCCTTGAGTTGGTAAATTACTAAATTACCCTCCTTCATTATCATGATTACTATTTTGCCCCTTTAGTTGGTTAGACAATTATCACTTTACCCTTTTATCGGCTAAATTACCAAATTGCCCTTTTAGTTGAACAAATTACCAAATTGCCCTTCTCCTTTATCATAATTACCATTTTACCCCTCTCAATTATTTTAATTGCCATTTACCCTTTTTAATTATCACAAATCCCAAATTACTCTTCTTCATAATTATCAATATTAATTTACCCTTTTTCATAATCAAAATTACTATATTACCCTTCTCCATTGTTAAAATTACCATAATGCCCTTTAATTGGTTAATTTACCAAATTACCCTTTTATGGTATCATACTTATCCAATTGCCCTTCTACAATCATAATTTAATTGCTAAATTATCTTTTGTCGTTATCATAATTACCAAGTTACCCCTTACTCCCAGGTTTACCATAATATCCTTTCATTTACAAAATTACCATTTTACCCCTTACATCCAATTTCACCATAATATCCTTTTATTTATGAAAATTACCACCATACATCTTTTACTTTACAAATTACTATTTTACCCTTTTACATCCAAGATTACCATCTTTATCTTTCATTACATAATTACCATTTTGCCATTCTTTTCCAATTTACCATATTACCCCTTTACTTATAAATTTCCACTTCGCCATTCACTTATAGAATTTACCATATTACCCTTTACTTATGAAATTACGATTTTGCCCCTCTACCTCCAAAATTACCATAATGCCCTCCTTCATCCAAAATTACTATTTTACCCCTACTTCCAAAATTACCATTTTACCCTTCTTTCTCACAACTTACAATTTTATCCTTTACCTGTAAATTATCATTTGGCCATTTAATTATAAAATTACCATATTATTCTTTTATCTCAAAAATTACCGAAATCCCCTTTTCCACTTATAAAATTTCCACTCAACCCCTTTATTCACCATTTTTATAAATTTACTAACACTACATAAAATAATGATATTAATACTTCATTTTTATCATCTAAGTCCACCAACTTGTCATTTTTCAACATAATACTCATTAGCAACTACACACATTGATTTATTTATCTCATAAGCATAATTACTAAAATACCCTTAAACAATAACATCATTCATGCATTAACAACATGGTACATCATAAACAAGTATTTAACATTTCTATCCATATTCCAACTCCTTCTTTATTTAACCTACCTACATATGGCATAAAAGTTATCATGCTATTTCTTTTTAACAAACAATATAAGAAACCATAAACATATCATGCTAAGCATACAAAACATGCATAAAATCATACTAAACCCTAAATGTGCTAGCATGCGTTTTTCATATATTTAAGGGAGGATTAACGGTTACCTTAATCCCGCAAAATATCAAATCTTACCAAGCATATTTAGCAACTCAACACCTAAAAATAATGTCCATCATACTTATGTTAGAAATAAGAACCAAAGCATAAAACTTTATAAATTTTAATTAATAAAACACTTAACATAAAATACCGTTTTACCTTAAAAATTATCCAAACTATTTTTAAAACCAAGGGGAGCTCATGCTGCATGAGCAGCGTGAGTTTCATGCAAAATTATGGGGAGAAAAGGGTTCGAAGGGGGTGAAGGAAGAAAAATAAACCATTTTCGGGTTAGGGTCTTTAGGCTAGAAAAGAAGGTGGTTAGGGGAGGTTCTAAGGCAGGTGAATGGTGCAGAAGTGTAGAGGGGGTGTAGGTGGAGGCAAAGGGTGGTTTCACGGCGGCATAGGGCGGCGGATACGGCGGCGGCAAGGCGGCAAAGTTGGCTGCCGAGGAGGGTCGGGGGAAAGGGTTGAGAACGAAGGAAAAGTGGAGGGAAAAATGGAGGGGTGCAAGGGTTGGTTTCGGCCAACTAATGGATGGCGGTTGTAGAGGGGGTTGCAGGGTGTCGAACGGTGGGTTGGGTGGCGGCAGAGGTGGCCGGAAGGCGGCGGTAGAGGCGGTTGCAGGTGGCTCGACGGTAAGGAGAAAAGTTGGGAAGAAAAAGGAAAAGGAGGAGAAGGGAGGAAGTGTAGGGCTCGAAGGGGCTATGTGGTGGTGCAGGGTGGTAGCAGGCGGTGGCAGAAGGTGGCGCAGGGCTGGGCTTGGTGGTTCAGGCGGCGGAGGCTGGCGGTGATAAAAAAAACGAGGAAGAAAAATGGGGAAGAAGGAAGGAGAGAGGAGGGAGCTCGGGGGAAGAGAAGGGATCGAAAATGAGGGGAATGGAGGGTTGGGTAGATGGAGAAAAAGAAGAGGGAGAAGATAGGGGTAGGGATGGCCGGCGAATGGCACTGCAGGTGGCAGGTGGTGGTCGGGTGGCAGGGGAAGACGGGGAAGAAGAAGGAAAGAAACAAGGCACGCGAGGCTGTGGTTGTAATACCCCAATTTGAGCGGAGTGTTATAAGGATTGATATGACTACTTATATCAACATGGTATACCATCCTTTTGGTGATTCCGTCCTAAGAACTCCACAGTTAAACGTGCTGGCCGTGGAGCAATTTTAGGATGGGTGACCTTCTGGGAAGTTCTAAAAATTTCTCGGAAAGTGCGTGAGTGAGGACAAAGCGCACTGAAAGGACTCGTGTTGATCTGTGGGGCTAGCCAATCAATCTGAAAGCACTCCAAGGTAGCTCCCGTGTGGTCGTGTCGACTCGGGGTGTTACAAAATGGTATCAGAGCGAAACCGTGAGCTGAACTTGGATGAGCCAGTCAGTCACCTAGCGGGACGATTCTTGGGATGAACTGTATTGAAACAGTCATTGGTTGAGGCGCAACGAGGACGTTGCGTTCTTTGAGTGGGGGTGAATGTAATACCCCAATTTGAGCGGAGTGTTATAAGGATTGATATGACTACTTATATCAACATGGTATACCATCCTTTTGGTGATTCCGTCCTAAGAACTCCACAGTTAAACGTGCTGGCCGTGGAGCAATTTTAGGATGAGTGACCTTCTGGGAAGTTCTGAAAATTTCTCGAAAAGTGCGTGAGTGAGGACAAAGCGCACTGAAAGGACTCGTGTTGATCTGTGGGGCTAGCCAATCAATCTGAAAGCACTCCAAGGTAGCTCCCGTGTGGTCGTGTCGACTCGGGGTGTTACACTTAGTTAATTGATCTCTCTCCTATGTGTAAGGTCTAATGGGATGTATATAAAGATACTCCTTATTTCCTAATAAATGCTGATGGTTTAACAAACCTAATTTATATAAGGCAACAAAAAACATCTATTAGTAAAGATTATTTTAGCCATGAAACCTTAGATAGAGTAGATCTGGAAAAAAAACTAAAGCATAATATATATAACTACAACTAACCTAATATAGATAGCCCACCCAACCAAACTTAAGGCTGCCACCCTGAAGGAGCCTAAACCCAACTCAAGCCTTTCATTTTAATATTTAGTGTGTAATTCAAGGTGATCATATAACATAATTGAGCCACATAACAATAAATATGCATCCTTATGCATTCCTTAAACATCCATCTTTCCAATATTATGCACCTTCGATACTTGGCACCTTCCAAAACAATAACTCACCATAATAGGTCTTACATAACTAACACATTCAAAATAAAACATCTTTCCATATATTTCCAAAATACTAAATCTCTACAATACATTTTTTCTAATAAAGTGATAGGTCACGCGAGTCACCATTGAACCGACATCACAAATCAAGACCAAATAAGCCATCAAAGCTCATGAATATATAATAAGATTGTAAAATAGCATAAACCACAATTTTATATGACACCACTACCACATAATACCACATGTTTCATATAATTACTAAATAACAAAAAAAATCACCATAAGATTTGAATAAGTTTATAGAATAAATTTATAAAACTCCTATATAAATACATATCTTCATAAAAATCACAATTTTAAATAGATCAAAATAAATTTGTGTGTGTGTGTTTGAAAGTATTTTTACCAGAACCACCAAAGATAAAGCATTAGTAAAAATCAATATAACACACTAAAAATTCAATTATGTAAGTTATACTAATTTTTCATATTTGACTAATCCTTAGTATAACCCCATTTATTTTTTACACATAACTTGAAATGAAAAAAGAATAATTTGTATAAAACTAGACTTCTAAGGTTTCAATTTGATATATAATAGATGGGTGAACATTCATAATTGAATTGAGTGTGATTTTTATAAAATTGTATAAAGTTGGAGTCAAACCAAAACTGCCATGAATTTAACATAAAATCATATATTATTAGGCTAATTATATTACATATCATGATGCATAAAATATATCCATAAGAAGTTTTAGACTTATATTTTAAATAAAAATCCATACTTTAGAAACATCATATTTCACACACAATATATATACATATAGTAAGGTTACTGTATGTAAAATCCTTATATATAGAATATAATGTCTTGAAGCATCATGAATGATCTTATGGTACTATAATAGCCTTATAAGTTGATGATCTTGAGAGAAAAAGTATTCTTTAAAGTGAAATGGAAAAGAAGAAGAAGAAGAAGAAGAAGAAGAAGAAGAAGAAGAAGAAGAAGAAGAAGAAGAAGAAGAAGAAGAAGAAGAAAGCTTAGATCTTGAATGTATAATCATGGAGATGGTTGAAGATCTTGATAAATTTGTTGAATATGTGAATAACATTTATAGGAGATATAGATCAAAAGCCATGGGAAAAGAGGAGAAATAAAAACATAGTTTTGTCTTTTATGGTTTATGCGATCTTATATAGGACTTTAGGATAGCAAGATATAACAAAATCAGGCAAGTAATATATCATCAACATTGATTGATATTTTTCAGTAAGTTCCATTTAGATATTGGAAACACTCAGTAGGTACAAGTTATAGATATTGAATATATCTTTCAAAAAAAAGGAATTGCTCAATTTTGTTATCGGTTGAAAAGGTTATGGATAAATTACTGAATGGTGGTATATTTATCTTTAAATTTGGAGAAACGAGATAAAAAAATATTTATCATATACAATAAAAAAAATTCAATCTTCAAAATATCTTAACTAACTTTAAAATAATGTCATGTTCAATCATATGAATATACAAATAAACTTTCAAATCAACAAATTAATCACACTACCTATCTAATTAACGAATTTTATAATAAATAAAAATAATATAGCACACCCTTTATCACTCATAAGTTATGCATCTTATTATTTTAGTTACTTAATCTCATTTTTTCCAAAAAAAAATATTTTTTTTAATGAAATTCCCATTTTGAATTTTTACTGTCTTATGCAAATAAGGGTTTAAAATAATTTTTTAAATTACAGGAAAAAAATGCAACCACGAAAATAATAATCTTTTAAAAAAAATTAACACATTATCACATTATTTTCTAAAAATGGCAACTTTTAGGATACCAAAAGCATTCTAAAAATATATGATTTTCATAAAGCTTATAAGACTAAAAAGAGAGTTCTTCCTAAACATTAAAATGAATAAAATAGTGTACGTATAATACAATTGAAATTTCAAATATGAGGGTTGCATACTCATAAAAAAATGAAATAATGATCATCAAAAGAGTAAATTAGAAGATTTAAAATTATGGGCATTCTCAATATGTAGTTTGATAATCGAACATTAACTTAATTGTTTATAGGTTATGAGCATAATGTCTTAAGTTGAGCATAATGAAACGCATGGGATGGTTTTGAGCATGATTAATATTTATTTGTGTTTGTTAAAGTTTGGCATGTTGTATTATGTAGGTTATGACATATGAACATAGAAATGTATGATTGATTTTAAGCTTGGCATGAACTTTTTGAGTTAAGTATGTGTGGTAGTAAACTAATTCTCATGCATTTTAGATATGTTAATGATGTGTGTGGAAATATGGAATTATCAAATATGTAAACCTAAGTCTCGATTATGTTGGAAGATGAAGACTTGAAGGTGGTGAATTAAAGATGAGAATATTCGAACATGGTGGAATAACAATGATGATGGTTTGATGGTGATGGATGAATGATGAATGTGATTCGATAATGGTGAGATGATGAGGGTGATGATTTAACAATGATGAAGGACAAATGATGATGATTCAGCAATTACAGTTTAAAAATATAAGATTTTGTGGGTTAGGGTTTGGTGTCGTAAATTATGGTTTAGGGTTTGGCATCGCAAATTAGGGTCAGGGTTTAGGGTTTGATTTGGATGAATTGGGGTGATGATTATGGTTGGGAATGACGTGGGGTATGGAGTTTATAAAGATATTACTTAATCTCTAATTCACACAAACGAAGAGATTAAGGATTTCGAAATTAATTGTTCACACATATTCGATTAAAGCTAAGATGAACTCACACAGAATTAAAGAAGCAATACTTGCAATTTTCATTCAAATTCAATTCAATCTAATGTCCTCTTCAACATGTGTTCTATGGCTTATATATCCAAGGCCACTGATTACTTTATACAAGATATTACCATCTACTATCTAAAAGATATTAGAAGGTATAACTCTTCAAAATATACCTTTATCTTACTTTATTCTCTAGATAATCTATAATTCAAATAATTAATTAATTAAACCAACTAATATGCACATCCAAGCTACCTTCTATTCCCCCATGCATGTAGCCATGCCCTTTATGCATGCCATGCATATGCCATATATGCCTAGTATCTTGTATGATACATATAACCAGCAACATAGCCATCTATTTGTCTTTAACTTTGTGAGAGATCATTTCTAAATGAAGAACAATTGGTTCCATAGTGATGAATTTCAATTCTTGAGTGCTTGATTTTGCATCATTCTCCCCTTTTCGACTTGAATTCACCCTCAAATTTGCATCGCCATAGTAAGGACTAATGTCTCCAACGTTGAATGTCCTTGATACCCTTCCATATGAATCTGGAAAATCTAGCTCGTAAGAACTATCCTCAAACTTTTTAAGTACTTTGAAAGGACCATCTTCCCTTATCATAAGATTTTTTTATATTATATTAGGAAATCTCTCCTTCCTCAACTGCAACCATTCCAAATATCCTAGTTAAATAACATGTTGAGTCCTATGCTTGTTTGCTCTTGTCTTGTATAATTCATTTGCATTTTCAATATTGTGCTTGATTTAATGATGAAGTTTCTAAAAGAACTCCGCTCTCTCTTGTGCATCATAACTCTTCACTTAACTTTTCTTCAATAGTACAATATCAATCGATATATATGGATTAACACCATATACTATCTCGAATGGAGTAGAACTTGTTGTAGTATAAGGACTTCAATTGTAAGCAAACTCTACATGTGCTAACTTGACATCCCAATCCTTAGCACCAATCCCCTTAGCAAAGTTCCCAAAGTTCTATTAGTAACTTTAGTTATCCATCCGTTTGAGGATGATGTGATGTGCTAAATAGAAGCTTCATTACTAGCATGTATCATTATGTCTTCCAAAGATAACCTAGGAACTACACATATCTATTTGAAACTATACTCCTTAGAATACCATGCAATCTAAAAATCTCCATGAAATATAAATCTGCAACATAAGTAGCATCATCGGTCTTGTGACATGGAACAAAATGAGCCATCTTATAAAATCTATCCACCATAACCATAATGGAATCCTTTCCTCTTTGTGTCCTAGGTAATCCCAAAAAAAATCCACACTAACACCTTCCCATGGTTGAGTAGGCACAGGTAAAGGCACGTATAGCCTTTGTGGAAGAAACTCTTGCTCCTTTAGCATGTAGCACACCTAGCAACCATGGCTTGTACTCCCTTTTTCATTCTCAGCTAATAGAAATTTTATTACAACAACTCTAAAGTGTTTTTCAATTCCTCCTTCATGAACCTCTTTGATTAGTAAGTCTCGAACTGAGGTCTTGGACACACACAATTTGTTGTGTTTGAATAATAATCCATCTTGAAGAACATAAGCTCTATAACTTCCTTTTTTCTGGCAATCTTCGAAGATCATAATAAAATCATCATCCACGATATATTAACTCTTAACCATCTCAAATCCCAAAATCTTTCCATCCATCATGGTAAGTACCATGGTCCTCTTAGATAATGCATTCGCCATAACATTCTCTTTGCCATCCACATGTTATGTAGAGAACACAAATGTTTACAATAAGCTTATCCACTTAGCATGTCTTGGATTCACCATCTTTTAACCAAGTAGAAACTTCAAATTCTCATAATCCGAGTGATGTACAAAAGTCTTAGGTGTCAAGTAATGGCTTCATGTCTAAAAAAATGCACAATAGCACAGAACTCTTTATCATAGGTCGAATAGTTGAGTCTTGTACCATTCAACTTTCACTAAAGCAAGAAATCAGTTTCCATTCTTGTGAGAGAACACACCTCATGCCTATACCACTAGCATCACTTGCTACTTCAAATAATTTATCAAAACATGGTAAAGATAATATTGGTGCATTTGAGAGCTTTATCTTCAAGTCTTCAAAAGCCTTTGTCGTTTGATCATTACAATGGAATTCTCCTTTCTTCATCAATTGTAGGATAGGTGCTGCAATGGTGGAGAAGTATTTGATGAACCAACTATAGAATGAGACCAACTCATGGAAACTTCGAACTTCGTGGACATTAGTTGCAATAGGCCACATTTGGAAAGCTTCCACCTTTGACAGATCAACTTTAAAACCATCTCCACTCACAATATAACCAAGGAAAACCACCCTCTCCAACATAAAATCTCATTTCTCCATCGTACCATAGAGCTTCACCTCTCTAAGTTTTTCAAATCTCCTCTTTGAGTGTTGTGTGTGCTTGAACCCACTCTTTCTATATACCAAGATATCATCAAGGTAAACAAAAACTACTCCAAGGAAGGGTATAAGTACCTTGAACATCAATATTATGAAGGAACTCGGTGCATTATTAAGCCCAAATGGCATCACCAACCACTCAAACAACCTATACTTAGTCTTGAAGGTCATTTTCCACTCAACCCCTTTCCTTATTCTCATTTGAGGATACTCCTAAGATCAAGCTTCAAGAACACCATTGTACCATATAACTCATCTAACATGTCATCCAATCTTGGCATAAAAAATATGTACTTTATTGTAACATTGTTGATTGATCTTGAATCAATACACATCCTCCATGTACCATCCTTCTTAGGCACCAACAAAGCTAAAATACCACATGGACTCATACTCTCCTGAATATAGCCTCAACCAAACAACTCTTGAACTTATCTTTGTAGCTCCTTAGCCTCCTCCCGATTGCACTTATAAGATGGCTTGTTTGGTAATGGGAATCCTAGTATAAGATCAATAGCATGCTCAGTAACTCTCAAAGGAGGTAGCCTAGTTGGTAACTCATCTGGAAAAACATCAGTGTAGTCTCTCAACACTTGTTGCAATTTTGGATCCATATTAGCATTCTCCCTTTATTGGGATTCCTTTACCACCAATGCATAGCATATCTTCTCATCTTTAATAGCTTCAATCGTCTTACACTCCTTAAGGATAAAAAACTCCATACTAGTCTTCTTTCTTCCCCTCCTAAACTTGTCATATTCCCTCTTTTTTTCTTCCTTTTTTTTACTGCTTGATCTCAGTTTCTTCCCCCTTTTCATTCCTAAAAACCGAATCCTCCCCATCTAGATTAGGTTTTAGCATAAACTTATTTTGGGCCTTACACAACTTATACTCATTAAAGACTCCATCATGTACAACCTTCCTATCAAATTACCACAGCCTCTCCAACAAAATGTGACAAGAATCCATAGGTATAATATCGCATAAAACATCATCAAAATAATTTCCAATCTTAAAAGAAATAAGAGTTTTTTTTGTTACCCTTATCCCTTTGTCTTTGTTGTGCCATTGGAGTGAGTATGGTATTGGATGACCCATGGTCTCCAAACCAATCTTGTTTGCCATCTTCTCGCTAGAAACATTAATGCATGAGCCTTTATCAATGATGACTTCACACACTTTATCACCAACTCTAAACTTGGCCTTGAAAATCTTCTCCCTTTGAGTAAGTAGAGGTTGTTGTTGTTGTACTTGGAGCACCCTTTGCAACCCACAGCTATCCATTTGGCCCTCTTCCAAAGCTTCCTCCAGGGTATCACTCTCTTCTTCATGGTATCCATCAAGACCTTCATTCTCATCACAAGCCTCTATACTTGCTATCTCCTTCAAAGGTAATGCCATTTTGTTTGGACAATCCTGAGTAAAGTGACTATAACCCCTACACTTGAAGTATTACTTTTTCACTTTATCAACCACTTGATCCTTGCCATTTTTTTCACAAGTGAATCTTCTAACATTATCTTAATTTGTGTCTTGAGAAATTAGTGGCTTTGACACCCCCTTGAAAGTCGAACCATATGAAGTATTGGTTGACTTATTTGGTGACTTTATTCTCTTCAATTATTTCTCAAACTTGATTCCTAACCTAGCCATGTCTTCAAACACTTCATAATGATACACCTCCACCTTCTCTCTAAGATTCATATTTATCCCTCTAATGAATCGTGCACACCTATGTTTTTCTCTTTCTTGGACATCACAAATAAGAGCTAATCTTTCAAACTCTCTAATGTATTCCTCAAATCCAAGAAACCCTTGCCTTAAAGTATTCATCTTTATAAAATTCTCTTTTTCATATTCTCTCAACATAAATTTCTTCTTTAAGTGTTTCTTTAAATTTTCCCATGACCTAATTCTTGGTTTTCCTTCTCTCTCCCTTATCCTTTTCAAATTATCATAAGACACTCTAGAAAATTTCTTAAACTTCAATATTGTTATTTGGCACCTATTCTCATCAGCAATCTCTTTATACTCAAAAATAGATTCCATAATTTGCAACCATTTAAGAAAAGATTATGGATCGCGATTATCTTAAAATTTGGGTAAATCAAATTGGATTCCCTTATCCAAATCATTGTAGCCTCTTCTTGAGGTGTCATATGGTCTTCCATAGTTTCCCACACTCTTTTTTCCTTCCTCTATTCAATCTTGTGTCCTTCTCTTATGGTCTTTTTTTATATGTTCCCTTCAGTATTTTGGCTGTATATGTGGCCCTTGAGCTTGTGAAGCTTCTATTCTACCTATAAGTACCTTTACCTCCTTGATTTCATCCACCAAGGCCTTAAAAAAAATCTCTCAAGTATTCTTCTTGGTTTACCATCTCCTCCCTTCACCAACCGATTGGTGCTATCCAAAAAAATACCTCCAAGTGCTTGGATCTTGTTATCTTCTTGATGAATTCTTAAGAGAACCTTGAAGTAAGAAAACATTCTTGCAAGAATCTTGAGTAAATATTGGATCTTAATCACAATAGATCAAAACCTAATGCTTTAATACCAAAATTGATGTGTGTGGGAATAAGGAATTATCAAATATGTAAACCTAATGCTTGATTATGTTGGAATTAAGAAGTTGAAGACTTGAAGGTGGTGAATTGAAGATGAAGATATTCGAATATGGTGGAATAACGATGATGATGGTTCAATGGTGATGGATGAATGATGAATGTGATTCGATAATGGTAAGATGATGAGGATGATGATTTGATAATGATGAAGGAAAGATGATGACGATTTAGCAATTTGAGTTTGAAAATAGAAGGTTTGTGGGTTAGGGTTAAGGTTTGGTGTTGCAAACTAGGGTTAGGGTTTAGGGTTTGGCGTCAAAAATTAGGGTTAGGGTTTAGGGTTTAGGGTTTAGGGTTTTATTTGGCTAAACTGGGATGATGATTATGGCTGGAATGGTGTGGGTTATGGAGCTTAGAAAGATAGTACTTAATCTCTAATTCACACAAACGAAGAGAATAAGTATTTCAAGATTAATTGTTCACACATATTCGATTAAAATTAAGATGAACTCACACAAAATTCAATAAGAAATACTTGGAAATTTCGTTCAAATTTAGTTCAATCTAATTTCCTCTTCAATTTGTGTTCTATGGCTTATATAGCTAAGGCCACTAATTACTTCATACAAGATATTACCATCTACTAGCTAAAAGATATTAGAAGGTATAATTCTTCAAAAGCTACCTTTATTCTCTAGCTAATCTTTAACTTGACTATTTAATTAATTAATCAAACCAACTAATATGCACACCCAAGAAGCCTTTTATTCCCCCTATGCATGTAGCCATGCCCTCCATGCATACCATGCATATGCCATATACACCTAGTAGCTTGTATGATACATTTCCTCCATAACTAGCAATGTAACCATCTATTTGTCTTCAATTTTGTGAGAGATCCTTTCTAAATGAAGAAAAATTGGTTCCATAATGATAAATGCCAAGTCATGAGTGTTTGCTCATGCATCAATTAATTTAGGTGAGCATGTTATTATGTAAGTTTTGATACAATATATTTAAGGTGGAATATTTTGATTATTCTTTAGTATTATTTTAGCAATATTAATTATTTTCAAATAGAGAATGAATAATTAAGAAATTTGGTATAGAACATGGTTTCAAGATTTATAAAATGGTTATTCAAAGTAAAAATAAATAAATATATTTGAAATTATAAGGATAATTTTCCCATATATCAAGGATCCCCTCTGTAGGACATGGGGCAATTGCTATACAATTAGCCTTTATTTGTCCATTAAGTATTCATTCAGATACTACTAACGCCTTGTAAGTTAGCTAGGACCCCTTCTACTTTCTAGGTGATTTAAGAGCCTTATAGGGGGTGTGCACATTTAAGGATAGGGTGACTAGAATAATAGGATGATCCATATATCATATGTGCTTTGAAATAAATACCTAATGCCCTTGTAGCAGAAGAGATAGTTATTTTCTGCTCTTACAAAATAGGAGATAATTCTGTAAGATTATAGGCTCTTATAGTAAATATCACTCTAGATGCGCTTATAGCACATGTGTTAGGTTACTTTTCCACATCATAATTGAAGTGATAGTTACCAAAAATGATTCAAGATTTGAACATGATGATTCTTTCGGTAATTATTTGTGAAAGTATGATAAAATAATAGTTTTAATCTTATTATATGTTCTAAACTCATGTACCCACATGTGATTCTAGTTTCTATGTTAGTATGCTTATCCATTATCTTGTATTATGGCATGTCATTCATGTTTTATCGGTTATATCATGGATGTGGATTTATATAGGTATGTTATTGCTATGCATGAAGTGGTGTTTACTTAGTACACTATCATACTGATACTACACTTTTATAGGTGTTTGTGTGCAAGTACTCTAATTTAATCAAGGTGTGATTATTAGCTTGAGGTGAGAGTTAGTGCCAACTAGATTTTTCTCCTTTCAAGACTTTTGTAATTGTTTGTAAATATTTTAGAACTAATGTTATTCTATGAAAAATTAATTTAGTGTTGTAAAAATCCATTTATATTTCTATTCTTTGTTAATATTTTGAAATTTAGTTTTATCTCACAAGTTTTCTACTGATTTATCAACAATAAATGTATAGGGTTTTTTGGTGACTTTATTAGTAAGGTTTTTATTTTAGGATTTGTTGACATGTTTTTAGCCTTACACTTATCATGAGATAGATGATAATATTTATCTTATTGTAGGTGTGATGGTAACATTCCTCTGTTCTTATGTTTGTTTATCTTTCAGAGTTTTAGAGAAGTTTGAGGATTGATTTAGGTAATGATGTTTGTGTATATAACTTATACCCTTAGTGGTATTTTTAGATGTTACTTGATCAAGATATTAGGATACATGTACAATAGTTGCATGATTGAGATAGAATGCATAAGGATGAAGAGTGTGTATTAAGGTCATGTATGTTTGGGTCATACATTCTATTTTACACTTTGCTTCATATTAATCCATTGATGGGACTAGTGTTAGATTAGAATTTGATGCTTACACCCTTAGTTGGGATGATTTACAAGATACCCTAATAAAATATTCAAAAAATTGATAGTAATAGATGATAAATAAATGTTCAAATATGATATTATGGTGAGGATTTCTTCTTTTTACCATAGAAAATCTCATGAGGTAGATGAATATACTTCTAGAGTAGTAAGAGGGCAAAAGATTTTATAAGAAGAGTAACAAGTGATCTTTGAGAGGTCAATTGTGGATGCTACCATGAGATTTGGGAATTAAAATGTGAGATGATTAAGAATATTGAGAGTGGAACAAAATTTGATACTACTGATGGATTTTGGGTTGTATTAATCTCATCAATATGGCTATGTTAGCTCTCATATATGTGTGTGTGAGAATGTGGGTGTCTTCTTTTTTGTTTGGGTATAGCGTTAGCTTCTCTTGTACTTAGTGGTGTCTAGCTGAGAATTCTTCATATGAATTTTTATATGTAACATACTATTTTCTTTTCTATCCTTTTTTCAATCTCTCAAGCATCTATTTCTTTCATTCCACCCTTTTTTGTTAATACTTTGTGTGAGCACTTTAAGTCAAAACTTGATTTTTTGTTTTAAATTTACTTTTGGTTTCATATCTTTTTTGTGTAGAACTTTTTAATGAGTTCCATTAAAGGGGGAAGTAATATAACACCCCATTTTTCAATAACCTAATTTTTATAAAATATCAGTGTTACTTTATAAGTTTTAACTTTTAATTTTATTTTATTTAAATTGTGATTCTTGAAATATTTAGTAAAGTTTTGGTTCGTTTTATGGTTTCATTGATGGTTTTGAATTTTTATTAAATTTTATTTAGTCATTTATTGTTGTGGATAATTATAGATAAATTCTTTTACTAATGTGATTTTATTAAATTTACATAATTGGATTTCTGTTTAATATATATATAACCATTTATGTCATGTGTTTTGATTTCAATATTTTAAATTTTTTACCAAGTATAACCTTATCCTGTGATTACGACATTATTTTAGGGTTATATTTTATTAACAAAAAAATAATTTTAAAATATAAAGTATATTTAAAGTAGTGGAATCATTTTAATAATTTTTATCCATAGGAAGTATTCTGCCTTTAATTTTAATTTCTCTTACACGGTTAATAAGATCTTTGGAAAATTGTAAATTAAAATTGTTTTGTAATTTATTTATGAATTTTCTTCCAAAATTAATTTTCTCCCATTTTTTCATTTTTTTTATGAAAGACCTTTTTCAAAATGCTTTTAATTCAATAAAGTCAGTCAAATTTATATAAAACTACGTCACTAATGTATTTTAACTATTATTTTAAAGTAGCGTTAAAAATCATTTTGAACAAAAACCTTTTATTAGATAAGTCTTTTATTTTTTTTCCCCAATAAGTCATTAACCAAATTTTTTAGTTTAATTTAATCTAGTTGAAATTATATATCTCATATAATCCCTTTTTAGATATTTGTACAAAAAAAAACCTTTGGTAAATGACCAACCCCTATCCCTTTTTCTTTCTTCTTTTCTATCTCTTCTAATTTAATTTTGTAGAAAAAACACTGACCCCTGCTACACTTGCCTTCCACCTCTTGCTCCCTTTAGTCTTGTTCCACTACCATTTCTCCATTCCCTCCTTTATCCAACATCACCATTTGCAACATTAAATGCTAGCTCTTTTACCATTATGTGTCTGTCATTGTTGATATACTCAATCACCAAAGTGCACAATAATAATAAAGCTGTAAGTAGTAGTGAGGTGATGTTTAGCCACCGCGAGCCTAGTTCACCACCTGCAAACATAACTTGAGTACCCACAAGTGATGGATAACTTCCAATGAGCTCCAAAAAGCTACTAGTTGTTCAGATTCCATCGGTATGATTTCCAAACTTAATCCCCAACTCTTGAAATGATTTGTGTGATTTAACTTTTATTAAACCAAATTTAAGAAGATTAGTGGTTGTTAATTTTTTTCAATTTCAAGGGATTTTTGGTGATATAGGAGCAAACACTCAAGATTTGGTAGTCATCATTATGGAACCAATTTTTCTTCATTTAGAAAAGATCTCCCACAAAATGAAGATAAATGAATGTTCTTCCGGTGAAAGGTACCACACAAGTTACTAAGAGTATACATGCATGTGCATAGAGTGCATGGCTACGTGCATAGGAGGAATGGAATTTAGCTTGGATGTGCATATTATTTGGTTTGGTTAGTTAGTTAGTTAATTAATTAATTAATTAGTCGAGTTAGATATTAGCTAGAGAATAAAGTAGCATATATCTACCTTTTTGAAGAATATTCTATATTCTAATATCTTTTAGCTAGGTACCTTTTGAATAATTATACCTTTTAGATAGTATCTTGTAATCGATAGCCTTGGCTATATAGCCATAGAACCATGATTGAAATATATTATACATTGAATTGAATTTGAATGCAAATTGTAAGTATTGAATTTTGTGTGAGTTCATCTCAATTTTAATCGAATTTGTATGAATGATTAATCTTAAAACCCTTAATCTCTTCGTCTATATGAATTAGAGATTAAGTACTATCCTTCTAAACTCTATAACCCATGCTATTATTATCCCTAATCAACATCTAATTCATCTAAATAATTTTTCATTCGAAACCCTTACCCAAATTTTCAATTCAAAACCCTAACCCTAACCCACGAAATGTTCCATATTCAAATCCTAATTGTCAAATTGTCATCATCATCACCATCAGTGAATCATTATCATCATTATTATGCCATATTTGAACATCCTCATACTTAATTCAACACTTTGGGATCTTCATCTTACTAATTCCAATATAACCGAGCATTGGTTTTACATAATTGATAATTCCATATTCCCACACACATCAACTTTGGTATCAAAGCATAGGTTTTGATTTATTGTGATCAAGATCCGATATTTCCTTCAAGATTCTTGCAAGAATGTGCCCTTACTTCAAGATTCTTCAAATAATGTGTCTCTCCTTCAAGATTCTCCTAAGAATTCATCAAGAAGACATCAAAATCCAAACACTTGGAGGCATGTTTGGAGAAGCACCACTTGGTTAGTGAAGGGAGGAGATGGTAAACTAAGATGAGGACTTGAGAGATGTTCTCAAGGTTTTGATGGACAAAATCAAGGAGGTGAAGTTATATGGGGAGAATATAAGCTTCCCAAGCTCAAGGGTCACATGTGTAGCCACAAAACTGAAGGGAACAAGTAGAAGAAGACAACATAAGAAGGGAACAAAATCGGATGGAGGAAGAATAAGAGAGTGTGGGAAATTATGGAAAACCTTATGACACCTCAAAAAGTACCTAAGATGATGTGGAGAAGGGAATCTGATTTGATCTACTCGACTTCGAAGGTAATCTCGACCTGTAATCTTTTCTTAATTGGTTGTAAATTATTGAATCTATTTTTGAGTATAAAGAGATTGATGATGAGAAGAGGTGCCGAATAGCAATATTAAAGTTTAAGAAATTTGCTAGAGTGTGGTACAATAATTTGAAGAGGAGAAGGGAGAGAGAAGGAAAACCTTGATTGGATGCCACGTTAGATGATTTGCATGGTGCAATGGTGTTCTCAAAGCTTCATCTTACAAGTAGCTATCATCAAATGAGAATAAAGGGAGGGAACAAGTGGAAGACAGCTTTCAAGATTAATTATGGGTTGTATGAGTGGTTGGTGATGTCATTTGGGCTATGTAATACACTGAGTTCCTTCATGAGATCGATGACCAAGGTACTAAGACCCTTCCTTAAAGTCTTTGTTGTTGTTTACCTTGATGATATCTTGGTATATAGCAAGATTACGTTTGAGAAAATACAACACTTAAAGATGATATTTGACAAGCTTATAGAGGTGAATCTCTATTGTAATATGGAGAAATATGATTTTATGATTGAGATGATGGTTTTCCTTGGTTATATTGTGAGTAAAAATGGTATTAGAGTTGATCCGTCAAAGGTGGAAGCTATCCAAATGTGTCCTATTCCTAATAATGCCCACAGAGTTCAAAGTTTCCATAGGTTGGCCTCATTCTATAGGTGGTTCATCAAAGAATTCTCCACCATTGCAGCACCTATCACACAATTGATGAAGAAAGAAGAGTTTCATTGGAATAATCAAGTGACAAAGGCTTTTGAAGACTTAAAGGCAAAGCTCTCGAACACACCAGTATTATCTTTACTTTGTTTTGATACATTATTTGAAGAAACATGTGGTGATAGTGGTGTAGGCATTAGGGGTGTTATTTCATAAGAAAGGAAACCGATTGCCTTCTTTAGTGAAATGCTAATTGGTGCAAGACTCAATTATTCGACCTATGATAAAGAGTAGAGTGCTATGCCATTGTGCATTGTTTGGAGACATGGATACATTACTTGAGACCCAAGTCTTTTGTACTTCATTCGGATCATGAGAGTTGGAAGTATTTACATGGTTAAAAGAAGGTAAGTCCAAGACATGCTAAGTGGATGAGTTTATTACAAACATTTGTGTTCTTTACAAGGCATGTGGAAGGCAAAGAGAATGTTATGGTAGATGCATTATCTAGGAGGACCATGGTACTTACACAATGTGCTTTAAAATATATCTGATTTCATGTTGAGACTATCACATTAAGAAATTTGTGTGCAATTTATTGAAAGTATATTTCTATCTCAAAAATATTACATATTGAAATTGAATTTCATAATTGAGTTATTTTATTTCATTGATCATACAATTTACTTTGAAATATATTTAATTTCATGATGGAAGTATCAATTTGTGTAAATTTTTTGAAATTCCTAGAAAATGTATTTTTAGGGAAAAATTATTGTGTATTTGAATTAGATTGATCTTTGAATTATTATATTAAATTAGTTATATAATTTACATTATAATATATTTAGTTTTATTTCTAAAACATTAATTTCAATATTTGACCAATATTTTACCAAATTTGCATTCAGAGATTAAATACCTTAATTATATTAAATTTAGTATTTTTTTAATTATTTTTGATCAATTGAGTATATAATATATCATCAAAATTTTCGAATTGCATTTGTTGGCATTTCATTCAAATAAATATATAAAATGTAGTGAAATTGTATTTTTAAGCCTAAACCTTAGTTTTTGAAATGAAATTAAGAAATTGATCATTCGTATAAACTATTTCTTCTAAATTATATTTTATATAATTTTTTTAAATGCATAATTTTATTTCAACACCTTCAATTTGGTTTAAAATTATCTTAATTTGTGTTTAAGGCTTTAAAATTCTAAGTTTAGGGATTATTTTACGAAATTGAAATGTGTTTGATTCTTTTACTTATTGATCAAGTAGTTTTGATTTAATTCCATTTAAATTGAGCTTCTAACTTATCAATCTAGATCAATTCTCTAAAATTGATCAATTAGATGTTTTTGGTTGTAAACCCTATTATTTAAGTGTTTTTGATAAATTAACTTATTTTCTATTATTCTATGTTTCAATTAATATTTTTTAATCTAGTAGTAATATTTTCTATCAACATTCTACGATGATGTTCAGTAGATCCACAAAGTTGGTTAACATTCATTCCTTTATTATTTCTTTAAGCTTGGGATAATATTTAAAATCACATAAACATCTAGAGGATATAAATTAGGTGTTAGTAAGAGTGTTCTCTGTTAAATGATAAAAGCAAATACGTTTTTTTATGATATCTTATGGGTTGACAATGAATGTTATGCCCTATAATTTTGATATGCTAAGGCCTATCATGATTTCATGTGCACCATGTGTCCTCCAAGAACTATGTGAATCAAATTTACCTCGATATGTGGTTTGATGATTTGACGTTTACTTGGTTGTCTCTAGGTTATGGTACACAGTCTTGAGTATAACATAAGAATCGGATGGTTTTGAGCATGATCAATATTTCTTTATATTTATTGGCATCTGGAATGATGTTTGATGTAGCTTATTATGTGTGAATATAGAAATGTATGATTTACTTTAACCTTGGCATGAAATTTGTAGGTTTAGTATGTGTGGTATTGAACCAATTCTCAAGCATGTTTGATATGTTAATTTCAATGATTATTTTATTATGTAAGTTTTGATATGAAAAATGTATAGTGGAATATTTAGATTCTTCTATAGCATTATTTTAGTAATATTAAGTATTTCCTAATAGAGCATGAATAATTAATAAAAGTGGTGTAAAGTGAAGGAATATATATATATATTTGAAATTATTAGGATCATTTGCCTTTGTAACAAGGATGGTGTATGTAGCTCATGGGGCATTAGCTTTACAACTTACCTAGTGAGTGTTCATTAAGATAGTGCTAACTCATTATACATTATCTAGGCCCTTTTATATTTTATAGGTGATTTACGAGACTTATAAGGGGTGTGCATACTTAAGGATAGGGTGACCAAAACCATAGTGGGATCCATATACCATATGCCCTTTGGGATAGCTACCTAATACCAAATGCTGCTGTAGAATATAATATAATTGAATAGGATCCTTAGCACTTGTATCAAGAATCACCTCATATTCCATTGTAGCACTTGTGATAGGTAGATATTCTACATCTTACCTCAAGTGACAATTACCATAAGTGATTCATGATATGAACAAGAGGAGTCTTTCAGTAAGTACTTGGGAAAGCATGAAAAAGGAATAGTAAGAATCATGTAATGTGTTTTAAACTCTTATAATCACATGTTATTTTTGTTTCTATGTTAGTATGGTTATCCATGATCTCATATTATAGCATGTCATTCATATTTTATCAATTATGTCAAGTATGTGGATCTATGTGGGCATGTTATTACTATGTGTTGAGAGTTGTTTACTTAGTATGGCATCATGTTGATACTATAATTGTATAGGTGCTTGTATTTAGGTACTATGATTTAATTTAGGTTTGATTATTAGCTTTGGATGAGAGTTAGATCTAACTATAGTTTTGTTCTTTGGGGACTTCTATAATTGTTTGTACATATATTGAAAGTTAAGTTTGTTGTATTGAAATTTAATGCGGTGTTATAAATGGCCATTTATATTTCTATTGTCAGTTAATAATTTGAAATATAGGTTTACTTCATAGGTTTTTCATTGATTTATCAGCAATTATTTTATAAGTTTTTCCACTAACTTTATCAATGAGATTTTTTTCAATTTGTGTTTTAGATTTTGTTGGAAAAGTTTTCAACCTTGTATCTATCAAGGGATAGGTAATTGACATCTATCTTATGGTAGGTGTGAAAGTAACACTCCCTCTTTATTATGTTTTCTTCCACTTTATTCTTTTTAAAATATATTTTCAAGAGTGAAAATGGAAGTTTTACAAGTGACCTTTAAAAGATCAAGATGAACCTTTCACGAAACCTTTCCTTGAAATGTAACTCGTTGTTCTTGAAAACCCTAACAATATGAATGGTTATTGAGAAATTCTTGTAGGTATATTTCATATTTGCAACAAGTACAAGAAAGGGAATTCATTTAAAGATTTTTGTGTACAAGAAAAGACAAAGACAAGCAAATGGGTGTGTGGCGACAAAGCTGCATTACAAAGAAGTTATTATTTTTTATGTAACTATTTTTTATATTAGCTTTATTATTTTATGTACAATATGTTATGATTTTTATTGTAATGTTTTTAGATATATATGCTGAATTTTTTATCATAGAACATGTTGTTATAGGGTTGGGAAGTTACAACTAATTCTAATTAGTTTAAATAACTAAAGCCAACAAGTGGAGTTAGTTACAACTAATTCACTCAAAATAGCTATCTTAATTATGATTTTTGTCCAAGTTTTTGTATAACATCAATATTAGTTAGGAAACAACTATATAAGATAGATTACTTGTTAAATTCATTAGGATTAAGTTTTAACAACCTATCACTCACCTATATATAGATTGGATGGCTCTTGTACATGTACTTATAGTATATTGGGAATAAAAATATGAATTTTTAAAATTCTTTCAAGTGTTCTCTCTTTCTAACTAATCCGTCAATCATCTAAAAGAGGTTAGGCTTATACTAGGGTGTTGTATAGTGTGTGTTACTTCTAAGGATCCTTTGGAAATACATTTTGTGTGAGGTCTTCTGAAGTTACATATTTCCATGCTTTGCTTCATCAATTTTAATCATCATTTTCTAGTGCAAGGAGGAAGGAAAGATCATGTTTGTGAAAGGTTGTATCGACATCATCTTCCGCATCACTTTCCCATATGACCTTCTAAAATCATAAGGCTAAAGTAATCAAAGCATAAAATAATAGAAACAAACAAGTTTTATGTAAAATAATTCAAATGATTAAGTTCAACAATCTAAAACCACAAATAAATTGATTGCAAAGAATTGATTTGAAATAATAATCTAGAAACACCATTTAATTGATTTTAAATCAAGAGTAATAATCAACTAGGTAAAAGAATCAAACATAAATCAAGTAGAGAAAATCATTCCCAAAATATAAGGCTTTTAAGCGCTAAATACAAACTAGGACAATGTAAATCAATTAACCTAAATTGAAGGTTCAAAATACCATTAAAATATTTCAAAATAAAATCATATAATCAATTTTAGCCAATGAAAACGCAAAATCAAACAAATTTAAAATATTAATTCCAAATTAGGGTTTTGGGCTAGATAATTTAATTTAGTCAAATCTTATTAATTTCTCCAAATAGAAAGTTTAGCAATGTAATTAGACATATTTTAAAACATATTGTGTAATCAATTGACTAAATAAAATAAAGGAATGACCCAAGTTAACAATATTAGGGATTTAATCTAAAATTCCCAAATTGGTTTATCTAAATAAATTAAATCCGGTTATTGGTTCAAGTATGAAATTATTTCAATACTAAACAAACATAGATAGTTAATTTAAATATAAAATAACATAACATCAATCAATTTCATTTACCCCTTTAGACAACTAGAGTTCTTGACTCTAAGTCTATTTCAACTAACTTTCATCAGCATTATCAAATTGAAGCAATCAACATGAAATTAAATATATTCTAAGCCATATGGGATAATGAATTTGTTAAAAATATCTTAATCAGGTAATTGGAGCTATTTTGACATATCTAGTTTTAAAAACCCAATTAAAGAAATCAAGCACATATACAACAATTAACCCTAATCAAATCACTCATACAAAGCATATATACCCACTTAACCAGCCAATGTGGCTTAAGTATAGCTAATCTATAGAAATTTAATGAAACTTAAAGTTAAGGTTTAGTAATAACATACCATAATAAAATATGAAAATTAGAGTTCTTGAAGATTGGTAGGCATCACCAGAGGTGAAGAAACATTCATTAGTGAATAGGTGCACTAGAGGTGGTCGGACGATAGGAGCGTTAATGTTATGCTACCACCCTGCATTGTCGCTATTATTGTGTGTTGCTGCAAAATGCTATTGGAGTTGGCTTATGATTACCAAAGGTGGTTGCATAAAGGAGTGATGATGGATGATAATGAATTTTGACGGTGCTAGAGTGGAGTGTAGCATGTTGTTATGTGCCCCTGCTAACTCTAGTCTACTATTACACTCATTGGTGTTGTGGTGCTATGTTGTTATGTTGTTTAATAAAGTTGGTTGCTCCATTAGTCTCACCTAGTGGTGGAGGCATGGTCGAAGGGAGTGGTGGCGGCCTTGGTCGAAAGGCAAGGATTGAAAAGAAGGCTAGAGGTTGAAGGTTATACATGTTAAGAAAATAAGAATGGGAAAGTAGGAAAAGAAAAATAAGGAATGGTTATCGGTGAGGGATTTTCAACAAAATATTTAAATAAAGTTAAACGATGACTTTATTTGAAATTTATTTAGCAAAATCTTTGGTTAAAGATCCAAAGAAATAAATTATTTTCTATAATGGTTTGACTAATTCTAGATAATTTAAGATATTTTGAAAAACAATATTTATAAACAAAAATGGGAAAATCATAAATAATTTTGTAGAAGCCATTAATATGAATTATTTGAAGATCTAGTAAATCTCATAAAATATATAAATTCAATGAAAAAATTGTATTTTAGACGAAAATTGAATCACATGAATTGAATAAATTTATGGTCATGAACTAATTTACAAAGAATTATCTACAATGATAACTAGGTAAATAAATATCAATATGAACTCAAATTTGTTAATAAGACCATAAAAACAAATCAAAAACTTATCAAACACTAGTAAAAAATATGATTTAAATAAAATAAATAAATAAAAATTAAATTAAAAGTCAAAAGTCAAAAGTTAAAAAATCAAAATCAATATTTTTACAAAAATTAGGTTTTTTATATGCGAGTTGTTACATTTCTCCTCCATTGTTTTCCTCCTTTTAACTTCAAAATCCTTAATTTTATCTCATTAGTGTTTTATTAAGAAAAAAGTGGGTTAAATTTTTGTGTATAATGAAGTGTTCATGAGCTTCCTCTTCTTTGATACAAGCTTGCTTTTGGTTCTTAATTATTTATTTTCTTGGAGCTTAAGCTTTAGTTAAACCTTTTGAACTTTTAGTTAATATAAATCTTTATATTTTTTCTATACATATGTTGATCTCATAGGTTAATCAACCTTTTTTTTATGATAGAAAACATAATTATGAAGTTGACTTATCTATTTAAGTGTTCCTATGTATCATTAGAAATAATTAAAATATACAACACTTAATTAATTCAATGATTGCCAAGCAGATCAAGTTTCCAAATCATATCTTACGCACAAGTCAAAGATCAATAAGGAAGCTAAAACAAGATTTTAAGCCTGTGTTGACATCTTTAAGTCTCAATTTTTCTTGTAATGCATTATTTTGATGAGCACTTATTTTATCAATATTTGATGTTTCTAATCCACTATAAAATCTCACATTAAAAGATCATAAAATTATTTCAAACATAAAAAATATTCCAAGTGTTTTTGCAAAATGTTGTTTAAAATGAACATATTTTAATCCCTTTATCATCTAATCAAAGTTTTAAAAAATTCACCAACTATTTCAAAGACATTATTGTCTAATGAATTTATCTATTTTGAAAGCTTAATATAACTAATTTATACCAAAAATTATGACACTCCATTATAAGCTATGTTCCGGTTGTGAGGAGGTGGAGAAAGGATGATGCATGTAGGATAAGACATACATGGATGGAGGTTAGGGTTACTCCCCCAATCACCTGGAAGGAGGAGTTCTTGCATTCTCTTACGCAACTATGGGGAACATGGGTGTGCTGGGAGGAAGAAGGAGATTACGGGCTATCAATAGAGGCAACAAGGATCTTGATTGATACTTCTTGTTTGGAGGACATCCAAGAGAGGGTTGAGGTACAGATATGAGGTGTGGTTGTAGTGGTGGCAGCTTAAGAAGTTGGCCAACGCTACATTCTATAGCAAAAGAACCTTTCTCGAGTAAGAGACGCATGTAGGAGTAGGATTGCATGAAGGTCGATGCTTCAGCTTCCACCAAAAGAGAGTGTGGGGAAGAGGAAGTGGCATTAAAGTAGGAGGCATAGGGAGAGGAAAAGACGTCAATCCAAGTGGCATGGGGAGAGGAAAGGATAATAAGGGATTTAGGGTATCCAAGGGCTTAGGAATTAGGGGAAAAACTAACGGCTGGGTTTTTACTTGAGTCGTCCTCGTCGAAGATTAGTTTGAGTGGCTTGGAGAAGGGTGAAGGTGAGGAGAGTATCTACCATTCTCAGGACACAAGAGTAGCACGCGCGTCGCATGATTTGGAGGGGGAGGATAGGTTGTTTAGTAGTTTGTTAAACCAGTATTATCCTAAGAGAAAAGGAGGTGAGTGTGCCAAAGGGGTTGTTTGTGGTAGGCTTTTGGACGGGAGGAAGGGAGAGGGTGGTCATGGGTCATGTGAGGAATTCCCCCCACCTAGTTTTGAGCATCAATCAAGGGTCTTATTTGGAGAAGGATACTCAAGGGTGCATAGGATTCATCAAGAAAGAGAGTTGGAAAGTCGCATGGAGGAAGGTGATATCGAGGAGGGTATAAAAACATGAAAATTGGGATGTGAGTTGGGATTATCATCAAAAGAGGAGGGTGGTTGTGTGGAAAAATTAACCAAGGTAAGGAGGAGCCAAATGATAAGTAGGAAAAGGTGTCCCTAGGTATTTTCATGCTGGAGGGGGTCAAAGGTAATGGGATACTAATATGACTATAATTAGCTAGAATGTCAGGGGGTTGGAGTTCTGGGTAAGCTATCCAGTATTCATTCCATTATAGCTAGAGAAAAAGCGATGGATTCTCGGTTTGGTTGAAATGAAGCACCACTCTTTATTGGAGGCTTGGAGGAACAATGTTTGGTGGAATGGGTCGATAGAATGGAAAGACTCCCCAATGCAGGCTAAAGAGGAGGTTTGATTATTGGTGGGACGCCCAGTTTTTAGGGTTAGAAATTCTAAAATCAGTAATCGGTGGATCCTGCTTGAAGGTATATTACCTTCCATATCTTATGAGTGTGCCATTCTCCTAATTTACTACTTCCATGAACCAAGAGAAAGAAGGGGTCTTTTGAAGGAGTTATATCTAGTTGGTCTTCAATGTTTTACTCCTCTGCTTGTTATGGGAGATTTTAATGACGTTAGGAATCCAAGCGAGAGGTAAAGGGGTTGGGCAGAAAGCAGCAACAACAACTTCTTTAATGAGTAGATTGATAGGATGGGCCTCATTGATGTGGTCCTTGAGAATGTGAAGTTCACTTGGAATAGGGTCGATTCAGCTAGCCTCCTAGACCGTTTCTTGTTAGATCCTTCTTGGCTATCTTTCTTTCCAGCTCTATCTTGCTCAGGCCTTGGGATGTCTTTGTCTAATCACACCCCCATCCGCCTTAGATTCAAAATGGTAGAGGAGGGTCTGAAACCCTTCAAATCTTAGGATATGTGGTTTTCTCACCCCCAAAGTTTCATAGTTTTGTCGAGGAGTGCTAGTTAAAAGTGGAGGGAGCTTCCTGCAAAGATAAACTCAATAATCTTAAGAGCTTGCTTAAGGAGTAAAATAAATAGGTGTTCAGAGACATTGATTGGAAGATTATATTTTTAGAGCAAGAATTTGAGAGGGTGGATGTTGTTGGAGATGATGCTCCTTTATGTGAAGAGAACGTGGTAAGGAGAGCAACCCTTCATAATCAAGTATGGAAATGTTACAAGTGGAAAGAAGCTTATTGGCTCTAGATCTTTAGAGTTAGGGGTTTCAAGGAAAGAGGTAGGATTACCAACTATTTCCACACAGTAGCTTCCGTGAGAAAGAAGAGGGCTTTTATCAACATGCTTTAAGAGAAAGACCAGGTGATTTCAAACCCAGATAGGATAAAGGATTTAATCATATCCTACTTCAAATACCTTTATAAGGATCCTAATCTGCCAGAAATCAAGATATTAGCTAGAGGTTTTCACAGGCTTATGGAATATTAGAGTAGGATGCTAGAATCCCTACCACAAAGAGAGTAAGTTCATAAGGTGGTTTGGTCTTGTGAGCCTCTTAAAGCACCAGGGTATAATGGATATTATATAGGGTTCATTCGTAAGATGTGGGGCACTATAGGGGTTGAGTTTACGGATTCTATTCTATAGTTCTTCAAGTCAAGTCGCTTATCGCATGTGCTTAATACCATGCTAATCACCCTAATTCCCAAAGTTGAAGATCCGATGGAGGTCATCCATTTTAGGCCAATAATTTTGATAGGGTGTATCTATAAGGTGATATCAAAGATCTTGGCGAATAGGCTGAAATAGGTGGTTGATAGTCTGGTTAGTGGATCTCAATTAGCTTTCATTGAGGATAGAAGTATATTGGATGGATTTTTGGTCACCAACGAGATAGTGCAATGGTTTAAGAAGAAGAAGGGATCGAGAGGTCTAATGTTTAAGCTTGATTTCCAAAAGGCTTATGACAGTATAAGATGGGACTTTATGGATAACATTGTGGGGATAGTGGGCTTTGGTAGGGTATGGAGAGGGTAGATTAAAGAGTGTCTTTCAACAGCCAGTATTTTGGTTTTAGTGATTGGGTCACCTACCCCACCTTTCAAAATGAATAGGAGCCTCAAGCAGAGGGACCCTATGTCCTCCTTTCACTTTTTCCTAGCCATTGAAGCTTTCAATCAGCTTATCTAGAGAGGTAATGTAAAAGGTTTGATTTAAGGGGTTATAGTGGGGTTGGATAGGGTTGAGATTACTCACCTTCAATTTCTAGATGACACTATGGTTTTTTGCGAAGCAACACCAAAAAATGTTAAGAATTGGCGGATACTATTAGATTATTTCTATCTTATGTTAGGGTTGAGCATTAATTTCTCAAAGTATGAGCTTATCAGGTTAGGGGCGAAGGAGGCTATTGCTATCACGAATTGCAAGATCAAGTCTTTACCCATCTGGTACCTTGGCCTCCTATTAGGGGTGAACCCTAAGAGTAAAGAGACTTGGAAACCTGTGGTTGATAAGATTAAGCAGAGATTGGTAGTGTAGAAGGCTAAGACGTTGTCTAGAGTAGGGTGACTGGTGCTGATCAAGAGTGTTTTGGATAGCATGCCGATGTACTATACGAGTCTTTTAAAAATGCCAGAAGGACTAGCAAGGGAGATCATCAACATCCAAAGGAATTTCTTCTGGGTTGGTAGTGGGAATCAGAGGAAGTTGCCACTGGTGAGCTGGAGTGTTATCCAGAAACCAGAAACTTAGGTGGCCTGGGAGTCAGGGATCTTATCATGAGGAATAACACTCTTTTTTTCAAATGGTGGTGGAGGTTTTATACGATTGAGGGGTCTTCTTGGTAGCGGGTCATCTCGTCTATTTACACTGGCAATCAGTTCGGAAGGCTTGAGATACTAGAATAGAGTAAAGGCAGGACTCTATGGATCAATATTGTTGATTAGGGAAAGAGGAACTAGGTCTTAATGTCGAGTATAAGGATTATCCTGGGTGATGGTAGAAGAGTTAGGTTCTAGTATGATCAATGGTTGGATCGGGACATTTTAAAGAGTTTATTTCCTAGGTTGTTCATGGTATCCGATCAACAAGGGGAAAAAATAGTAGGGAAGGGTTTTTGGGATGGTGTAATATGGTAGTGGAACCCGATGGGGGTGCCAAAGGCTTATTAGCTGGGAGGAGGAGCAGGTGGAGTAAATGGGTAGAATTATCACTCAATTTTTCCCAAGAAAAGTTATGAGGGATTTGATTACTTGGGTGTTTGATAATTAGAGGATTTTTTTAGTTAGATCCTTCTGTGAGGTGTCTCACTAATAAATTTTTAGGGATGGAGGAGGAAGAAAGGATTACAACAGAATTTGGATCGGAATTGCACCACTAAGGATTGAATTTATTACATGGTTTGCCATTCAACAAAAAATTAACACCAAAGATAGGCTAACTAGGCTCCATCTTCTTGATATAAGGGAATTGAGGTTCCCTTTTTGAAGGATCACGTAGGAGTTAATTGATCATGTGTTCCTTCACTATTTAGAGACAGGCAGAATCTGGTATGAGATTTGTAACTAGATTGGGTGCACTTGGATAATGTTGAAATATACCATCGATAATGCCCTTACTTGGATGCATGGTAAAAGTATGCGTTTAAGGGTGAAAATTTAGAATGCTGTAATTTTTAGAATAATGGGTACCATTTGGGAGTTAAAAAACAAGTCAATCTTTGAGAATCAACAAGTCTGTATTTGGTGGATGTCTCATCTTGTCAAAATGATGATAGGGTTTTAGATCAAGAATGGATGAGAGGTTTTTTATTACAATTCAAACGAGTTGATTCACTATGTACATGCCCTCTTTTGAGTTGCGAGGAAACATTCTCCCTGCTCTTGTTTTTTCTTGCATTCCTTGTTTTTGGCTTTTCATTCCATTTACCAAAAAAAAACACAAGTTATGGCCTTCTTATAAAGGTGCGCAATGGGAATTTAAGCAAATGACTTTGTATCAGTTCTTACTAGGTAGTACTTAGCTTGTGGTGAAAATCAGTTGGCTAGTCTTGTTTATATACTTTTCCCCTCTATAATTTCTTATATAAACTATTCACAACATCATGTACTAGTCAATTAGTCCCCTTGCCTAATATTTGTGGAAAAAAATTCATCCTCATTATTTTTTGTTCTAACATGCTTTCATTTTTCTTAAACTAGCCTTGTAGGACCAATCATCTAGATCCTATAATGGCTTTCTAATATATATAACGGTAACTTTTTATGAGGCAAAATTTAGGCCCTACTCAACTAGTCCTTCACACTAAACTATTGGTCTGTTTGTTTTGCAAAAAAAAAAATAGATTTCAAATATTATATTTGTTCTAGATTTCAAATAACTTCTTTAGAACTCATGTTTATATTTATTATTTCTCTCGTCTATTCTCTAATTCTCACAAATATTAATTTATTCATAATTTCATATGTTGAATTTTCTTGGGAATATATTTATGCTCAAATATCGAACCCAATAGCTAGAGTGTTCTTCAATATAATATCATTATTCTAGAAAAGATTACGTCTCACAATTTGCTTTTACACTATCACACCTTGTGATTGTGAGATTCTTTGTAATCAACACATCACTCTTCACCCAACTCACTATAAAGAGGTTTTGTGTGTCTAGAATTCCTATGAGATATCATTGAGATTATAGGGTTATAAACCTAAGATATCATAGCTAGAATAAGGTGTAAACCTTTTCTTAAAGATTTTATTAGAATTGTAGGCTCATAAACATAAATAAATGATCATCATCAACACACAATAAATGAAGATTTAAATTCCAAATGGGAGGTCCTTTCAGTAGCAGATATAGAGATGCATTGAGGCACTTGAACCGCTATAAATTATTGTGAAAAAATTTAATAAATCATTATCTTTTATTCTATCTTAGTCATTTAACACCCCCATTTTTACCACCCATTTTTTTTTAAAAAAACACAAAGTGGAACCTTAAATAAGAAAATAAAATATACAACTTCCATATGAACATGTTCACCTAAGCCATGGCAGATGAAATGATGGTATTGAAACAAAAAAGAAAAGAAGACAATGACTATGTGAATTAAATATCTTTATATTAAAAAAATACTAAAAGACAATTTCCATAAACCAAGACAAAACAATAAAGAGGAAAATTGGAAACATTGCCTCGGGATAAAACATAAAAAGCTTTACTTTCTAACCCAAATTTAAATCTCCAAACACTATCAAAAGCATGCACCAAAACAACTAAAAATAATCTATTCAACATAAAAGTATTGAGTGAAGACAGCCAAAACATAGCAATTAACACACTCACATCACCATACAACACTCAAAGGTTTAAGATCATAAATCAACATAAAATAATATAATCTGTCTCAACCATAAACAAAAAGTGATCCCTTATTTACAAGACACGTTTAACACAAAAATAATCTCAACGTTCAAGGAAAAATATCTCCAAGGAAACCACAACCCAATATAAATCTCAAATTATCTAGGGCAATAGTTATCAAGGATGAATCAACAACCAAATTAAAATGATGCTTGTTGTTTACACCAATGAATAAACATATATGATGTGGAAGATCATCAACATATAATCTTCTTCTAACTAGGAACTTTTATTTTAGATCACAAGTTGTAAATCCTCACAAAACACTTGCACTTTTGACTTGATTTTTATTAAACTCGATGGCTTTAGTAGCTTGGTGTTGATTTAATCTAAGATCAATTACCTTCTATAGAGAAATATTCTATTTCTCAATAGAACACTCTAAAAATCTCCAAAGATCTCAATTGAAGAAGGAGAAGAGAAGAAGAAGAAAATATAGGGGCTTGGTGTAGTTCTCTCTATTTGAATTATTTTATTATGCATATGATTAATACTACCAAGTTCAATGTGTATAAAACTTTATATATACATGTACCCATGTAGGTCCTTTCACTAATAAGCCAACTAATCGGCCTTTATTAATGAAATTGACATCCTAATGCATAGTACAAGCACAAATTTAAAGAGTTACAATGAAAATTTACAAGTATTACAAAGTATATAATGAAATACCAAAGCTACACAAACTTCAATAATGTAATACATAGATTTAACATATGTAGTCCAACTTTGTGTCTTGTAGCCTTTTTCTTCCTTGAACTTTGAAATCCTTGTAATGACATTGTAATTGTCTTATACATCAAAGATCTTCAATAGCATGTACTTATTGCAAACATATACAATACCTAGAATAATTACTTGGAAACGCATAAGAAGCATAAGAACTTTCAAGCACAATGGGTTCCATCTCAGAGTATGCTAATTCTTCTTATTCTTCATTATTTGAAGAATAAGATAAAGAGTGATCTAGAGATTCTCATACATCATTATCCCATTGTAAAGAATAATTGTCCCTCAAATTAGCATTACTATAATAAAGAAATAAGTCATCAATGTTTAAAGTCCTAGATACTCCTTCATAATGTTCAAGAAATTCAAGTTCATATGCATTATTTCCAATTTTTCGTAAGATTTTAAATAGTCAATTAGCTTTTGGCATTAGTTTATTTTTTCTTAAGTTTGGAAATAATTATTTTCTCAAATGAAACCATAGTAAATCTCCTAATTTAAACACATTGTGGATAGATACCAATTTGGAAAAACAAGATCTAATTGGAATCAATTAGAACACACAATAATTGAGAAAAAAAAAAAGAATACTCAACAACACAGATTGAGGAAACACAATTAAAGAAATCCTCCTCTAAATCACTCAACTCACCAATTAATTACAAGAAAACTCAAGGGTAGAGAAGAGGATGGTGCTATGCTAAGTAGGGTTCTAATTGCAAGGTATTTATACTAAACACGTCCCCGGCGGTGTTTCTTTCCATCTTTGATAGTCTTCGGTATTTCAACCACAACTTATTCATTTGACCTCCAATAAAGCTGATTCTTGATGCCTTGGAATTATAACAGAAAGATATGCAAATTTCATGTTCAACACTTTTCCAAATTCTAGTTACATCAAGGTAAAATATTCACATCTTTCCATCAGAGCTCATAGTTCTGCTCCAAATTTATCCTAAATACTTCACACACCAATCCAAGCTATTATACACACCAAATACGAGTCTCAAGCTCACAATTCTCCACTTTGACAATGTATTTGAAGTAGCTAGCACCGAGAATACAAAATACTATCTATAAAAACCCTGAGCCCCAAAAGCCCTCATGGTACACAAACACCAACCAAGTCTGAGCATTGTTTGCACTTGCTCACCGTCAATGGCTTCGTTAGCATATCCGCTGGATTCTCAACAGTAGCTACCTTCTCTAACACAACGTTACCTATAATAATAATACCTCAGATGAAGTGGTACCTACTATAAATGTACTTTGTCCAACAATGGAAAGAATTTTGATTCTGTGCCAAACAAATAACAACTATCACTATGAACAACGGTAGCATCATGACCAAACCCAAACTCACGATTGAAACAACCAAGCCATGAAGCTTCCTAAAAAGCCTCAGTCATAGCCATATACTCAGCCTCAGTGGTGGACAATGCAATCACATCTTACAAAGATGACCTTCAACCAATTGTCAAATCGCCAAGACAAAACTTATAACCTCTAGTGGATCTCCTATTATCATGATGTCCACCATAATCAGAGTCAACAAACTCAATCAATGCATCAGTCAACCTCTCATAATCTAAACAAGTTGGTGTAGTACCCTTCAAGTACCTTAAAATCCACTTCACTACTTGCTAGTGAGCCTTCTCGAGATTCACCATATATCTGCTCATAGCACTCACAATTTGAGGAATATCTGGCCTGGTACAAACTATAGCATATATCATACATCCCATAGCATTAGAGTAGGAAACTATGGCCATAAACTCCTAATATTTATAGTTAAGGCAATCCAAAGTAGATAATCTAAATTGAGTCACCAATGGAGTACTAACTTGTAACACCCCCAAATTTCACTCTTGAAAAAAAAATTTGAAAGAATAAAGCGGAAGTTAGGAGAGAATTTGGGAAATGTTACCGCCACATCTAACACAAGATTAATGTCAACCATCTATCTCATGTTAGATGCAAGGCTAAAACCTGTCAAACAATTAAATCCAAATTTTTAAAAGCATAACAGTGTTACGAGAAATTAAAAGTGAATTACAAAACCCTTGGAAGTTTAAATACAACACTTGTAACTTCCAAAGATGAATACAGTTGAACAAAACAAATCCCGAATGATCAATATCCGGATCGCCTACTCATTCAAGCCAAGCCTTCCACCCCAAATTAGTAACCGATCAAAAACCTGCACAAGATGTCTGCTCCCCACCATCGGTGGATCATCACAGGACCCATTCAACCAAGGTAGTATCAGTACGGGTCCAATACTGAGTAAGTCCCGCTACCCTATCTTATAGGAGAGACGTAAACTATAACATCAAGTACATATTAAATTATGATACAATACGTTGATACAATATCATACATACTCACAACCCACAGCATGAATCTTGCCATACACCTATAGTACATATGAAAGATATGTAACGTCCCATTTAAACATATAATCATGGTATAACCGAAATATAAAGTGGCTCGTGCACCTCAAGTAGGAATAATCCATATTAATAAAACTAAATACGTGGCATACTCACGTAAGCAACATGTAGTAATACAGATAATAAAAACCGACCATGGTCTAATGAGACTTATTCTTTATTCTCATTAATAATATGTTCATTCCACACATATTCTTCAATAGTCCATGTGAGTGCGGGAGCCCCATTATTATAGCCGGTGGACTGGAAGATATACGCACAGGGCAGAACGCCTCTGATCCACTATTATAGCCGGTGGACCGGAAATAAACGCACAGGGCAAAACGCCTCTGATCCACTATTATAGCCGGTAGACCGGATCATGGCCCCGACTCACATGGTGTTTCGCTTTAAGTACTTAGTATCTTTCCCATGGATTAACTTATTTGTTTGGTTTGTTGAGCACGAGATCCCCCACTATTATAGCCGGTGGACAGGAAGATAACGCACAGGGCAAAACGCCTCTGATCCACTATTATAGCCGGTGGACCGGAAAATAAACGCACAGGGCAGAACGCCTCTGATCCACTATTATAGCCGGTGGAACGGAAAATAAACGAACAGGAAAAAACGCCTCTGATCCACTATTATTGCCGGTGGACCGGATCACGGGCTCGACTCAACATCTTTCGCTTTATGTAACTAATGTCTTATCTATGTCTTATTGAAACACATATCACCCTTGACATGCATAAATCATTATCTTTATACTTTACACATCACAAATAATAAAATTCTACATTCATAACTACACTTTAATCAACAAATACACACGATAACACCAAACAACTCCAAGCAGCCATAACCAACCCTACTTAATCACAATGACCCAGAGTTAATCACTCCAAACCCTAACTCTGTCTCCTCCATACCCTTATAATACTCCACGTACTATTCTTCGTCCAAAACAGTTAAACACCCAAATAATACTTGCATTACTTTCCTTACATCCCAAATCAACCTTTCATACGTAAATTTTGCTCCCACGCAAACGTTACACATCCCATGCAACCTCTCGAACTTTTCACACAAACCTTAAATCCCATACAATTATTAACTCCCATGCAAAACCCTAAATACCACCATACAAACCATAACACCACCACGCAAACCCTAATACCACCATAAGCCATTAATACCACCATGCAATCACTAATACCACCATACAAACCCTAATACCACCATGCGAACCCTAATATCATCATGCAACCATTAATACCACCATGCAACCATTAATACTGCCATAGAAACATTAATACCGCCATACAAACCCTAATACCACCATACCAACCATAATACCACCATGCAAACTTTAAGACTCCCATGCATGGTTCCCAACTCTCATTTATTTTGGACATTCCTCCCACTTAAATCTTCTCTCATGGATCATGAGGTACTTAGGTCAACCTCATATCCCCCTTAGTGGTCTCACTTCCCATTCCCTTCTTGTTATTCTTTTATTTTCAAGTCATATTACCAATTACCCTATCATGCATGTCCTAGAGGGCCGTAACATAACACATCCAAAACATCATACGTATATATGTCATGCTCATGTCATAGAAAGCACATGCAACATACCTCAATCTCCAAGCTGCGCTACACATAAGACAAGTTATCCACAAATCATATAATACATGGCATAGCATGGCATACACAACATTCAACACATCCATGTCACACATAGCACAAGGCCATAGCTTCGTCCTTACGAAATACCCATAAGTAGAGGTAAGTAGAGACTTACCTGGATCCAAAGCTAGCTAAGCGAGATAAGAGGGAGAGAGCGATCATTAGCTCGTGGATCCACGAGAAAGCTTTCCTAGATCCAATAGAAATCGAAAACTAAATTAAAACTATTCTATCAATCAATAATTCACATATTCTAATTAAATAAACACAAACAACACAAATGATCTTTCTTAGAAAACGTGTCCAAAGCTTAGAACTTAAAAGCATAGCTTTATTAAGATTTAAGGTTAAAACTAAATCAAAACGGATTAATACAAATATCACTTGGGACATTTCAACTTAATTTGGAAAGCCCGAGAAAGAATAATCGATCATAAGTTAATTTATCGAAATAACTTATTTATTAGGTTTTACAACTAAATAGGTAAACCAACCATTTGCATGGAACCGAATCCAAACCGATTAGATTAAAACATAACTTAAATGATTTAAAACCCAAAGATAGAAATCAATTAGATAAAAGACACATAGCAAAATTAATTTTATAAAATCATCCCCGAATATTAGGGTTTTTAATGCCTAAACTACGGATCGGCCAAATCACTTCGATTACCTCGATTGATAGTTTTAAAACACAATTAAACTAATTTTAGATAAATCTACATAATTAATTTCAACAAAACAATCTTCCTAGTAGCCAATTTAAGACTATCCATTTTCAAAATTAGGGTTTTAAAGCCCACAACACAAACTCGGGTAATTCAAATGAATTAATTCAAATTAAAGGTATTAGAATACCATTAGGATCATTTCAACGACTTTTATAAATTTAATTTTAGTGGAACAACTATACAAATAACCAATTTCATAATCTCACTTAAAATCCAGGGTTTTAGGTCTGAAAATACGATTCGGTAAAATTCTATTTAATCAAATTGAATGTTTAGAAATGTAATTAAACACATTTTATAACATATCAAATAATCAATTGATCAAAACCGATAGTAGAAATATCCAATCTAGCATAATTAGGATTTTTGAGCCTGGAACGCAAATCCGATCAATTCTTACCAAAACATATAAATTGACGGTTCGGAAATATAATTAAACATATTCTAATGTAGTTTACATAGTCAATTAAATCAAATAACCCGATTACACAATCCAATTTAAACCCGCGGGAGTTTTGACCTAAAAATCCAATTCCGATCAATTACGCACAATTTTCTCAAATCAATACTGCCAATATAAAATTAAATACATTTTAAACGATATTATAAAATCAATTGAGCGGAACAGCTCAATTATATGACCCAATTTCATTACACCCAAAGTTTGACCTAGGAATCAAATTCTGATAAAACCTGCATAAATTTCTCATATTGACGATTCCAAAATGAAATTGGATATATTTTAAAATATATTGTATAATCAATTTATTAAAAATAGCTAAAACGGGCGAATCCAAAAAATTCGGGCATAACCCGGCCAAAAATCTAATTTTTCCAAAATCTCAACATAACCATACAATTAACCTATCCAAATCATTCTTACAACACATATATACACAATCAAACAATCAATTTAGCTTTTTATAAGCTAATTCATACCCAATTAATCAAAACAAGGGCTAGGGTTTTTCAGAAATTATACCAAATGAAACTAACAAATCAAGGCAGGTGAAGGCCGGGAAAGATGTGCCGGAGGTCGAGGATGGCTCGCCGGTCGTCACCCGAGCTCGCCGTGGTCGGAAGGCTGCACGGCCGGTGCGGCTCGTTGTTGCGCGATTCGATGCTGCTATGCTGTCGCCCGCTGCTGCTGCCCGCCGCTGCTGTGCGTCGATTGTGGTGGCGGTCGTTCGACGAGGGAGAAGCAGGGAAGAGGAGGCGGTTGCCGCAGCAAAAGGGTAGGGAGAAGGAGAGAGGCGAGGGAGGTCGGCTAGGGTTAGGGTTGCGGGACAGGGAGTCGGGGAACAGGGGCCACGGGAAAAAAATAGAGAAGGGAGAGAAGAGAGAAAAGGAAAGAAGGGGGGTTCGACCGGTCGAGGTTCTGCAGGTTTTTTTTTTACAAATACAAGTATAAAATAAACTACTAAATATTTAAAATTATTATTGGAAGATTTTATCTAAAATTCATTAAATGAAAATTATTTCGTAAGGTTCTGAAAGGTTAAAATTAATAAAAGAACTATATAAAGAATTTCAAAAACATTTTCGGAATAATTTACCAACGAACATAAAAATTTGTATTATTTACGGAAATATATTATAAAACCTTGAAAAATTATTCAAAAGCATATAATAAAATATTTAAGTTAAATTCTAATAAACCGAGACTAATTTAAGTAATTTCTGAAATCAGTTTTCCGCAAACCAAAAAGCGTAAAGCGGAAGAAAATTAATTCGGGAAAGAAATTCATAACTAATCTCCGAAAAACCTTTTTAATTTAAAACTTTCCGAAAATATTAACGATTACCGAAAACGAATAAATTTAAAGTCGGAAATATTTTCTACGGATAAAATTATTAAAATAAATTTGACTATTTAAATAGAAATTCTATAATTTAAATAATATATTTCGTTAACGAAATATAACTCCAAAATAAAGTCGTAATCACACGACAAAGTTATAATCGAAAACGAATCTAAAATATTAAAAATCAAAACACAAGAATAAATGGGAATACATATTTTTAACTGAAAATCGAAATCATAAGAATATAATAAAATCATGGTCGTGAACAAATTTATCTAAAATGGTTCACAACGACAACAATTAATTAAATAAAAATATGAATTCGAAAACGTCGATAAATCCATAAAACGAATCAAAATTAAAATAATTAAATATTTGCATCAAATTACGCTAATAAAATCATTAGACTTAATAAAATTAGGTTTCAAAAATACAGGGTATTACATAACTACCTTAGCATTAATCATATAAAACATCTCCAACAACTTGTTCACATACTGCTCTTATGACAAGTAAAGACACTTCTATCTATAGTCTTGAATGATCTCCATACCAAGAATCTTCTTCACAGCTGCCAAATCCTTCATCTTGAAATCAATATTCAGCATTTTTTTTACCATGTTAACTTCAGACAAATCTTTTCCTACAACAAGCATATCATCGGCATACAACAAAAGATACACTAGAGAATCATCACCAACTTGCTTTAAGTATACATATCAATTGTAATCACTTCTGGAGAACCCATGCTCAATCATAAACTGATCAAACCTCTTCTACCATTGTCTAGGAAACTTCTTCAAACCATATAGTGACTTCTTCAATAAGCGCACATGATCTTACTTACCTTTAATAACAAAGCCATCTGGTTGGCGCATATAAATATCCTCCTCGAGCTCATCACGCAAAAAAGATATTTTAACATCCAATTTCTCTAACTCTATATCCTGCATAGCCATAAGTGGAATAAAAGTACAAATAGAAGTATGCTTGATAACAAAGGAAAATACCTCATTATAGCGTACACTAGGAATTTGGCTGAACTCTGCGTGCAACTAAACGAACCTTGTACCTCGGTCCCTCAACACATGGAGTTCCCTATTTGAACTTGTATACCCACTTGCAATAAACTATTTTCTTCTTTTTGGGTGCCTTCACAAGTTCTCATGTCTGATTCTTCCATAGAGATTGCATCTCCTCCTCCATAGCAGCACACCATTGAGTAGAATTAGCACTAACAATGACATGTGTATATGACACTAGCTCTTGTACATCAACCACGGTCTCAAAACTAGCCAAAGAATAACCTATTAAATCCTCAAAGCCATATCTCACAGGAGGTTTCACAACCCTCCATGGTCTACCTGGAGTAACGCCCCTTTGCTCAACATGCTGCCTGAATCCACCCACTTTAGGAATAGTGGATCTCATACTAGAAGTATCTGATTGATCCAAGTCAACCTCTACCTCTACCTTATCTGTAGCACCACGAAGGTTCTCCTACTCCACCTCTTTAGAAAATCTATCAAAATAAGACTCAATCCTTTAGAAGAATACAGACTCATTGAAGGTAACATACCTACTAGTCAAAAACTTGGATACAACTAGCTCCTATGACCGATACTCCTATACACTAGATGTATAACAAAAAAATACACTTCTTGACTCTGGGCTCAAGCTTCCCATCATTGATAATAGCAGAGGCATGACATCCAAACATATGTAAATCAAAATAAGCAGCTAGTTTGCCAGACCATAGCTCCTTAGTTGTCTTCAAATCAATGGAACCATTAGGCCTTTTGATCTACCTCCTCAAATTTATCATCTATCATCGAATAGGGCTTCTTTGAATTCCTGAGTAATGCCTTCTCCAATCCATTATGAATCAGAATAGCCTTTATATTCAACTTCTAAAAGCCAAAGTTCAAAGACCAATCAAACTTCTCTATATCAAATATTGTAGACATCTCGGACACGAACCCTACGATTTGATACCAATTTGTTAGGGATAGATACCAATTCAAGAAAATAAGATCTAATTGGAATCAATTAGAACACATAAGAATTGAGAAGAGAAGAATACTCAAGAGCATAGATTGGGAAAATAGATGATCTTATTGATGTGAAGTAATTGTGATTACAAAGAAAATCAAAGAAATCCTCACCTAAATCACTCAATTCACCAAGTAATTACAAGAGAACTCAATAGGAGAGAAGAGGATGGTGTTATGCTAATTAGGGTTCTAATCTCATGGTACTTATAATAAACACGCCCCTTGGGTGTTTCTTTCCAAATTTGATAGTCTTCAATATTTCGACCACAAATTCTTAGTTTGACCTCCAATCGAGCTAATTCTTGAAGGAAAGCTAATAGAAAGATATATTATTTTCATGTTTTAACACTTTTCCAAATTCTGATTGCATCAAGGTCCAAAATTCACATCGCTCCAACACAACTCATAGTTCTACTCCAAATTCCTCCGAACACTTTACACAGCAATCCAAGCTATTATACACACCAAATATGAGTCACAATCTCACAAAACACTTGTTAATTCTAATTTTTATTTGCTTGAACTTGGTATTTAGCATTCAATTTTTCAATGTTATCTTTAATTTGTTGATGAAACTTTTTAAAGAATTCGACTCTTTCCTTAACATCATAATTCTTTATATCTCCTCTTTTAAATGACAACATATCACTAGGTTGATAAGGATTAACTTATAGAAAACCTCAAAAGGACTCGATTGAGTTATACTAGAAGGACTCCTATTGTATGCAAATTCACCATATGCAAGCTTTATATTCCAATCCTTGGTACTCTTATTCACTAACCCTCATAGCAAAGTACCTAGAGTTTTATTAGTTCCTGTGGTTTGATCATCCATTTGTGGATGATGAGATGTACTAAATAATAACTTAGTACCTAACATGTGCTAAAGTGTCTTCTAATATTAGCTTAAGAATTTTACATTTCTATCTGATTTTATACTTTTGGGGAACTTCATGTGACCTTACTATTTATTAGAAATTTAAGTCTGCTACATGTGTTACATTATTAATCTTATTGTAATATATAAAATGTGCCATTTTTTAAAATGGATATACTACTACAAGAGAACGGAATCTTTACCCCTTTGTGTCCTTGGCAAACCTAAAATTAAATCCATTCTAACACTTTCCCAAGGTTTATTAGGCAATGGGAAAGAATTATACACATCCTTATGGAAGAAACTTTTACTTTGTTAACAAGTTATGCACCTTCCAATAATAACTTGTACAAATTTTATCATCTGTGACCAATTAAAGTTTTCTTGTAGTATTTCCATGGTCTTATGAACTCTAAAATGGCCAGCTATACCCCCTCATGTACTTCTTTAATAAGGAAATCACATCTAATAGAACAAGGTATACACAACTTATTAAGTTTGAAGAGATAGTCATCTTTTAGTAAATAATTACCACAACTACCATTCTTTTTGCACGCATTATAGATGTCAATAAAATCTTCATCTTTATCATATAGTTCCTTTAACATCTCATATCCCAATAACTTAGCATCTAACATGACTAATATCTTAGATCTTCTAGACAAAGCATATACCATGAAATTTTCTTTGCCATCGAAATGTTTGATAGAAAACATGAAATATTGTAAGAAACTAACCCATTTTGCATACCTTGTATTAATCTTCTTTTTTCCATGCAAATATTTTAAACACTCATGGTCTGAATGCAAAACAAATATCTTAGGCTTTAGGCGATGAATCCATTTTTCTAGACTTCGTATGATGACATAGAACTCTTTATCATACATGGAATAATTTAATCTCACTCCACTTAATTTCTCACTACAAAATGAAATAGCTTGTTCTTCCTATGAGATTATACCTCCTATCCCTACCGCACTTGCATCATAGGTAACCTCAAATAATTTTTCAAAGTCAAGTAAATATATTACTAGTGCATTGCATATCTTATTCATTAATGTTTGGAAAGCCCTATTTGCATCCTTACTTTAATTAAATTCACATTTTTTATGAGTTCGGTTATCAGTGTGGAAATAGTAGAAAAATCCTTAATGAATCTCCTATAGAAACTAGCCAAACCATGAAAACTCCTCACTTCATGAATATCCTTAGGTTTCGGCCAATCCTTTATAGCCTCAATTTTTGTGGGATCAACTTTAATACCTTTTATACTCACTATATACCTAAGGAAAAAAATACTTGAAAGCATAAAGTCACGCTTCTCTATTTTTTCCAAATAGTTTAGTCTCCTTTAGTTTATCAAATATTTTCCTTACATGAATAAGATGGTCATGTTCATTCCTATTATATACAAGTATATCATCTAAGTAAACCATGATGAAAATTCCAATAAAAGGTCAAAAGAACTTCACCATTAGTCTCATAAATGAACTCGGTGTATTACATAAACCAAAAGGCATCATCGTCCCACTCATAAAGACCATATTTTGTTTTAAATGTAGTTTTCCACCCACGCCCTTCTCTTATTCTTATCTGATAATATTTACTTCTCATATTAATCTTAGAGATAACTAGTACTCCACATAACTTACCTAGTGTATCATTCAATTTGGGCATCAAAAATTGATATTTGAAAGTGATATTATTAACAACCGTTGATTTGATACACATATGTTAGGTACCATCCTTTTTAGGGACACGTAATGCAAGCACACAATATGGGCTCATGTTGTCCCTCACACACCATTTTCTTACGAGCTATTGGATTTATTTTATGGCTTGTCTGTGCGGTCTTGCTTGTATTATATATCTTTTGTATATGGCCTTAGATGCATAGTTACTTGCTTAGTATGTAGCGTACTGATCACCCATTTCATGGGTGCTGCTCCTTCCCACGAGCAGAGGTCCTTTCTGAGCTTGTGTAGGTAGGAGACATTGTTTTCGATGCCTATGATACTTATGAGGCGTTGGGTGGGGCTGAGAGTTGATCTTTTTAGAGTTGGTATGGGGGCCCAAGAGCGATGTAGACTAGACTCTTTCTCTTTATTTCTGTCTTTATTTATTATAACGTGTCTTTTATCCCCTTGGGGACTTTGACTATGTACTCTATTTGGGTTGTAATGACTTTTTATCATGCACTCTAAATCTCTCATTATGAACATTTTATTTTTGTATGAATCTCTATTTTAAATGTATTGAATGTCCTTGTGAATATTTTTCTTAGCTTTGTGGTTGGTGCGAGACTGGCTGAGGGTGTTACAAGTACAAATTTTTGGGGGTGTTACAAGTATATCTCTAAAATACTACCTCATTAAAAATCTTTCCAGAAAAACTAGTAGAATAAAATCATAGCTAAGGAAAAGAGTACAAATTTATTCCTTCAATTTAGTATGTCTCCTTTATATGTCATATTACATATGGTTATGTTTGCATGTACAAGTACACTTTCATAATGTTTATATTTGAAAACTTTACCAATAAAAATCTTGTTAGAGACAAAATCTTGGCTTTTGTATAAAGAAATGTGTCCACAAATTAACTTTTAAATCATTTCTTTAAAAATACCCACTTATAGCCAACTGGTTTGACACCTTCAAATGTTAGACTTCTTATCTATATAAATCATGCTCATTAAGCGGATACATTTGACTATTACAATTTGATAATAATTTATCCAATGTCATTCCATACTGAATTGAGAATAATTATCACTTTTATCCATTATTAGTTTGCAACTATTTAGATAAAAACATCACTAATGTTTACCTTATATCACCTTACACTGGTGTAAGGATAATTAATGGATGTTTCATTTACTTGTAGAATCTATTCTCAGATTCTATCCATATGAACATGTAAACTCAATATGACAAGTTTCTATCCTTTTAAAGGATTGTAACTCCTCTTTTGAGGGTTTAACTCTTTTGACCCTTATCATATGATTCTTGCATATTTGTACCATACTTGCCATTAACTTATTTTAAGTCACCATAAAGACTTCTAAATGAGTTGGAACTTTAGTTAAAACACATATTGGTTTCATAATTTCTTTGCCATAACAAACGCATAGCTAGGATACATCTAGCAAGCATAAGCATAAGTAAGTGTACTTTGATTTTTTTTGGGTCTATATCTTATGGAAGACATCTTCTTAGTGCTTTCTTGCTTTATAATCTCAACCTCCTCTTCTCTCCCCCTAAGACAAACATTTATAGCCTTCTTTGTGACTTAATTTCATATTTATGGAGGATTATAAGCACACATAAGACTCATCCAATAATCTCAATTAACTTGACTTAAGGGTTAATGTGATATGTGATTGGTATATACCAAAAATCATTGCATTTATGTTGGCAAATCACTTATAGAACTCACTAACAAGGGTCTACAAATAAAATGTATAATCAATGACTCTACCAGGTCATTTTACTTCCATCTTGAAGCATTAATTGCATTTTTACCCAAATTGGATGGTTATTCACTTTTGTGCCAATGCAATAATATTTGTTGCAAAATATAACATGTAACCTTACAGTGGTGCATTATTATCTACCATGGTATATTTAAAATGATCCACATGTGTCAACTTAAATTATATTAAGCATATACGAGATTTTGCGTTTTCTTACATTATCACAACTATAAATTTGCTAAGAATAATAAGTCATTTATATGAGATTACCAATTAAAAAATGAATATTTAAAATTCTATATGGGTGCTCGTGAAAGCTTCAATGATCTTTCCTATCATTGGTGCACTAATGTGATCTCACTTTTTATGCCACAAAAATAATATTTTATAGTCTACTAACTTCTGGTTAGTGATACCTTTTGGTTTTTCACATATACCAAATGCATATATTATACACTTATCTTGGGATTACTTCTAGCTGATCTTGATGGCAATAATACCATCAAATACTCATATACCATAGTAAGTTCTTTAGGAACTTAGGTACAATATCATGCATACTTGTGTTATCTGATTGTTAAATCAGGTAACCCTTTAATAAATTTATCATGCCACATACACGTATACATTCTTGTCAATTATAAGCTCATAAAATACTTCATCATTAAAATAGAATGTACAATGGCTATTCAGTAAGATAAATTGATCTTTTGGATTGAATTCAAGTCTATGACATGGGAATCATTTAGCCTCTAACATTAAATTACTTATATCAAATGGAAAACCTCATGTTTAATCCATTATACTAATAACTGAATGGGAAGCTTCAAACTTCAACCATTAAATTACTTATTGGATAGGAAGCTTTAGGCTTCAACTATCAAAATATCTCTAACCACTAAAATTATAATATAATGGGAAAACTATTGTAACTGCGGTGGTGGAGGAGACTTGACTATGGTAGGTTTTGATCACTCTGAATTACAAAGTAGGTGTATAGTTTCATGAATAGGTGGATGACAAATTATGCACAAAGCCATCATCACTGCTTCGTGATTAAAATAAATGCTTTAAATATTATGAAACTTAAAATTACAAAAACTAAATTGCAAGGATTAAAATTGCATAACTAGAAAATGCAAAAATTAAAATTAGTGTGTGTTGGGGGGGGTTTATAGACCATCAAATAGTTTAATCTTTCGGATTAAAAAATACTAGGGATATTTAATACGATCCGATCTTCTTTACCAGTATTAAATTAGTTGTAAAAGACTTTCAAATATTTGATCTCTTTGATCAAATTGCACATAAGGTATTAATCACTTTTTAATCATTCGATCTTCAGGATCAAATTGTGTATAAAGTCTTCAGGACCATTTAATCATTAGGTGAAACTTTTGGCTTTCACCTCAATTGTATCATTTCCTTTTGTACATCATGTACATATTTGTAAATAATATAATTGGTTGGGAGCTTTATGCTTCTACTAACACTTGTGAAATCACCCATCCATACTTCGGGCATGAGAGAAAAAATTATCCATTTTTTTAGCCCTTAATTAACTTAGAATGTTGGAGATTTGTATTATATTTGCCAATCAACTTCAAGTGTTAAGATATGTATGTAGTGATGGGTGATATGACCACCAATCCATCACTTTTACACATAAGGTGATGGAATGAGACCACCAATCCATCACATTTAAATTTGAGTATTTTTTTTAGCGTTGTCACTTTAGATGACTTTCCATTATCTTCAAGTGATGAAGATCTATATCTGGTGAAGGGTCGGTGTGGCTGCTAATTCATCACTTTGAGTTATTGAATTTGTCATATTAGATCCAATTTGAGTTTATTGAACAGGATATTTTTAGCCTTCTATCATTTTTTATTTCTACCCTCCATTTCATAATTGGAATGGAGATCGCCATACATACAATCAAATTAAATTATATATTGCTAATATATACAATTAAAACTAATAAAAATATCAATTAGCATAAGAATAAAATAAAGGGGAGATAAAAATAAATTTTCTTATTATGAGCCAATTTTAGGATCATACTATATTCCCCTTAAAACTCTTAATCAATTTAAAATAAGTGGTGGATCGATGTTCTTGAAATTTACTTAATTACAAGATATGTCACATATGTGACCTTTCATATACCTGTAAAAATTGAGATCGCACACAAGAAATAAAGAGTAGATTAGTCTTATATGACACATAATAATCATATTCATATAGAATGATGACTAATAAATATAGAACATTTCCTTTTATCAAGTACTGATTGAACTTGACATTAATTCCATGGTTATTTGCCAACACCCCGAACAAAATCAACACATAAGTGTGTGTGTGTGTGTGTGTATTATGTAGAGCATAATCATACCGATAAAGTATTGTAATATTGATAGATTCAAAGAGAGATAATATAACAATATAGATATGAAGAGAGAATGTACCTTCTTATTCTTATTTATAAGTATGGATTTTTTTTTTACATTTACAATTCACAATATCCCAAATATATAATACACATACTTTTTATATCCATCATGAGAAAGAGTTAGAGAATATAAAAGGAGGTGGAGGATACATAGAGTTAGGGTGGAATCATAATAGAGAAGCTACTACAATTTATGGTACTAATGAGAGTATTAAACTTATGATTTAATATAATATACATTCATAAATTATACATCTATAATATTAAAATAGAATATTTACAACATTAACTAAATAGTTGTATTGAATAATTGATTTGTGAATAAAAATTGCCACAATCGGATGGAAAATTTTGTTTGCATATTTTCTACCTAAAAATTCTATTTTTATATAATTATAGATAAATTTTCAACCTTTGACAATTTAAATTAGCGTGTGAAAAAATAAAATAAAATATATAAATAGAGACAAACAGTGTTGATCCACCTTATTTATGGTGAGTAGTTCACGAACAGCCAAAGTCTGAAAGGTTGTCATCGCCCGGAGGTGTGTTGCGCATTGATTCGGTGGGCGGAGGGAAACCGGGGAAAACTCGGAACTCCACCTAGCCTGATTCACAACGACTCTGCCTCAATTCTTCCTCCTCCGGTAGCCTGAATTCAACTCATTAAAGCGATCAAAACGTTATATATAATTTAGAATGACCAATGAATTTCAAATTTTCAAGACGCTGATAATACGAGCTGTCTTCATTTTAGATCTTGAATAGTAAGTCATTCATAATCCTTCATTCTCTAGATTCTTACACATTTATTTGAATGGAATGTTTCGCTGCAAAAAAATTGATCTTTGTGCTAATTGAATCCTGTGTTTATATCTTGAATGTTTAATTGAGCCATTGACTTCTGAATTAGGGTTTCACTTTCTGAGCTGCTTGTTCTCTGAAATTTTCTGCCCCTCGGTTCCTGCTGTTACTTAATGTAAATAATGATAGCGACATATATTTTCTGAAATTGAGTTGTATCATTATCGTAACTGCTTTTACATTGCTTAACATAGGGCCTGAACGTGTAACCAATATTTTTATTTATTATTATTATTTTTTTTATGCTAGTTACTTACAGGTTTGACGGCTGTTACTTATATTATTGACTTATTTATCTGGCATTAGGGTGATCTTTTACGAGTAACTCTTTTGGATCTTGTATATCCCTGCACGCTGTTACTAAAGCCTTTTGCTTTGATGTATTGTGCAGAAGATTTGCAACCATGAGTTTTGTTTTCCGAGGGAATAGAGCAGATATTGAAAGCGGCTTTCCGGGATTTATTCCAGAACGTCGTGCAATGGTACATTATATTTTAATTGTGAATGACCTTTTACTTTTACAAAGTTGGATGTTTATAATTTGTTGTTGTGAGATAAACCCTCATAAGCTTTTGTTCGTTAGCGTATTCATACAGCTCGGCCAGTCAATACAAATTCCCTCGCATTTCTTGTTACAGGTTTCTAAGATACTCCATTCTTCTTTGTTGACATAATTTCTCTTCATACTTGAGCTTTTAGTGGATGTTTTTCTTAACACCTTTCATACTTTGTTATTACAGTGCTTCTTCTCTTCATGATGCTAAATTCACATCAGATGTCCCCTAACTTTTTGGTATGCCAACTTTCTGATTCAGAAGTCTATTTCTTGTTGAATGTTTCAATGCAATAAATCAAGCTATTTAGTAATTCATTCTTTTTATTCTTGAAGCTGTGGCTGGTGTTTGGTTTCTTCTTGATGGCCACGAGTCTGAGGATGTATGCAACGTGTCAGCAATTGCAAGCTCAAGCCCAAGCACATGCTGTGGCAGCCAGCGGACTTCTTGGTCATACTGAGTTCCGCTTGCACATGCCACCGTCTATAGCACTTGCAACTAGAGGGCGATTGCAAGGCCTTAGGCTTCAGCTTGCGCTTCTGGATCGAGAATTCGATGATCTAGGTATGGTGTTTCTTGTCGGTTTTTCTAGTCTTCTGCATCAATGGGATAGTGTGCAAATGCCTATTAGAAAGTAGTGGCACTGAAGTGTTCTTCTAGGCCATCCATAATTATTGAGGAGGAAATAAAGGTTAGACAATGCACATTTTTAGGGTGGCAATATGGTTCAGATGGAGAAGTTCATGTTGTTCAACTTCCTTTTTGCGTTTGTGGAACATTGATTTCAAACCTGATTGATGGATAAATGTTTATTCTGATGGAAGCTCATGTTGCTATCTTGAAAACAAAATCAAATTCAACTTGAGGAGATAAACAAATGAATTCATTTTTCAACCTAAGGCTTTGTTTTCCTCACCTTATTATCCAATCCTATTCGATCCAATCTGCACCAATCCAATCATATCTATTATAATTGCTATTATTATTACTATTATAGTTACTATAATTACACTTATTATTATTAAAATTATATGATGTGTGTGGGAGGGTGTAATCTTCAATTATGTGGAATTAAGGGTTCGAATGGAGCTTAGATAATATGATAAAGGCTCAGTGATGGTGAGTTAAAAGATTAAAGCTTCGAAAGTGATGTAAATAAGATGATGATGTCTCGAATTATGGTAGAAAAGTGATGATGGTGATTCGGTGATGGGGGTTTAACAATGATGATGGTTCGAATGGAACACACTAATTAATCTATGCATTCAATGATGGATTGATGATGACGCTTAGTGTCGAAAGTTAGGGTTTGGATGCAGGTTGGAATCGTGGTTTAGGTTTGGGGTTAGGGTCTAGTTCGAAAAGAGGAAATAAGGTGGCTTGTGGTTGGTATGGATGATTTAGGGTTTCGAATGAATGGTTTAGGGCTTCGGTTTTGTATACCGATTTAGGGTTTGGATTAACCACGAATTAGAGTAGGATTTTGATGTAATTAGGGTAGGAAAATATGGATTATGAATAGTAGAAAAGATATGGATTAATCTCTAATTCACACTGACGAAAGATTAAAACTTTCAAGCCAAATCGTTCATACAGGAAAATCGAATATGTATGAACGATTTGGCTTGAGTTTGAACTCACATAGAATTCTTTCAATGTTGATCTTCAACTTCAATTCAATTCAATCTTCCATTCCATATGCTCGACATTCATATATAATATAACCTTTCTACCGCTAACTAAAGCATATTCCAAAAGATTCCAAGCTAAAAGATAGTATGCTACCTTTATGCTAACTTTATTCTCCTACTTACTTAATTAATAAATCAACTAAATTAATTAATGATGCTCCAAAATCCTGTCAATATACCCTTCATGTACGTGGTCAGTCCCTCCTTGCATGCCATGCATGCCATACACATGCACGTAGACATTTAATTACTTGTTTGTTACGTTTCGAGTAACGTAATCATTGTTAGTCTTCAAATTTACGGGAGACACTTTTTGAATGAAGAATAATTGGTTCCATAATTATGAAAGCCAATTCTTGAGTGTTTGCATCATTATAGTAATAAAAAATTATAATAATAAGTATTATTATAAGTATTAGTATTATATTTATTTTTGTTAATATCTTTATTAATATTTTATTAATTTTAATATTATTATGATCTTTATTATCCTTAATATTGTTATTATCATCTTTATTATTATTAGTATTATTATTATTATTAGTTTTATCTTTATTATTATTTATAATAATGATAATAATTAATAATATTATTAATAATATATTACTATTATTTATAATAATAATAATATTTATTATCTTATCATTATTTATATTAATTTTTTTAATAATACTATATTTATGTATAATATTTATATCTATTATATTATTTTTAATAATAATAATATTATTTATATTAATATTATTATCTATATTAATTATATCTAATAATAGTATATATTAAATAATAATTCAATCAATTTCAATACGAACAACACTAATCAGATCCAATTGGGTCCGAAAGTTTAGGCAAGGATAACATGGCCTAAGGTATCTTCGTTTGCAATTGTAGAGGTTGATATGCAACTTTAGAGGCTGATGAGAAATGAGATAATTGAATAATGTATTTTTTTTTGGTCGAGAGACATTTATTGAAGTAAAAGAAGTAACAAAACGGTAGAATTGGTAAAATGCTTAAGAATGATATCATCTACTAAGATATACTCCCTTTTGCAGATTATGAAACCTTAAGAGCATTAGACGCTGATAATGTTCCATTGGATTCTGCAATGACCGATGAAGAGATAAATGCGCTTCCTGTTCACAAGTACAAGGTTGCTGGCCTTAGAAGGTGAGGTTCAAAATGTGTTTGTCATGGATTAAGCTTTTGTTTTTATAATATATATGCAGTTCTCGTCTCCTTTTAATTTCTTGCTTCAACATATTCAGTTTTTCTCTTTCCACTGAGTAATACACATTTTGTACATAGTTATTCTCTTAAATAATTTTTCATGCTTGCTTAGATTAATGGAATGTAAACCATTGAGTATTTTATTTGGAAAAAAAAATGTGGCTATCTTGTGGCTAAGCTTCCTTGTTGCCACATTTAGTATGACTATTATTATTATTATTATTATTATTATTACTATTAAATTTTAATTTTTAATGTTTTGGGGGGGGGTTGAGCTGATGAGACATCTAGTAGCTTTAATAACTCTAATAAAGTGGTATTCATTTTCAACATAGAGGTCATGGTGAATTTTCAAATAATTTGGATATAGGTTGTGCTACAGCACCTGGTTACATGTGTTGTGTAGTATAATCAATGTTAGAATCTGAAATCAGAACACTCCACACCAGAGAATAGATCAAAGACAGTAAAGGAAAAAAGAAAAGAAAAGAGCAGTTTATGGCTAGAGAGAGAGAGAGAGAGAGAGAGAGAGTTGGAGTGAATTTCAGAGAGTGACTCAGGGTACACCAATCGCCCCTATCCTCTCTCTCAATCGGGCCTTCATTTATATCATGGACTCAATCCCCACCTCCAGGTCTACAAGTGCCTGGATAACAGAAAGATACCAAAAATGAAATAACAAACTCCCTAATCGGTCAGCTTACATCTGACCCTATTGGAATGGTCAAATAAAAGGCAGACTTCCAGATAGAAAATTGTGCACAATGGCTCTTCCTTGGCTCATTCATTGGTCACCTTGTTCCTCCGGACGTACGTACTCACTGATCTAGTATAACCCCCCAATAATTGCGAACAAGGTTCCTCCGACGAAGCTTCGAAATCTGGCAGCCCCTTCCACTTGATTAAGAATCCCAACATGCCATGCCACATGGGCTATAGCTCAAGTTAAACACAACCTCTAGTTCAACCTTCCATTCTAGATCCTCTCTTAATACTTGTGTAAATTGTTGAACCCAAGTGCCTGATTTTCCAATTCTTGCTACCACTTCATAGGGTCCAAAGTACCTAGGTGACACCTTTTGGTTCAAGCACAATGCCAAAGAGGGTTTAAGGTTGACAAATACCCACCTACCAACTTGTAGTTCAAGCTCCTTTCTGACTTTTCATTTGAGTTTAAGCCTTTTGTAAGTAGTGCTTTTACAGTATAGCATCTCACATCTCAGTCTTGTAGCTCTTGCTTCATTGCATCAAAGGGAGTGTCTACAAGTTTGTAGCGCGCCGGTGTTTGGGTTTGCTGCCATACAAAGCCTTAAAGGGGGTGGCCACAAGGAAGGAGGGGTTATATTTATATTCCACCCACAAATCCACTGGGTCTCCATAGTCTGACTTACCATGTTGGCCTGCCCCTTTTTTAGTGATGGTAAGTTGAGTCATAGTGAAGGGTGGTTCTCTATTCCCATACAATGAAATATCGGTACTGCAATTGTGTATCGGCCTCAATTTTGTGGTTTTTGGGTCAATTGTGATGTAAAATTTTTGAAACATGACTATAAAAAATTACATATTTTTGTGAAAAAAAAAATCATGCCATGACAACTGCGGCATATAAAATATCGTATGCAACACTGCGATTGCAATCGTAACTGTAACTGCGACTGCAGTTTTATTGCTTGCAGCTGCTTCTTTAAGAGCTCCTTTCAAAAATTGCTTACAAGCACCTTGTCTTGGTTTGACACTATGGATCTTGGTACCCTGTGAGGGTGCACCGCCTCTTTAAAATATAAGGACTAGAATAATGTGTAGTGAAGGGTTATTCACGGGGAATGAAATACACATACTTGGTTAATGGATCAACTACTACCATATTATAATCTTAACTCTTCAGTTAAATGAAGTGAAACTTCTTTCCATATTTGTTGGGGAAGCGATAAAGGTTGGAGTAAATCTGTAAATAATAGTTTATTCATTCAACGATACTAATAGCAATGACAAGCCTAAAAGATAAACAATATCTAAATAATATGAGATATATCATATCTAACTAATAAAGATAAATCATATCTAATCTCAACTCATAAAGATAGGAAACGATAAAAGATAGGAAGACTTTTTTATTTTTTTATTTTATTTCTATGGAAATACTTTTGCCTATAAAAATCTTTCTTATCTACATCATTCTCCCCCACTGGAAAAGAACACGACTCTGACAAGTAAGATTAAGAAAATCCTTGAGTAATGTTGGAGCCATGCGGTGAAGATTGTCTTCATGGGCCTAAGTGGCATCACAATCCTGACAATTTTTCCATGTGACCCAAAAACGATGAAAACCTCCTCGGAGGTGACATACTCAACATCAATAATGGAAACAACTCCTTCCTTGGGCAGCTGAATAGATGGCAATGTCGACTCTTTCAGATTTGCAGAGACATTAGATGGCAAAAAGTTGCCTTTGTAGGGTGACAAATTACACATTGAAAATAGGTATACTACCCAAAGTATCTAAAATCAAGCATATGAACATTTGGTCCTTGTTTTTTCAAAATCTCATACAAGTCCATGGCTCGTGTATGAAATTTTTTAGATTATTCTTTTGGAAAAATTCAAGGGCACACACGTACCATGACTAAGTCAACTTCATTAAAATCTTTAACTCTCTGACGCACATCAACAAATTTATAATCCACATTACTCAACATAATTTTATGTCTAATCTCCTTATACAATGAATGGATATGATCAGCAATAGACTTAGTAGGTGCAAACACATGTACATGTGGGGATAGGGGACCAAAGTCAACATGAGTACGAGGGGTATAACTATAAATAATTTCAAAAGGACTATTTTCTGTGGACTTATTAGACACATGATTATAAGCAAATTTAGTTGTGTGTAATATTAAATTCCAAGTACAGGGCCAATCTTCGACAAGACATCAAAGAAGGTCACCTAGACCTCGATTTACTACCGTAGTCTGAGCAACTGCATTTTATTGAGGGCTCAAAGTGTCCTGCAAAACCAACAGGTAAATGGGCCATGTATTAGACACTATGGAAGAAGGTAAACCATGTAATCTTTTACTTTGTCACAAAAAATGAATCTAGCGACATGAGGAGCATTAGAAGTCTTACTACATGGTATGAAATGGACCATCTTGGAGAACCTATCAACCACAACAAGAATCAAATCATGCCCTCTAGATGTCTTAGGGATACCTGGAAGAAAATCCATGCTAATATCTTTCCGTGGCTCATGTGTAATAGGTAAAGGAGTAAATAAACCCGAGTTTTGTTTTCCAATTTTAGTTAACTATAGACACGGCATTGGGATATGACTCGCTTAAAGTAGAATTGATTACGTACCAATGTAATAGTATGATCTATGACCAGCAAGACCCCTAGTATATAGTTTCCAAATAAGAAAGTCATTGAGGAATACATAATCTAGAAGCTATAAAAGATATCCATCATGAACCACATTATCAATGAATTCCTTACGATGACCACTACAGACGTCTTGGTAGATATGACCAAATTGAGGGCAAGAAGAGTAAACATCTTTCAATTTATCAAAGTTAGTAGCTTTAATACTCCGTTGCTGAAGGATGCTACCTATCCTACTAAGAGCATTGACTACACTATTTTCTGCACCGGAATGATGTTTGAGGACAAATGTATATGCTCTTAGGAACTCAAGCCATTTAGCATACTTATTGGGGATTTCTTGCTTTAAGTTCAAGGATTCTAATGCTAGATGGTTAGAGTGGACTATAAAGTCTTAGGGTGAAAGGTAATACTGATGGAGAGGCCTAACCACAACATACAACTCCTTAAGATGGATGGTGTAATTCTGTTTAGACGAGTTGAGCTTCTCACTAAAGAATGCTATGGGATGACCCTCTTGACCTAATATTCCACCTATGCCTATCTCACAAGTATTGTAATGAACCTCAAAGGCCTTACTAAAGTCGGGATGTTTAACAATAGGGGCATTAATTATATATTCCTTAATTTCTTGCAAGGCTCTAGAAGTTTTAGAAGTCCACAGAAATGTGCCCTTCTTTAAACAATCCGTGATGGGGGCCATAATGGAGCTTAAATTATGGATGAAAAAAAAAATACTAGATTATGGAAACTACTTACTTCTGAAATTAATTTTGGTTCGGGCCACTCCTTAATGATTTTAACTTATTTGGGGTCGATATAAATTTTCTGGGCAGAAACAAGAAAGCCCAAGAAAATATCATGAGATTGAAGGAAGGAACATTTCTCAAGGTTAGTATAAAGCTTAGCTTCTCAAAGGGTAGCGAATACTTGTCAATGGTGATTCAAGCGTTCACCTTTGGACTTACTATAGATTAGAATGTCATAGAGTAGTAGACTGCGAGAAATTTTCCTATGAATGGTTGTAAGATATGGGTCATAAATCTTATGAATGTGTTAGGGGCATTTGATAACCCAAAAGACATTACTAACCACTCAAAGAATTTATCTTGTGTCTTAAAAGTTGTTTTCCACTCATCTCCGGGTCTAATACGAATTTGGTGGTACCCACGTCGTAAATCAATCTTAGAGTAATAACTAGAGCCAGCTAGAGTGTCTAACATGTCCTTTAGCTTAGGGATAGGAAATCTATATGTAATTGTAATTTTGTTTATGGCTCTACTATCTACACACATTCTCCAAGATCCGTCTTTCTTAGGAGATAATAAGGCAGATATTGCACAAGGTTTCATCCTATGTTTCAAAAATTCCTTACTAAGGAGATCCTCAACTTTTCTATTTAATTCAGCATGCTCTCTAGCATTTATTAAGGAAGGTTAGGCAGTCGGTACCAAGGAATATGATCAATGGCATGTTGAATATCTCTCATAGGTGGTAGCTCCTCAATTAACTCCTTAAGGATTACAATAACCTTTGAACCTCAATAAGAATTGGTAAAGTGGAGTTGGGAGAGATCTCTTGGGCAAATATGGCTAGCATGAAGTTGTTTTGTCTACTTTCTTCATAGAAAGAATTAGGGGTGATGATTTTCTATTATGAACATTTTCCTTAGAGGGATAAGCGGGTTTAGGAGGTGAAGGATCAAATGGCTTTGCATGAGTAAGAATGATACGCTTTCCTTTAAAGAAGAAATGAGGAGTATTGGGCATGTAGTCAATCTTGACTGAATGATAAAGCCAAGGTCTGCCTAGGAGGGTTGTAATCTTTTCAAAGGAAAGTAATAAAATCTGCACATTACTTACCAAAAAAAAAAAGGTATGCCCCGGAGAAGGTGGGCTACATACATGGTAAGCATATCAAAATAGATTTCTTCCTTTTAATGTGGCCCGAAATGGAGGGAAATAGACATCTTTGGTCAATGGGACGAGTGGTCTTATTGACCTATGCTATTGTGAAAGGATTAGGACGAGGCTCAACCTTAAGGTTTAGCCTTTTTATGGCACCTTGAGATACGACATTAAGGGTACTGTTGCCATCTATAACCAAACCAACTTAGCAGGTTTTCTTTTACACCTAAAGTAAGTGCAAATGATGGAAGTTCATTTCCACACTTTAGGATGGTACCCTTAGAGAGAATACATTATAGTACTTACCTAGTGGAGGTTTAGTAGTCCTAACAAGGCTACAATGTTGGGGATTGTTCTAATTCCTGAATAATCACCAAACTGATGTAAGGTTGAAAGAATTGAAGAAGAAATTGATAACTTAGGAAATAAATTGGGAAGAGAATTGGAAAATTGAGAGAAGTTATCTGATATTATTAATAATGATAAGTGTAAGATCTTTTATATAACCTAAGGGTCTTTAAAGATAAACGATATGTAAATAAGATGATATATATCATATCTAACTAATAAAGATAAATCATATCTAACTAATAAAGATAGGAAAAGATAAAAGAAAAAAGGATGAAAGATAGGAAGAATATATTTTTTATTCCTATGGAAATACTTTTTCCTATAAAAATCTTTTCTATCTACATTAGTTATCACATATTTTATAATTTTCTAGAAATTTGGAAAATATTTTCCAAAAAACAACCTTATTTTTCACAAGTAAACACACCCCTAATTTTTTTGATATTTTTTCCCTTTATTTCCCCCTCAAAAAGGGAAGAAAAGAAGGGAAAAAAGTTCCTTAGTCAAGGAGAACACGAGAGCTTTAGTTTAGTTCAAGTGTTTCCACTTTGCCTTCTTGAGTTCAACTGTCCCCCTAATAGCTTAACAACGTTGCTTCTTGAGTTCAAGTGTTTCTCTCCTTGCTCCTGATTGCATTGTATCCTGGTATCATATAGTGGTCTGAAGATAAATGAACCTTGCCAGAAGCTCCACTGCCAATTCGTGCCAATGGATGGATCATCAAAGTTCGTTGTAGATCATTGGTGGAGATTTGTTGTAGCTTGTCGTTGCGCTTGACTTTTGTCTTGTATTGTCACTCTTAGATCATTGGTGCTGGTTGTAACAGTAGCTAAAACAGGTGATATGATCACTGTGACTCACTGTTATGCCTAAGAAAAAAAGAAGAAGAAAAAGAAAAACTGATAGGAAATTTGTTATGGTCGCATTTGTGGGCCTGCCCTACCAACGGGCTGACCATATATTCCCTAATTATTGCCCTCAGCCCAGCTGTAGCTGTTTGCAACTTCAGCAACTATTTGGGCCCATGAGCAACTATGTACTATTTATCTTTAACTAGTTATTATCTATAGTTAAATAAGTGTTTCTTGCTCATGATATTTAGGTAGTTACGATCTTAAGGTGTGTGCTATCTTTAGACTTATATTGAAGGGATATATGCTATGGATTTATATTTATTATTAGGAATTAACTAGGTTTTTTGATCCCGTGTATTGACGGGTATTTTCAAATGTTGTAGAAAAATTATTTGTTTAATATAAATATATATATATATATATATATATATATATATATATATATAATTTTTTTACATCTTCAAGGTTTTGATTGTCTATTATGTAAATGCCTTTTTTGTTGCTTTTATTTATATATCAAATAAGTATATTAGTAAATATTTCATGTTGTTTTAGGTGTAATATGTTTAAGTGTAAAAATAGCTATTCACCATAAATGTGTGGTTAATGTGTGATCAATGTATTGTTAATGTGATTTCAAATGACAATATCAAATTTCATCAATTGTTGTTGTTTAATGATAGTAAATATACATAGCTATGTGTAGATCATGTGTGTTAAACAAGCAATAAAGCCGTAGTCATGGTCGCGAGTGCGGTTGTGGTGTCGCGGTATCGGGGTGTCGCGAACGATATTTTATATGTCGCTATTGTTGCGGCGTGATTTTTCAAATTTTTTTCACAACAAATGCTAGCAAATATCGGTAAATATTGGCGAATATCAGTAAAACATTGGCCGATATCTAAAATTTTGCCGATATCGCGGTGACAAATATGTGATTTTTTGAAACGGTTGCATTTCCCGAATTTTGCGTCACGGCTGACTTAAAAACCACAAAATTGCGACTGATACACAATTGCGGTACGGATATTTCATTGTATGGTGTTACCATAAATTCAAATTATTTTACTTCTGAGGAAAAGAAAATTATGAAAATTCAGCATTTTCTTCTAGATCTTAAATAGGTTTGAGGAATATTTCCTCTTCCAATTGCTGAGTTTTCTAGTCCTTACTCTCACTGCCCCGTGACAGAGATCTATGACCCAGACATATAACAAAATAAATTAAGAAAAAAGGGAAATGATCTTATGATGCAAGGTGATGAACTTACAAAAAAGAACCTGTCTCGACCAGGAACCTGTGTTTATGTGCCATTTCTACGCAACACGTGTTTCAAATTTTAACCTTGAACAGGAACTAATTATGTTATAAAATCATTGGGGATGATTCATTTGCAAAAACAACTATGAAAAAAGAATTATTGTACATTTGTGGACTGCCGATGCCCCTTGACAATGATTGAAAATTATGGCTGAATCATATCGCTTTTTACTTGAGGAAGGTCGGGAATTCCTGAAATTCTAGATATTTTTGTAGATCCTGTAGAATGATCTGCCTTTTTAGCATGGTAGTTAGACACTACCTTTCTTGATTCATATTTAAAGTTATCTCATCCATCAAAGTATTATGTTTAAGTGTTTCTGTTTTAATTATTTTTGATATTTGAATTGCTGCTGTTGAAATATTTTGGAGTATAATGTGAAATAATATGCATGGATTTCATTGCAGTGGTGGATCATCCAACTATCATTCATCATCTTCTGCATCATCTGAGGTAAGAATCTTCATTGTGATACTGAGATGTGCATTACGTGTTCTGAGAAACATAACTAGTTTACTTTTTGACCCAAGCCGTTAGTTTCACATTTTATGATAACAATTGGAGGCCTGTGTGAGGAGTTTAATTTATGGCTTTTTACCTTTGGGTCATATTTTCATTCTTCGCCTTGTGGCTCTGTTATTGGTAGTGGCTGCCAAACTCATTCCTTTAATATCCTTGCTCCCTTTTATTGTACTGATAGAATCCTAGGGATGCCTTTATTCATACACCACTGTATCACATGCACGTGTAATATGAATGCAATACAAGAAAATTATATTTTTTGCTGTGTAGAGTATCACTTTTCATGCTTTAGGCACTTATTTTCGAATTACTAGATATGACCACATTTTTGGTCATTGCTTTGATGAGGTGAGTACCTATTGCTGACAGTGTTATTGTGTTTTTATTGTACCAATCAAAGAAGGAAAATAAAAATGTAGTTTCCTTCCATGCTACTCATTTTGGAATTTTATTTTTTTTCAATTCCAAATTATGGATCAAGTTTTGAGGGTATGAGGAGGATTAAATGAGGATGTTGAGTGCTTAAAACACAGGTTCTTGCTCTCTTTATGGTGGAAGAGCAAGATAGGAGGGAGAAGGGTGGCTAGCGAGTCATTTAGACTAGAAGGCCTGCTACTGGAGTTAGGTTTTTGGGAGAGAAAAGAGAGGAGAGAGTGAAAGAGGAGGCCAGAGAATTAACTAGGTTACAAACTCACGAGCTCATGCTTAGCTGGATAGCTTTCAGGTCTTTTATTAGTGATACCAATAAACTGTTACTTATTAATAATCTTGAGTCTAACGTGTTAGGACTAAAACTAGGTCATTTTGGGCTCAACCCACAATCAAAATTCATAGCATTACTTCTTTCTCAGATAAAGAGTTTGTCCCAAGCTTGAAACATGGAAAGGAGCAACATAAATTGGCATCGAACTTTGTGGTTGCTTGATTCAGAGGGAATTTATTCTGCTTGAGCAGCAATTCTAAGCAATAAGCAATTGAACATGCTGAGAGGTGATATAGGCTGAAAGCTAATGTCTGTCCAGTAGTTGCACGTAAGTCGTGTATGGGAAACTTAGTTTGTTGAAGTCATCATTCTTATTAGTACCTAAATTTGTGCCTGTCTTGTACATATTGTGTATCTTCCCAACCTTTCTTAGGGGTTGACTGGAAGATTCTTGTAAGGTCCCAGTACATAGAAAATGTTTGACGACTCAATCAAAGCAAGATTCTTGTAAGTTTCCCATATGAAGCAGATGTTGGGTGGTATAATAAAAAGCACAAGAGTTGTTGATTGCCCCCCTTTTGGTGTTGAGCTGTGGGAAAAGACTACGTAGTGGGGTTGTTGGGGGCACTGGGGACCAAGGAGGTCAAATTAGTGGACCAACTGGTGTTAGGGATTCAATGTGCCGTATTTCTACCATGATATAATGCAAGGGTGTATGTATAAATCAAGCCTCTCGAGTTGCTTTTGATTTGACTTGAAATGACACCTATTTTGGGTTGGCCCTAGTATTATGCCAAGCTTTGTTCCAGACAAGAAACAGGTGTTGCCTGAATATTTAGAGTAGTAATAGCTTGTGGTAGGTGCTCTTGAGGCTTAGCTGAAGCTGATGAAGGGTGTGAAGTTATGGAAAAGGCCGTAAGATGACCCTAGTTTGGCTGATTGTGTCTGGTTGGTGAGGTTTACTAATATTAGAGATAGGTGGTATGCTAGTGCTAGGGTTGTACAGAATATGGTTAAATTGTGATAGGACCCTGTCCTTGATCACAACCAATAATGACAAGAAATAATGGAAACAGAGACACAACAAGTTTGCTCCAGGATAAAATTAGAATAAAAGGGAATTTGCACTAGAGAATTGAAAGGTTACAGCCAGGGATTCGAGGTCTTGGCACCTCCTACAATCGACTCAATTCCTGCCCTCCCCTTCTCTCTCCTTTCCCTTTAAATACCCTCACTAGCCTCTAACTGAATAACAGAATAGGGTGACTCACTCCCCTAGCTACCAGACCCTCCCCGACGCATACAATAAGGATAGCAAAATTGAGTCATCAATACACTGAGCACTTTGGCAATTAACTAATCCGCACAATCCTTACTCCCCATTTCCTCTTTTGCCCTTCCTCACATAGGTGTGACGGATCAAGGGTCTATCATTACCCCCTTCTCGGACTTTCACCTTGTCCTCAAGGTGGAATTCAGGAAATTGTTCATTGACGAGTGCAAAATCTTCCCAGCAAGCCTCAAATTCCGGTAGCTCCTTCCATTTGATTAACACCTCTAGTCTTCCCTTGGTATTATACTTCACATCCAGTAGTGCTTCTGGTTCCACCTTCCACTCCAAATCTGCAGTAAGGACGGGTGTAAAGGGCTGTCCTTGATGCTCTGTCCCCACGGCTGGCTTCAGCATTGATACATGGAATACCGGGTGGATGGGAACAGAGTCTGGAAGCTTAAGTCGATAGGCCACTGGCCCCACCTTACCCTCCACCTGGTATGGGCCAAAATACCTCGGAGAGAGCTTCTCATTCAAGCGGCGGGCGAGAGAACGATGCCGGTAGGGCTTGAGTTTGACATAAACCCGGCTTCCAATGTCTATCTCCAAATGCCTCCTCCTCTGGTCAGCTTGTGATTTCATTTTGGCCTGCGCTCGTAGTAAGTGTTGCTTCAGTTCCTCTAGGACAGCGTCCCTGTTTTGCAGTTCAAAATCAACCTCGGCTACTGGGGAGCCTTCTGCTGTGTACCGCAGTAGTTTGGGCGGGTCTCGTCCATAGAGGGCAGTAAAGGGGGTGGTGCGTGTGGCTGTATGGAATGATGTGTTGTACCAAAACTCAGCCCATGGTATCCACTTTACCCACTGTTTGGGTTTGTCACTTGCAAAACAACGCAGGTATGTTTCTAAGCTCCGGTTGACTACCTCTGTCTGTCCGTCTGTTTGTGGGTGGTAGGCTGTGCTGAAGTGGAGAGTGGTTCCCTGGACCTTGAACAGCTCCTTCTAGAAATTACTCATAAAAATTTTGTCACGGTCGGATACAATTGAGCTAGGAACCCCATGCAGACGTATAACCTCCTTCACAAAGACAGTAGCCACTGATCGGGCGGTAAATGGGTGCCTCAGTGGAATGAAGTGAGCGTACTTGGTAAGACGATCCACAACCACCAGGACACAATTGAACCCATCTGTAGTAGGTAACCCCTCGATGAAATCCATGGATATGTCTTCCCAAACTTGCTGTGGTATGGTCAGTGGCTGAAGTAACCCTGCAGGGCTGAGGGTGGAATATTTTTGTTGTTGGCAAGTGCCACATGATGCCACGAATTTCTGGACGTCCTTGCGCATCCCAGCCCAATACACCTTCCTGGACAGCCTTTGGTAAGTCTTCAACACCCCGGAGTGCCCTCCTATTCCGCTGCTATGGAATTCAGCCAGCAGGCGTGGTTTCAGAGATGAATTTGCGGGCATTACCAGCCTGTTCCGGAAGAAAAGGTTCCCATTTCTGAGTTGGTAATCTTCCTCTACCCCAGTCCCCAGCTGTAGTTTTTCCTTTATGGCTCCCAGTTTGGGATCCTTTTCAATTTCGGATTGAAGGTTGCTCCAGTTGTCGATCCTTGCTGCTGAAATTGTGGAAAGGGTAGTCAACTCTCCCAATCGAGAAAGGGCATCAACAACTCTATTCTCACCCCGGCTTATATTCAATACTAAAATTAAAACTCCAGAGTTTCGAAAGCCATTTAAGATGTTCCTCCGGCAAAACCCGCTGGTCCAACATAAATTTTAGACTTTTCTGATCTGTTCTAATGGTAAACGGCCGCCCCATTAGATAGTGTCGCCACCGCTGCACCGCCAACACTATGGCCATCAATTCTCGCTCATACACTGATTTTAACCGTGCCCGCTGTCCTAAGGCTTGGCTGAAAAAAGCAATAGGACGTCCCCCTTGCATTAATATGGCTCCTATCCCGATCCCGGATGCATCTGTTTCTATTAAGAAGGGCGATTTGAAGTCAGGTAATCCCAGAACTGGCACCCTAAGCAGGGCTTCTTTGAGCTGATTAAATGCCTTTTGGGCTTCCTTGTTCCACCTGAAACAATCCTTCTTAAGCTGGGCAGTGAGGGGAGCTGCCAATTGTCCATAATGTCTCACAAACTTGCGATAGTATCCTGTTAGACCCAGGAATCCTCTTAATTCCCGTAGGTTTCTGGGCACTGGCCATTCGCTCATGCACTTCAACTTAGCTGGATCTGTAGCGACCCCGTTGGCCGAGATAATGTGGCCCAAATATTCCCATTCCAGCTGGGCAAACACGCACTTCTTCATATTAATTGTCAGCGCATTCTCACTCAGCACCTTAAGTACCTTCCCCAAGTGCCGGAGATGATCTTCCATGTTTCTGCTATATACTAAGATATCGTCAAAAAATACTAGAACAAATTTACGAAGATAAGGTCGGAATACCTCATTCATCAACCCTTGAAATGTAGCCAGAGCATTTGTTAAACCGAATGGCATTACTAGGAACTCGTAATGCCCCTCATGTGTACGGAAAGCCGTCTTCGGGATATCCTCTTGGTGAACCCGGATTTGGTGGTATCCAGATTTCAAGTCGAGTTTGGTGAATATGGCTGCCCCATTCAGCTCATCTAACAACTCGTCAATGACTGGAATGGGAAACTTATCTGGAACTGTCACCTTGTTGAGAGCCCTATAGTCCACACAAAATCTCCAACTCCCGTCTTTTTTCTTAACCAGTAAGACAGGGCTTGAGAAGGGGCTGTGGCTGGGTCGTATTAATCTTGCAGCTAACATTTCCCCCACCAACCTTTCTATCTCATTCTTCTGTATTTGGGGGTAGCGATAGGGCCGTACATTGACTGGAGCAGCGCCGGGCAGTAATGGTATTCTGTGATCAAAGTTCCTGGGAGGTGGCAGACTGCCCCTTGCCTTCTGCACCTCTGGAAACTGGTCAAGGATCCTCGAAATTGATCGGGGTACCTCAGCCTGAGTGGACAGCTCCTTCGTTTGTAAGAAACAACATTCCAATAGTAGCCCACTGCCTTCCTTGCGCATAGTCCGCACTAAGGATTTCAAAGACACCTGGGTTTTACACAGGTCAGCCTCCCCCCGCAACGTCACTTGCTCTTCCCCCACTTTGAATGTCATCAACAATAATTTTCAATTAATTTGCATCGTCCCCAACTTCTCGAGCCACTGCATACCTAGAATCATGTCCGCACTACCTAAGTTCAGTGGAAGGAAATCCTCATTTACCTCTATATTTGGGAGAATCAGTGAAATGCCCCGGTAGATGCCTTCCGTTTGTATTGAACTTCCTGTGCCCATCAAGACCCCATAAGAAGCCGTCGCAGACAGAGGTAACTTCAGCCGGCGAACTAGTTCCCAGGCGACGAAGTTGTGGGTAGTGCCACAGTCCACCAATACCACCACTGATTCCCCTTGGACCTTACCCCGCAGCTTCATCGTTCGGGGAGTTGTGAAGCCCACTACTGAGTTAAGGGACAACTCGACTCGCCCTGCTACTCCTCCGGTCTCCTTTTCTGCCAATGCTTCCAGCTCCTCTTCTTCTTTGTCCATTTCCTGCGAGTCGTCCACCACCAGTAGCTGGAGCGCTCGATTTTTACAAATGTGCCCCGGGCCGAATTTGTCTTCGCACTTGAAACAGAGGCCCTGCTCTCGGCGGCGCAGAAGCTCGGCGTCAGTTAACCTCTGGTGGCCGGTTGTTCGCCGGACGATCGCCGGTTCTCCTGCGTGGTTCGTTGTAATCGTCGTTGGTGTCCCTGGCTTGGCTACTGCGAATTGGGTTCTCACGGGTATCGCAGAAATTGATCCCGGGTTAGCCCCCTTTGGGTTCGGTGGGCCTTGAATCGCCTGATCTATTTTGGGCCCAGACCCACTCCATCCTCCCCGGCCGGTCTGGATCACCCTGTTTTTATCCTCCACCATCTGCGCTGCCACCATGATCTCCGCCAGCCCACATGGTCTCATCATCCTCACCTCGGCTCGAATGGCTGGTTTCAGGCCGTTGAGGAACGTGCCTTCCAGGACTTCTTCCGAGATTCGCCCTTGCAGTGGCGCAGCTAGGAGCTCAAAATTCTCAAGAAATTCCTCCACAGTGTTCGTCTGCTTGATCGCCAGGAATTTCTCACAGAGACTCCCCTCATGCCTGGGGCGAAATCGAAGGAGAAAAGTCTCCTTAAATCCCCGCCAGGATGTAAACTTCCTCCCCTCTTCCATATACTGGAACCAGGCTAATGCCTTCCCCTCCATGGCTACAGCTACAGTTTCGAGCCTCTCGTCTTCGTTCATCTGATTCCAGGTAAAGTACCGCTCTGCTCGAAATAGCCATCCATTGGGATCAACTCCATTGAAGATGGGAAGCTCTAGCTGTCTTGTTGATCTGTTTTCCGATCGCCTCCCTTCTGACTCTGTGTTTGCGCGAAACTCCGAGCGCGTAGGTGGCGCCATCCCCATAAACTCATCGGTCCTGAGTTCCCTTGGGGCAGGGGATGATGAGACACCCAACATCTGATCCAACTTGTTGAGTACCTCGCTCATGGTTTTCTCAAGAGCAGGAATCCGTTTTATGTCCTCCCTCACCGTTTCCATCTCTTTTTGCCACTCTTCCTGTACCACTGCTAGTTTCTCCTCCAGAGCATCCACCTTCTTCTGTGCCATCTGCTAGCTTCTCCTTGCTCGTCGAACTGCTCTGATATCATTGATAGGACCCTGTCCTTGATCACAACCAGTAATGACAAGAAATAATGGAAACAGAAACGCAGCAAGTTTGCTCCAGGATAAAATTAGAATAAAAGGGAATTTGCACTAGAGAATTGAAAGGTTACAGCCAGGGATTCGAGGTCCTGGCATTTCCCACAGTCGACTCAATTCCTGCCCTCCCCTTCTCTCTCCTTTCCCTTTAAATACCCTCACTAGCCTCTAATTGAATAACAGAATAGGGTGACTCACCCCCTAGCTACCAGACCCTCCCCGACGCATACAATAAGGATAGCAAAATTGAGTCATCAATACACTGGACACTTCGGCAATTAACTAATCCGCACAATCCTTACTCCCCATTTCCTCTTTTGCCCTTCCTCACATAGGTGTAACGGATCAAGGGTCTATCAAATTGTTAACCAAATCAAACTAAATTGTGATTTTATAGTCTGATTTGGTCAACGGTTGAAGAGATTATGGTTTGGTTGTTATCATTGTTATTATTGTAAAATGGTTTGGTTTAATTTATGTTAAAATTGTTTGATTAATGGTTAGGGGACTGAAATTCTGGATAATTAACTGTATATGTAAGCTTTATAAACATAAGCTATCTTGTTGGATACTTTTTATATTGAGTAATCAACTGTTTCAGATTGTTGTGGCTGTATGAATAGTTTGTGTAATATACAATATAGCCTTGCGTGTATGTAATATACAATACATCCCTTCATTTTCTGAAACGCACAACATAATCCTAAGTTTAAACCTAATATATAATATAACCATAAGTTTGTATTTTTACGTATTAGATGACCTTTTGTCTAAACACTTAGGGTCAATGACATAGTTCTTAAAGTGTACTAAGGGTTCTATGGTGTGTGATAGTCAAAACTTAGAATTTTATGGTGCATTTCTGAAAATTTAGAGTTATATCATATATTATGTTTAAACTTAGGGTTATGTGATTCATTTTTTCTAGTTTATAATTACAATGGTTGGTGGCCTATAGTATTCTTGCCTTTCCCATTTTTTTTTCACTTGTATTTTTTTGAATGATGAGAATACATTTGTGATCCAAGCTTGAGCACCGATTCTTCTCAATTATCTGCCTTGGTTATCTGTTCCTCCTAGAGTCTGTAACACCGCTTTATTTGCCATAAATTGTGTGAATTCTTAGAAATTAAATTTTATAATTTTTATTAATCTATGTCAGCAACAGTTTTGTCTTTATAATTTTTTAGTTAATTATTTACTAAACCAAACCAAACTGTACTGCAAAATTATAATTTGGTTGAGTTAATTTTAAAATATGGTTTGGTTTGAGTAAAAAACAAAATTAATAACAAATGTATAGTTTGTTTTGGTTAAGGGGTTGTAAACTCGTAGATAGGGATAGAAGCATAGAGAGCTGCTATGGGGATCAGGTTTTATTAGACAGTTTTAAAAACTGAGCCGTTCATCGAACTAGTATTATTACTAGTTTATTGGTTTAGTGATTAAACCAGTGGTTTTGATTGGTGAGACTAGTATTATATATTAGGTTAAAAATTAAAAAATATTTAAAATTTTAAACTATATTTAAATTTTACCGGCTCTTGATTGATTTTGTAGCCACCGATTCTTTTCCAATTCTGGGGTGTTAGGAATCGGTACATGAAAATTGGCTTGGTTTGCTGGTTCACGTGTTAACCGTCCAATTCGGTTTGATTTTATAAAAGGGCTGATATGAATTATGATTGGTGTGGATGTATGCATGGGGGCGGGACATGATGCGGTAGAGACTGATAAGGGTTCCCGAGGGGTTGGCAATTTAAGGGTTGGAGTTTTGGGGGGGTTTTGTAGGCGAAGAATAGAATATTGCCTGATACCTCGATATATCCTTGATGAACATTGGATCTTTGGCTTGCCAATACGTAAAATTCTGATACAATACATTTTGGTGGATATATTTTTCTATTTACCTATATTTTATTCTTATTTGCTAATATTTAACAATATATGTCAATATATGTTGGGGGAAAAAATAAAAAAAAAAAACTTGTGACAACTACGATACATAAAATATCATTTGCAATATTCTGATACCGAAATGCTTGTGTTATTACTGCTTGATTGTATAGGCACTATTGATGGTGGTTTGGGGGTTGACGAAGGTGCCAGGTGATAATGGGGCTGTCGGTGAGGTTGGTGTTGGTGTGAGAGTGTTTGGTGCAGTGATGGCTGTTGGTATAGGGTTAGAGAGGGCTGGTGAGTATGCTGGTCGGCACTGATGCTTTTGGTGGTGTGAAAATGGTAGACGGGGGTTTGAGGGTATTGTTAAGGGTCGTTGGTACCGTAGAGGTTGAGGCAGAAGTGGTTTGTGGGGGAATGATGGTGGCCCATTGGTGTTTGATAGTGGGTGATGTTGGTGTGGGAACATATGTTGCGGAGGTGTTGGGTGGAGCATAAGCGGTGACGTGGGCTTATTAAAGATTGTTGAGGGTGTTGGAGGTCTTGACGATGATTGAGTTAACCAAACAGAGGTTTGCAGGGGCTGTGGGCAGCAACATGGCGGTTTTGGTGGTTGTAACGGGTGTAGATGTGGACTTTGTGGTGGCGATGTTGTTGACTTTTGCGTAACGGTTGCGGATATATCTCTTCGGCTAGCTTTGTTGTTTTTTGTATTCTTTTAGCAGATTTTGTGTCTACTGTTTCTTGTATTTTTGCTTCCCCTACTAAATTTTTGTATCTGAAAGTCTAGAATTTTTCTTATTGACATTGTTAGAGAATCTTCTGTCACTATTTCCATATAGTATCAGATGTGCTTGAGTGGGGCACTCATTTGAGTGATGTTTGTCAACTTTTAAAAGAATTTTATTTCAGAAGGAAATTTATAAACTTATCTAACCTAAATAATCCATCCGAGCAAAACCTAAGTCATATTTATAAGATCCATAAACTCTAATGTGTAAATCAGCTTATTAACTATGTTTAAAAAATAATTAATAAAAAACAAGGCCTGCTACTTATTAATAAATTTGAATCTAACGCATTAGTACTGAAATTGGGTCACTGGGCCCAGATTGGTCTGGTGGTTGGCTCAGCCCGCATTCTAGATCCATAACAAAATTCTAAAGTTTGCATAACATCCACAAAGTGTCAGGGTTACTTGGGTGCGACATGAAGAGTAGAAATAAAATAACAGAAGGATCCTGACACCCCAAATCTCAGCATATGTTCTCTTAGTATGACAGTATTGTGCGTTGTGAAGGCATTTGCTCTGATAGATGCTTAAAATGTGACAACATGTTGAGCGTCCTTTGTATATATATGAGCTGCATTGAAGATGTGTAAGATTTCTTCTGTTTATATTTGAACGCTCTGCTGCATTGAAGATGGGTCAGACTTCTTCTGTATATATATGAGCACTGCATTGAAGATGTGCATCTTTGAGTGTGCAGCGGTGATTTAGAACTTAAGAACTACCATTTAGGGCCTAGTGGCGTGAGGATTTAGTATCACTAGGTATAAAAAAAAAAGATTAAAAAAACCCTACACATGTATAACACTGCATTCTGCTTGGATTGTGAAGATCTCGGACAATTTTAAGATGAATTTTGTGAAAAGGCAGCTGATAACTTTATCAGAGTGCTTAGTACTGCAAAGAATGCTATTGGAAAATCTGTCTTGATTTTGGCTACTGATGGCGGAGCCTTCTCCTCCATTCCTGTGAGTTAGCCAACACGCTAAATCCTAATTATCTTCGTTTAAAGTTTCCCTTATTCTTTTTGTGTTTGGGTCCTCGGGAGAGTGGCTGTTGTGGAGTTTTCTGTCATTTTAAATTGTATGCTAAGAACTATGTTGTTCATTGGATAAACAATTGTGGTGTTCGGCATGGATGTTTCTGATCCTGCAAAAATTTAGACAAGTGTGTGCCATCATGTTCTTCTCGATGGTGCATCACCTAGCTCATACTCATCGGATACTTGCCTTCTCACAATCTCACTTGGAATTTTCTGACCCCAAAAAACCAGGAGGATATTTCCGTCACTTCAGGGAGTACAAAGGGTTCTGAAGATGAACTGACTTGTAGTGTTTGCTTGGAGCAAGTAATGGTCGGTGAATCCATCCGTAGCTTGCCTTGCTTGCACCAGGTACCCATTTGATCTTTTCAGTAGCGTTTCTTCTAAGCTTCAGGTTTCAATTCCGAACCTTATCTCCTCACAAAGAATTTGTTTTGTCTTTTTTATTTTTATTTTTATTTTTTTAAGTTCCATGCCACCTGCATCGACCCATGGCTTCGGCAACAGGGAACCTGTCCCATTTGTAAATTCAAAGTCAGTTCTGACTGGAATGAAAACGGACAAGGCGTGGAGGACGCTTCTTATATGGTTTGAGCTGCGTATCACTGAGATTACTGCCCTCATCATGCAGAGTCGGGTTTTCGAGGAGGCAATTACTAAACTTATGTATATATTTGTCAGCACTAATGTATCACAATTCGTTGTTCACTTGTAGCCATATTATACAGGCAGCTAAGAGTGATAACTGATGAAAGATTACGCATGAGCTAATATCAAGTCAAGAGTATTTAAGATAGTAGGTTGGGTTGGGCAACAAATCCTTCCAATGTATGCATCGTGTCAGTATATTAGTTTTAAATATGAATGAGATGCGATGAGAAATGCTCTAGGAGCCTATCTTCGGATATGGCTCAACAGGAGGGAATCCAATTGGCACCAATAATCTAACCAGCAAACGGACACGAGTTCAGAGTAAAAGTAGTACTGGTGCAATTGCTGTATTGTGGTTGATCGGGGGGGGGGGGTGATCGATCAAGCCCATCTATCTAAAGGCGATATTTGGTATGGAATAGTAGGGGTGGAATAATTATTTTTATACTGTTTTAAGTATTTAATAATAATAAAAATATTTTTAATAAAATATTTATTTTTGATTAAATTAAAATTTAAAATGAATACTTGTTTGATTTTTTAAAATTTTAATTATTATATATATGTGTGTATATAAAATATGAGGATAAGTTTTTAGTCGTTATTATTCTATATAATGAGCACTAAAACTTATAAAAAAAACAGAGCTTAGAGAATTAAAGTTAATGACAACATCATGTGTTTTGCACGTGTACAACTACAAGGAGGGGCTTGTTAAGAGGGATGGAAAGCTGCAAGAATTCCTCCCTTAAGGATTTTGTTTTTTTTTTTTCGATCTTCCCTCACCTTCTTTGAGAAATCTTCAAGAACTATCATAGTAGAGAAGGCTCCCCCCTTTGGATTGATTAGTGGTGCTCACTACTGCTGAAGATATCAGGCGAGAAGATATCACAAAGGTTGTCATTTTTTTTCATATATATATTTTTTCTTTGAGCACAATCTTATATTGAAACTCGAAAGGAGGTGATATACCACATGGTTCTCTATCTCCCAAAACTAAAAATGTTTGTTTATGAGAACTTTAGACTCAATCAACAACTTTTGTTGCTTGTTCGAGGACAATGATGCTTAAACTCGACATGATTAGCATTTGTGAGTGTTACACAAATTTCGGATGGAACTTCAATTGTGAATGAAATTATGTATTGGTTGCATAAGGAGTGAGATGTTTTCTTAAAATTAGCTTAAAAAATCTTACGGATTGACAAGATGGAGATTCCTCGGATCATATTTTGAACATGATGAGGTTTCGAGTTAGGATAGAAAATGGATTGATGAATGTGTCGATACAACTTCTCTATTATGATCAATCGACCTCTGATGGAACATTTTAGTACAGAGGAGCTAAGACTATATGATACTCTCTCTACTCACTCTTTGTTTTGGTTGCTAAATCTTTTCATTCATATGATGAGTGCAACAATAAATATAGTAGCAATAATAATGTAGCTATATTAGTACGATGAGTGCAAACTATTAAAAAAAAAAAGACACCCTAGAAGATAGAACTCTAACCAATAAGGATCTTAATCACTAAGTAAACAAATTAGCTAATCACCCTTAACTTCTAATGACATAATTGGCCCTTAAGTTGTGTGTCAATGACTTATGTGCATGATGGCATACCACATTCAATGGATGTTCCTCCTTGGTTTTGCATGGCTATCACATACAACTTACGTAACTTAAGCAAGTAACATCCTTAAGCACTCCTTAAGCTTTTGTACGCATATTGTTCAAATAAATGAAGCACAATGGATTCCATGATTAAGAATGCCTACTCCTTAGATGTCAAGCATGCTCTTGCATCAAGATGCATTTCCCATCCCCATTATAAAGCAAAATATGAGAGGTGGCTAGGTGTGCTAGATGACATGTGTTGGTTATATGTTGGCATGTAATACTCACTTTTTGAAAGAAATGAAATCTTTTACTTATCGATAAAAACAAAGCTTTATGTCTTAGCTCATATTAATGATTTTTTTGTCCAATCCAAGCTCCAATTTGCTAGAAATGAAGATTGAGGCGGTAATGTTTGGTTGTATGATTTTTGGTCTTTTTATCTGATTTGTTCATATGTATGTATGTATGTATGTATGTATGTATGTATGTATCTTTAGCATTTGTTTGAGCTATATGTTATTTATTTATTTATTTATTCTTGGCTCAACCTGTGTGTTTTAGCTTCAATATTTTGATTGATTTGCGCCTTTATTGAAATTTATCATATTTTATTTATCTATAAATGATGTCTAGAATGTAATACCCCATATATAAAATTAAATTATAATGATTTTTATTTTTTAAAAATGTGCTCCAAAACAAGGAACCAATCAGCTAGTATGACAGACTAGTCGACTAGTAAGACGTGTGATGTTTTTGTTGGTTTTGATGAACCGGTCAATTGGTACATAAAAACCAATCAAGTGGTATTACTTTAAATTAAATCTCTTCCAATCCTTTACCTAGTCTTGAGAACATGTTGTACTTTAAATACAAATGATTTTTTTAGAGAGTTTTAAACTCTCAATAGCAATTCTTCTTTAGCTATAGTCTAAATCTAACATGATTCCATCCCAAAAAGCCACTTTCTCACTTGTTCATATTCCTCCCCTGATTTCCTCTTCTCTGTGGCTATGCCACATATCTCTTCTATATCCTAGATCTTAACTTTACCCCTTTTTCAATTGACTTAAGGATCTCCTAACTCCTTAGTCATTATCCTACCCCATCTAGCCTCCTCTTTTTGCGATTTTCTTCTCACATTCAAGTGTCCAATCCCTCATTTGTTCCTTACCTCTATTTATCTCAACTTGGGCATTCCTTCTCTCATTTTTGTTACGTTGAAACCACCAAGCAACGTACATTGTAGCCTTACTCTCCCTTCTGCAAGACAACTTTCGAGTGTTCTCCTCTTTCCCCTCTTATTTAACTTCTTCCTCTTTTCTCTCCTTCTCTATATTCTGTTTTGGTTTTAAGCTTTAAATTCTCTTGATATATGTTTTTTTTTTCTAATCCTTAGTCCAAATCTAACATGATTCCATCCCAAAAAGCGACTTTCTCACTTTTTTCATATTCCTCCCTTAATTTCCTCTTCTTTGTGGCTATGCCACATATCTCTTCTGTAGCCTAGATCTTAACTTTAACCCTTTTTCAATTGAACTAAGGATATCCTAAATCCTTAGTCATTATCCTACTCCATCTAGCATACTCTTTTTGCACTTTTCTTCTCACATTCAAGTGTCTGACCCCTCATTTGTTCCTTACCTCTATATGATGTGTGTGGGATTATGGAATTATCAATTATGTAAAACTAATGCTCGATTATGTTGTAATTAAGAAGTAGAAGATTCGAAAGGGATGTATTGATGATGAATATATTAGAACAAGGTAAGATAATGATGGTGATGATTCAAATATGGTGATGATGAGTGAATGATTATGATGATTCAGCTTTGATGGATGAATGATGAATATTATTCGAAAATGATGAGATGATGATAAAGATGATTCGATGATTAGGGTTTGATGATGGATGGTTTCATGGGTTAGGGTAAAGGTTTAGTTTTGAAAATTAGGGTTAAGGTTAGGGTTTGGTTCGAAACTTAGGGTTAAGGTTTTGAATGGTAAATTAGGGCTTTGATTTTAGGATGTGTTTGGACAATGAATATGGACAGAAGGGCATGGTTTATGGAGTTTAGAAAAGATAGTACTTAATCACTAATTTACATAGATAAAGAGATTAAATATTTCAACATTAATCGTTCACACATATTTGATTAAAATTGAGATGAACTTACACAGCATTCAATACTTGCAATTTGCATTCAACTTCAATTCAATCAATAATGTATCTACAATCACGGGTTCTATGGATTTATATAGCCAAGCTATCGATTATAAGATAATAGTTGAAAGATATAATTCTTTAAAATATACCTAGCTAAAAGATACTAGAATATAGAATATGCTAAACGATACTAGAATGTAGAATATTCTTAAAAAAGGTAGATTTATGCTCCTTTATTCTTTAGCTAATCTCTAACTCTACTAATTAAATAATTAATTAACTAAATCAACTAATATGCACATCCAAGTTGTATATTATTTCCCCCATACATGTATCCATGCTCTCCATGCATGCTATGCACATGCACATATACACCTAGTAGCTTGTATGGTACGTTTCATCTATTACTAGAAACACAACCATCCTTTTGACTTCAATTTTGTGGGAGATCATTTCTAAATATAGAATAATTGTTTCCATAATGATGAATGCCAATTATTGAGTGTTTTCTCCTGCATCACTGTCAATCTCAACCTAGACATTCCTTCTCACATTTTTTTTTACGCTAAACCCCCTCAACAACATACATTGTAGCCGTACTCTCCCTTTTGTAAGAAAACCTATGAGTGTTCTCCTCTTTCCCCTCCTATTGAACTTATACCTCTTTTTTTCTCCTTCTCTATATTTTAGTTTGATTTTAAGCTTTAAATTCTCTTGATACATGATTTTTTTTTCTAATTCTTGTTTATGTAAGAAAGAATCCTCAATGGTTTGTGTAACATTGTGGTTTGATTGTTTCTAACATGAATCCATGCTTAATTTTTTGTTTATGATCATGCTTAAGTGTTTGACGCTTATAAATGGTTATAGGATCATGATAGCTTTTGGTTTGGTTTTCATAAGAAAGTGTGATGTTTGGGCAAAGCATGAATCATGGGTCTTTTGATGGATTGAGTGTTGTAACATGAACTATTAAATATTAATGCTATGTTTAATGTGTGGAAAATTTCATGAGTTATGGATGTGTTTGGATTAATATTGAAAGGATGAGAAATTTTTTTATGTTTTTCCTAGTAGAATTAATTAACTGATTACAGGAAAAACCAATCCATTGATTTATCAATTGGTTGAGTTGAACCCACTAGTTAGATGGTAAACTAAAATTTCTAATGTTAGTCTCAATCTATACTATTTTATTAGTTAGGATTTTGAATAGTCAATTGGTGACACTAGTTAACTAGTTTTTCCATACTAATTGATTAGTTTTCCTATTTTATATTATTTCTTGTGGCATGTTTTCTATACTAATCCACTAGTTTGTAGGACTAGTTGACTAGTTATTTGGGACTTATGGTGAAATTTGTGAGGGTTTACATTTATGATTGATTTCTTGTTGTCCTTATATCTTCTTGAGTAATGATTAAACTAAGAATACTTATTTTAAGTATGGATGCATGGTATAATATTAAGAGTCATTTGTGAATAAGATAACCTTGATTTAAGTGAAGGGTAGTGGATTTTTGTGCTGACTCTCCTTAGTAGACCAACCAGTAATTTTAGTCCACCTTATTTTATGAGTTGTGCTGGTTATCTATATTGAATGGTTAGCTGGTGCTTTTAGTCTTCCTTATTTTTTTTACGTTGTGTTGGCTATCTATGTTGGGTCAGTTGGAAATTTTAGTTAACCTTATATTTTTTTTAGTTGTGTTGGTTACCTATATTAGGTTAGCTGGTGGTTTTAGTTCACCTTATCTCTTGAGCTGTGCTAACTATCTATAGTGAGTTAGTGGTTTTAGTGTACCTTATCTTTTGAGCTATGCTAACCATCTATATTGGGTTAATTGATAGTTTCAATCCACCTTGATTTAAGTTGCCTTGGCTATCTATATTGGGTTCGCAAGTGGTAGACAATTCACTTGTATTAATTGTATAATTTGTGCTAATTATCTATATTGTATTAGCTTGTGATCATTTTCGCATGCAATATGTAAAACATTACCTCTATCAATTGTAACATGGTCCTCAATTCATCACACTCCCATACAAAATAATTCCCTTCCCCAAACCAAGTTTCATCTCTAATGAATCCTGTCCCAAAATCCCATTCTGTTAACTAGGTCCTACTGTTGGAGAGATAAAGAAAAAAGGTGGGAGAACAAAACCTTCAAACTATCACTTCCCTTCCAAAAATCAAGCTAGAATATGATCCATCTCCTTTCCCCTAAATTCCATAAAACACCTTCACTGATAATATCATCCAGTCTATTATCCCTTTTGGCTAAGAACAAAGTATCCTTCCATGGTCTATTACTCCTAGCTCTCAGTACCTCTCCCAGATTTAAAATTAGATTGATGTTATAAATACCACCCACTACATCATTCCATAGGTTCACTTCCTCTGAATGGTATCTGTAACACCCCCAAAATTCACTACTGAAAAATTTTGTTTTGTTTAAAAATTAGCGGAAGTAGAAATGGAAAATTTCGGGATGCTACTGCCACACTTAGTACTAGATCAATTTTCTCCTACCGTTCCAGTATCAAGTGCTTATGCTAAAAGCAACATAACACAATTTACACAAATTCAAACTTTCATTTAAATCAAAGTAGCGCATTAAAGACGTTACAAAAGATAAAACCCACTATTAGTGATTACAAGAGTAAAATCATTCAACAAAGAGATGGTAAGGTTGAAAGAGAAACCCTAAAAATGCTTCCTAGACAATCCTTATGCTCATACCCGATAACATCTTGAATAGTATCTGCGGCTAACCTACAAGGGACTCTGCCCATTGAATAGGCAAGGGCCCACAAATGAAACCCTTTAGTACTACGGTACTGAATAACCCTTTATATTAGATTGAAAGGTAGGACCCACATGCAATAGATCATACTTAAACAAATGTAAAGACAATATCATATGCAGAAACAAAATTAATCAAAGCCACATAAGAGCAATTACACACAACAACCAATAAGAATTATACAACACGAAGTCCATTTGCTTAGCATCTCCAGCACTTAACAAGAGTGACAGGCACCAATGCCATACTTATACTATATCAACACATTATAAAGGTGAAATTAATACTTCTGGTCATAAGCCAGTGAGTGCGGGAACCCCACTATTATAGCCGGTGGATCAATATATTATATCCATGTGAGTGCGGGAACCCACTTTTATAACCGGTAGAATAGAAGCACCTAGGGCAGAACGTACCTGCCCACTATTATTTGCTGGTAGATCGATCTCTAGGACAGAAGGCTTCTGGCTACTATTCTCGCCGGTGGATCGGTTTGGCCCCAACTCATATAGTGTTCCACTATAAGTGATTAGTACCTTCCCATGATTTATTAACATCCAAGGTTTGGTTTATTGAGCTCGGGATACCCCACTATTATAGTCGGTGGACTGATACACATATGTATCCTCCAAGGCAAAATGCTCCTAGCTACTATTATTACTAGGGAACCGGTACAAATGATATAATCCATCTAGGTCCGGCTCAATAATATTTTGATTTACACAATTAGTGTATTCCATTTACTTAACACAACAAGTCCATTTATTTAACTTGAGGGGGGAGATCACGGACCCAGAGATATAAAGGTACATCGGTCATACTAGCAAATGAAAACAACACAATACCCTTCAACCATCAACCCAAGGGCGCAAAGTTACCCTGGTTGCATTAGTGCACAAGGACACACAGTATCCTACTGACAATGACACCTAATTCATAATTATGTATACCCTAAATAGGTCCGTAGAACTAGATAGAGTAAGGTGTAGGGCCTGGCTGGGGCACTAAGACACACAAGCAAAGATCTAGAACAATCGTGGGCTAAACCACATCATTAGGGTAGCAACCACTAAAGAGCCACCACTCCTAATCTCGAGGTCTTCCACTGTAGTTATTAGTATCTTACTTAATGTGAGAATAATAAACACAACAATCATATACTAAATCACTTCCATTTGTTTTGTTATTATTAAGTAATCCTTATTCATATGGTTATCCATGTTAACTTAAATAAACCACTAAGGCCATCATTTTGTCATCCATTTCCATTTCAGAATTCATTTCCATTTATTCAAATGCCACAAAGGGTTATCATATTATAATTATAATAAGGGTCATAGAATCAAGTAGTCTACATCAAAGGATCATGGAACACTTAAACCCTAACATGTACTTCTAACACATCTAATACATATTTACATGCATAATTAATAATTAAGTCACCTCTTGCATGAATACGAGATAAACATTATATCATACCCTTAATTACCCATTCAACCCTATACCATGCATTACCCTTATAATATTCACCGATTTACCGAAATACCCTTATCCTTATAACATATGGGGTTATACTTAAACAAGTGATACTAAAGCCATAAACCCTTATCCTGTTATTTAATATTACTTGTGTCTTATTATGAAGGCTTATTTAATCCATTGACATGTTATATGCAATTTACTGATTTACCCCTTCATAGTTACAAAATTATTGAAATACTCCTCTTATTTGTAAAGTTACCAAGTTACTAGATCACCTTTCATACTTTCATAATTACTAAAATACTCCTTTGTATTTGTTAAACTAGCAAATTACCCTCCATATTTATTAAATTACCAACCTTTCCCTTTATACATGTTAAGTTACTAAATTACCCTTCTAGTTTGTTAAATTACCAAATTGCTCTTTATACTTGTTAAAATTACCAAATTATCCTTTAGGTTTATTAAATTACCAAATTACCCTTCATACTTACTACAATTATCAAATTTTCCTTTATACTTATTAAAATTACCAAATTGCCCTTCTAGTTAGTTAATTTACCAAATTACCCTTCATACTTATTAAAATTACCAATTTGTCCCTTATCGTGCCAAATTACCAAAATACCCTTCTTACCTACTAAATTACCATTTTACCCCTTTTACTCACAAAATTATCAAGTTACTCTTCTTTTATGCCAAATTTACTAAAATACCCTTACCATATAAAACATTAACACCTATGGTTCATATGCATCATCTAACACCACCAACTATTATTATTTATTATTAATACCCATTATCACCTAGCATACATACTTATTTAGACCATTCCTTTTTATACAAGAATAATTACTACAATACCTTTAGGGTTCATATTAACATTATCTATGGCACAAATGGCCACATTAGCGCATCATGTCATATACATGCATTTAACATTATTATTAATAATAAGGCTCATTCCTTAACTATCATTTCTACACATGACACATAATATAATATGCTTTTCATTTCAATTACCAACATATGCTGCAAATCATAAAATACTTAACATCACATAATATGCATTCAAACACATTCAAAAATCCTAATGTGCTAGCATATGTATATCCACACATTTTAGTAGTGTATAATGTTTACTTTATTTCCAGCAATAAATAAACTTCACCGATACCCTAGTTAAAAGTTTAAACTTTGATTAGAAAAATTTGTACCTAAAAATAATATTTAAGCTAGCATATTAGTAGTATAAAACTAAAAGAATAAATTTTTTAATCAAAAAGCTTATTTAATACATATTAATGCTAACTATTTTTTTTACCTAAAAAATTATCACCTTTGGTCAAGGAGATGCAACAACACTCATGTTGTATGGTAGTGTGAGCTGCATGCACAAAATGAAGAGGGAGGGAAATAAGGTTTAAGAGGAGATGGGAGAAAGTGGGAGAGGGTTGGTTCGGGTAAGGATTTTGGGGGTTTGGTTGAGGGTTTGCAGAGGGGAAGGAAAAGAAGGGCCATCCCATGCACGTGAGGGAGAGGGAAGAAAAAAAAGGAGGGTTGGGCTGGCCCAATTGGGGGGGGGGGAAGGAAAGGAAAAAAGGAGGTAGGTGCTGGCTGGATGGGTGTAGGGAGAAGAGAAGAGAAGAGGAGGGGAAGGGCCATTACTAACTTTGATGGAGAAAGCAGGGCTCAATCCATTAAAGGGTTACATGATTTGGTGGTCCAACAAATAAAATAACACAACCATCAAATGGAAAATGTAGCAAACAAACACCGCAAGAAGATTATATTTGCTTTAGAAGATCTTGTGTGGGTCCACTGATTCAAAGAAAGGTTTCCTACTCAAAGGAAATCCAAACTTTCCCATAGGGGCAACCATCCCTTTACCATTTTGGAACACATTAATGATGATGGCTACAAAATAGATCTCCTAGGAAAATATGGCAATATAAGTGCCGCTTTCAATGTTTATGACCTATCTCCCTTTTATAATACAAGCTCAATTTTGGTGATGAAAGCTTTTCAAGATGGGGGGGGAGGATGATGAAACCCTAAATACTCTTAGCAACCTTACCAAACAGATTTTCAATAATCCTAAAAATAATTAATTATCTTTGTGTTTATACTTTGTAGGATAATTAAGTATATTAACAAGTTGGCAATAAAAGCGGGATTAAAATCCAGATCTGTTGCTATGAAGAATTATGATCTTGTTGCTGGGAAGATATATTCTAGTGTAAGATTATTAGAAATAATAATGGCACTATTAGCCAATTAGAAATTTTATTATTATTATTATTTTATTTTATAAAATGGGTATTAAGTAGCTAGTCTAAAGTTAGAACCCAAACCCAATCTCTACTCTGCCTAATCCTTCACCGACCTATCTTTCCAACTCCCAAAGCTCAAGCACCCTTTTATTTTACCCCAATAAAACCCAAAATACATAAAAGCCCAAACACCCACCACCCTTAAAGCCCAAACACACATCAAGCCTTAAAACCTAAATAACTGTCGACCCTTAAAACCCCACACCTGAGCCTCTTCGGTGGAGGAACTTCTTCAAACATAACACACCACACCCCGAACATATTCCTCCTCGACATTCACTGAATGCTTCCTCCCCAAAATCATGCCTTCTTCTTTTCTCATCATCAATGGTGATTTTCACCATTAATCCATCCTATCCACTCCTCCTTTTTGACAGTTGCTCCAACGTTTGACTCCTGTTTTTTTTGTTATTTGCTACCCTATATAAAGCCCTCAAACTGATGTAAAAAGATACAACTTTCAACTTGATTTTTTCATGTTATGAAATGAAGCTTTCAACTTGATTATTGTCACAACTTGCGTCATTTATTATTGGGATTCTGGTAACCCCTGCTACTCTCCAGTTGGAGCATTTAGATTGGGCAGTCCCGATCAACCCTATCCTTGGTTCCCATTCAATTTTGTTGAATATTATTGAGTGTGTTTATGAATCTTGATTGGGAGTTGATCATCAGCGTGGAAGGAATCTTCCAACAGCTTAGAAGCATGCTTAAGATCGAAGCAATTAATGTCAAAATCTCGAAGAGGAGAGAAGAAGAAGAAGATATTGGTTGAGGCCATCTCTCTCCCTTATTTGTCTTAATACACCTTTAGAACAAATTGAGGCAATACTTTGGGTTAAATGCATCATGCAAATGGTTAGGAATCTCTTAGGGACAGTCGCTATGAGTTGGTAAGGTTCCATTTAGTGTAAGGGATTTTTCAGAAAAAATCCAACTAAAAAAATCTAACTAACTCAACAAACCAATCGATCAGTTTGGGTTAACCACTCTACTATTCTCTCACTAGTCCATCGGTTTCCCCAACTACTCGATCTGTTTGGTCGAGGAACCCAAGTTGGCTAAAACGACAAACTAGTTGATCTGTTTATGGAACCAATTGATGGTTTTGCCTATAAAATTTAATAAACCTCATTTTTCCAACATGGTTTCAAATTAAGTTTTATTCCAAATCTAATCATAATATTACATTAAAATCAAAGGCCCAAAATTTGACAAGTTTTTTTCATTCAAAAATCATACAAAAGTGTGGGGTCTTACATTAAATTAAATCCATTATAAAAATTCATTTTGGCTAGTAATGCATATTACATTACCCCCTTTTAAAGTCATAAAATTATCATTTGGGTTTTCTATTTAGGCCTTTACAATACCCATTCAGTATGCCAAAAATCATGATACATTTAATCCCTCCATGAGGATGTCAGTCCATGTCAATAGATGTATTTCAGTCATTTAATAGTCATAATGTTGTATTAGGTATAGTCTCAAAGCATATCCATAATTTTGTGTGGGGTCTTACATTAAATTAAATCCATTATAAAAATTCATTTTGGCTAGTAATGCATATTACATTACCCCCTTTTAAAGTCATAAAATTATCATTTGGGTTTTCTATTTAGGCCTTTACAATACCCATTCAGTATGCCAAAAATCATGATACATTTAATCCCTCCATGAGGATGTCAGTCCATGTCAATAGATGTATTTCAGTCATTTAATAGTCATAATGTTGTATTAGGTATAGTCTCAAAGCATATCCAATCCAAAAGATCAAAATCACACAATCTGGCCTAACTAGTCGATTAGTTTTACCAATTAGTCCATTGGTTTGGGCTAACCAGTATATCGGTTTGGCTTAGCCAAACACAGGGCTCCCTCAAATCAATTGAACCATTTGGCCAAAATAGTGAACTTTTTAGAGACCAGTTGACCCGTTCTTCCAAACTAGTAAATGGGTTTAAAGAGAGAGCAAAGCAAGGTCACCACAGACCTACAGGTTCAACAATTTAGGCTAACCAGTTAACCGTTCTAAGGACCAATCGATTAGTCCACCAATTTGCTCAAACAATATATAATAGAAAATTGTCAGGGAATTAACCTGAGAAAATCCTACCATATCCAAACCAAAGCATATCATAGGATCATACCAATGCTTCGTCATCTCATAAACTGAAACATGCTTCACAATTAATCAAATCAACTTTATTTCCCCAAAAATCATGAATTTTTATTAAGATTCAACAATTACTGAACATACATCAAATTGAAACTAGCCTCTCATACAAACCTATAAACTTAGGATCTTAAGGAATACACTACATCATATGCTCAACTAGGTTACATTTTAGAAGTAATTATGACTTAGTTGATGCAAGCAAGACTGTTCCAAAAATATGAAAATTCAAGCAAGAAGATTTTCAATTTCCAAACCTTAAAAAAATAATTTAAAGCTTCATAAATCTAATGAATAATTTCATAAATACAAATTCAAATTAGGAAAAAACAAACTTACCCAACTTTAGAGAAAAACAAAGGGAATTTATGTTGAAAAAGAGACTCAAACTTTTCCTAAATCTAATTCTTCCTTGCTTAAAGATAATAAGAAGGAGCTAGAGAAAGGATTATAAGAGTGGAAGGAAACCGAAATTAGGTTCTAAGAGGAAATATACAAAAACAAGGCTAGGAAGCTGGAATACCTCAGAGGCTCAAAGAATAATGAATGGAAAGGGTGCTTAAGACTATTTAGAGCCAATAAATTAGTATAAGAACTAGTGTGATTATGCATAGATTGAAAAGCACTAATTTTTACCATGTGAATTTGAGTAAAAATGGTGGATTTCATTAAAGATAAGTTGACCTCCCTTCCATAGCTAAAATGGTGATTTCTAGAGAATGGACATAGAATTTACCTAGTAAATTTTGAACATAAGAGAGAAATGAATGATTAAATGGGAAGGGATCTCCTACATGAGGAGAGAAATTTTGGGAATTGAAGTGTTGATTCAAGAAGTGTACATAGGAGAAAGGGGAAGAAGATAAAGCTGAGGTCATCCTCTCCCTTAATTTTCCAAATCAAACCCTTGAATTAGTTTGAGGAAGAAGCTTAGGCCAAATATATGATAAAAAAGTTAAGAATCTCTAACCAATAGCTTGGAATAGGATTATCAAGGTTTCATTTTGTTATAATAAGTTTTTCTAAAAAAAATCAGGTTAAAAAATGTACTTAGCCCAACATACCAATCAATAGGTTTGGCCTACCAGTGGACTGTTATACCGACCAATTGATTGGTTCCCAAATTAGTTGATTGGTTTGGTGGAGCAAAATTGTTTATCTAAATGATAAACATATCGATCAATCCTCCTAAGAACTCATTTTATCCAATTACCAACACTTATTCAAATCCAAAATTTCGTCAAACTCAACTATAGTTCCAAATCAAAATCAAACATTATTAAATTTTAATAAACACTAAAAATTCCCATTCAACATAACTTATAGAAATATGAGGTATTATAAATAGTCCCAATAAACATGAGAAACAACTTTAACTTTTTATTGATTTTTTTCTTTTTTTTTTCTTCATTTTTTTTTCATCTAACATAACTATTCACTTATTCACACCTTTTGTATGCTTATGATGCACTATACTCATACCTTTGTTCAAGTTTTATTCATCACCCCACTTGATCCAAACTAAGGTAGGGATACACGAATAAAAGTTACAAGTGCAATTAGATCAACAAAATGGACTGAAAGCTCAATGGGGTTAGCAAATGATAAAACTTTAAGGTTAGGCTATTTGACTAGTGTAGGTTTTATAAGAAAAGAAAATGTAAATTTGTCCTCTTAATGTGTATCATAAGTAATATGTAATTTCAATGAAAATCATTATAAGTTCTAGTTTCACAAGTCATGGTAGGACATTAGACACAAGAAAGAATAATGAAATGCCTCGAAAATTTTAATTTTATTATTTATTATTAAATAAGTTATTTTTATTAAAATAAAAGGGAATTAGTTAGGTCACATTAAGAAGGAATTTACAAGTATTTTAATTTGGAGAAATTTTGGTATTTTAGCTAATTAAGGATTTTATTTTGAAAATTAATTAAATAAATTATTTTATTTAAAATAAGAAAAAGGAAATAGTTCCAAATTAATAGTAATTTTACATGGTGGTATTAGGGTTTTCATGGTGGTATTAATGGTCGTATAGTGGTGTTAGGGTTTACATGTTGGTATTAGGGTTTTCATGGCGGTATTAATGGTTGAATGGTGGTATTAATGGTTGTATGGTGGTATTAGAGTTTGCATGGTGGTATTAGGGTTTGAATGGTGGTATTAATGGTTGCATGGTGGTATTAATGGTTGTATGGTGGTATCAGGGTTTGCATGGTAGAGTTAGGGTTTTGCATGGGAGTTAATGATTGCGTGGGATGGGTAAAGTTTGCATGGGAGTGAAATTTACATGTGAAAGGTTTATTTGGGATATAATGAAGGTAATGAAAGTGTTATTTGGGTTTTTGAACTATTTGGATGCAAAATAGTATGTGGAGCATTATAAGGGTATGGAGGAGACTGAATTAAGGTTTGGAGTGATTAACTCTGGGCTGTTGTGATTAAATAGGGTTGGAGTGGCTAATTGTTATTTGTTGTGGTTAATAAAGGTTTGGAATGGCTAATTATGGTTTTTATGGTTAAATAGGGTTTGGAGTGGTTAGCTATGGTTTGGTGTGGACAATTAGGGTTTGTTGTGGCTGCTTAGAGTTTTTGTGTTATCATGTGTATTTATTAATTTAAATGTAATTATGATTGTGGAATTTTATGATTTGTAATGTGTGAGGTGTAAAGATAATGATTCATGCATGTTCTGGGTCAAAGTTTGTGAATAAGACACTTAAGATATTAATAACTTAAAGTGGAAGATATTGAGATGGGACCAGCCGATCCACCGGTCAGGAATAGTGGTTAGGGTTTTACCCTATGTGCGACCGATCCACCTGTAATAATAGTGGTTAGGGTTTTTACCCTATATGTGACCGATCCACCGATTATAATAGTGGTTAGGGTTTGACCCATATTTGTGATCGATCCACCAGTAATAATAGTGGTTGGGGCACGATGCTCCATGTGTGACCGGCCCACCGGTTATAATAGTGGGGTGTTCCCGTACTCGCATAGATTTAATAAAAAGCATGGCGTGAATTGAGTTTTGATAAGATATTAATTAAGTAATTGAATCGGATAATATATGGGCCTTTGTACTTTTACTTGGATGGTCATGTGTATTTATGTTATCATGTTGGTCTTATGCTCTATTATTACTCTGTATTATTTATGTGCTGTTATGTGTTGGCCTTAGTGCTTGGTTACCTTACTCCGTACCTAGAGTATTGATCACCCTTTTCATGGGTGCTGCTCATTCCCATGAGTAGTATACCCTTCTGACCTTGTGTAGGTGGGCAAGACATCAGTCGGGGCTGAGTCTTGAGCATGTTTGGCTCAAAGTTTGAGAATGTCGTGGCCATATTCAGTCTTAATGCGATTTATATCCGTTTGTTATTTCTTTTGTACCATATTTACCTTTTATGAAATTATTACTTGATTGAGTATTTTAAATGAACCTTTTTATCGGTTGTAAGCTTATTTCTCTTTTGGAAATGAATTAGAAATCTTTATGCATACTCTGAATTTGTTTTACAACCGTTTAATGCTTATTTGGAATTTGGATTGTATTGATTTATAATTGATTATTTATTTTCTTTAGCCTTAGTACTTGGTACTAAAACGGTCGGAGAGAACCGGTTTGGTACTAAGTGTGGCGGTAACATCCCAAAATTCACGGGTTTTAATTCGATTACTTCTGCTTTTTTTTATTATAAAAAAGTAGTGAATCTTGGGGTGTTACAAATAATGGGACTATATTTAATGAATAAGTCTTTTAGGCTCAAAATCTCACAAGGTAAAAAAAAATGACACTTCTAATCCTTTAAAGCATAGAAGAAGTCAGCACATTAGGAGCACTACAATGAACCACAAAAACGTCTCAATGCATATGTGACCCTCAATTTCACCAACATGGTTACACTCATTCCTTCACAAGGGTGCAACTAGAATTTTTTAAGGTCAACAATCAAACTCATGTTCATAAAATATTAAAGGGGTATTAACGAGTCTAGTAACCTCAATGCAATCTCGTAATAAACCATCTACTATTATCCTCAATGAAAGGCCATTTCCCAAAAAAATATATCTATATTTTTTGAAACATAAGGAATGCATAAATATAAACATATTGCAAGAAAGCATGCAAAGAAACATGTATTCCTTTAATATTTCCCCCATAAATTCTTATAATTCGCATTGTCCCTAATGTGGTGACAATATAAAAGGGAAGAAAATAACTCAAAGACAATGGTTACTCGATGGGAGGTGGTGGTGGAACTTCCCTCACATTTTTTGGATCGCTTATGTGCCATAAAAATTTAGAATTGTTGGTGGGAAAAACTATCAACTTAGCAAATGGAGAATGAACCATTGATACATGTTTTCTTCAACTATGTATTAAATCCTACAATTAACATCACACAAGTATAAATCAAGATAATATATTCATAAATCAACCAAATGAAAGAGTAAAAATTTAGAAATGGTGGGAAATAGAAGATGAAAATGAAAAATGAATGAAAGAGGAAGATGGATGTGGAGGAGAAAAGGAATGTGGGTGAATGAAAGGAGGATGATGGAGAAGAGAAGTTAAAATATAGGAAGTCATGTGTTATAAAATAACTTAGATATCAAATTCTAGGCGCCAACACAGGCGTGTCAATCGACACATGTATCATGTGTCAAGGCCTCTGATGGTTTTTTTTTCAACTTCATTGACATGATCGTGTAAATCAATAATGGCATGTCATATAGAATTTCACACCTTTTTTTTTCTTTTCTAGCTCATTTAGTGACACGATTGTGTAAATCAACATGCTCAGGTGGTGTCAAGTCTTAGCTTTCATAAACAATTTTACTCATCTGGCGACATGGCCGTGTCAATCAACACACTACAAAATAATTGACTTTTACCAACAGAAACTTAGTCACATATACTTTTTCTGTTGGTAAAAGCAACTAATACCAACATATAATTTCCTGTGGGCAATAATATAGTTTTTCCAACAGAAATTTTTTATCTATTGGTATTAATATGTTATGCCAATAGATCTTTTACCATCACTTATATATGTGGTTATTAGTAGCATTATACCAACATAACTAATACTCACTTTTACATTTGTTGGTATTAGTGTTTATGAAATTCAACAATAATATTTGTTTTTATATAATTTTAATAATGATTAATTCTATTCTTTTTAATATAATAATAATAATAATATAATAATAATAATAATTAAGTCATTAGTCATTTTTAGAAATAATAGTTTACATATATTATTATTAATTATTATTTTATTTCTAATTTTTTATATTAATATTGTTCATAATGGTGTTTTTTAACAATTATAATGAAATAATATATATTATATCTACTACCACTTACTATTAAATTAATTTATTATTAAATACTACCAATTATTATTCAAATCTATATTATCCTAACAAAAATAAATTTTATCAATAATTATTCATATATCAGTAATTATTAGATACTATTATTAATTTATTTAAAATAATGATTCATATTATTCTTATTAATATAATTATTTATTAATTATTACTAAGAATAATTATTTTAGGACATTATTATTATTATTATAAAATATTATTACTAATTGTTGGAAATTATGATTAATATTTATGTTATTCATATTTGTTTTTATTTCGCATTACTAATTATTTTTAATAATAATTATTATTTTATTATAAATTATGATTAATATTATTTTAATAATACATTATAAAATATTAATTTTATATTTTATATTTTTAAATAATACTAATTATTATTTAGATTTATTATTTAATACTAACATTAGATAATTAATAATGTTATTATTATAAGTAGTAAAATTAATTACATTATTTGTAAGAAAAAAATCTTTTATTAATTCTTCTGAAAATGTTTATGAAATTCTTTATATAACTCTTTTATTAGTTTTAAATTTTTGGATCCTTTTGAAATAAATTATTGTTAAATAAATTATAGATAAAATTCTTCCAATAATAATTTTGATATTTAGTATTTTATTTAATACTTCTATTTTGAAAAAAAAACCATCGACCGGTGCCCCCGATCGTCCCCTCTTCTTTCCCTTTTCTCTCTTCTCTCCTTTCTCTCCCTTCTCTAGTCTTTCCCTTCCCGACCCCCTATTACCGTCCTGAGCCAACCGCAACCCAAACCCTACCCTGCCTCCTTCTCCTTAGCTTCTCCCTGCTCCAACCGCCCCGCCATTCGACCGCCACCGGAGACGCCGCAACAGCAGCCGAAGCAGCCAGAGCAGTAGCAACAACCAGCAGCAGCAGTGCCGCCGTAGCAACAGGAGTAGCGAACAGTAGCGCAGGTCACACCGCCACCGCCCGGTCACCGCCGACATCTCCTGACCACCGGCGAGCAACCCCCGAACTCTGGCGAAGCTTCTCCAGCCTTCCCTTGCTTCGATTTGTTGATTTTTGTTTGGTATAAATTTTTGAAAAAACCCTAATATTGATTTGATTAATTGAGTATGATTTAGCTTGTGATAGGTTAAATTAATTGTTTGGTTATGTATATATGTGCTGTGAGATCGATTTGGATAAGTTAATTGTATGGTTTATGTTGAAATTCTAGAAAATTGAATTCTTGGCCGGGTTATGCCCGAATTTTTCGGATTCACCCGATTTGACAATTTTGGATAAATTGATTATATAATATGTTTTTAAATGTATTTAATTTCATATCGGAAGTGTTGATTTGGGAAAATTGTGCGTAATTGATTGGAATTGGATTTTTAGGTCAAAACTCTTGCTGTACTAAATTGGATTATGTAATCGGGTCATTTTATTCCATTGACTATATAATTTATATTATATTATATTTAATTACATTTTCGAACCATCAATTTATATATTTTAGCAAGAATTGATCGGATTTGCGTTCCGGGCTCAAAAACCCTAATTATGTTAAATTGGGTATTTCTTTTATTGGTTTTGGGCAATTGATTATACGATATATTATAAAATATGTCTCATTGCATTTCTAATTATTTAATTTAAATAAATTAATAGAATTCAACCGAATTGTATTTTCGGGCCTAAAACCCTAGATTTCAAGTGAAACTATAAAATTGATCATTTGTATAATTGTTTTTCTAAAATTAAATTTATAGAAATAGTTGAAATGATCCTAATTGAATTATAATACCTTTAATTGATAGTTTTAAAACTATCAATTTGAGATAATAGAAATAGTTGAAATGATAAAAAATTTGGTGTTGTTTACAGAGACTTGAGTACTTCGCCACTCTATGTCTATAAGAGCACATTTCGTGGAAAGTTGGATAACCATCACGATGAGGCAGCCATATTTGGCATATTTTCGTTGATATTTTGGACCCTAACATTAATCCCTTTGATCAAGTATGTCTTCATCGTTTTAAGTGTTGATGATAATGGTGAAGGTTAATATTAAGTCGCCCTTTGTTGTGTTTATGCCATGTTGTAGCTTTGTCCTTAAGGGTTTATCAATGTTTCTCCCTTTTTAGGTGGACCATTTGAGCTCTATTCTCTGCTTTGCCATCATGCAAGGTTCAGTATGCTACCAAATCAACAAGCAGCAGACGAAGAACTCTCTACCTATAGATACGGTTATTCAACACCAGCTCCGACCAATTCTTCATTGAAGAGATTTCTGGATAAGCACAAGAAGCTGCGAACTGCTCTACTACTTTTGGTTTTGTTTGGTACTAGCATGGTCATTGGAGATGGTGTCCTAACCCCTGCAATTTCAGGTGTCTTTTTATGTTTGTCATTTTCAACATGCATATATTTCCTTTCATGCTCTAGTTCCATTATATCTTACCTGTTTTGCTTTCTTGATGATTTTTATGCAGAATCATATAACTCTATCTTGTATTTCATGATTTTCTAGTTTAAAGTGGGACAGATCCCTTTTCTTTATTTTTTTAATTATTAATTTTTGTTTGTGGATATTTTATATATATATATATATATATATATATATGTATATATATAGTGTGATAAATCTATTTGTGGTAAGAGTTTTATTCTTTGTTCAGTCTGGAGGATGATGACCATCTATTGTCTATGCCTTACCTTTTGCACTTGGGTTCTGACAGGCAGCACAAAACGTCTATTTTGCTCCCTAGAAGATTAAATTTCCTAGTACTATCACATGAGACTTAATAAATCAATCTTTTGAGTGGGTTATTTCCGGCCTTCACTGAATTATAACTTCCCTTTCTCTCCAAGCAGGCGCTTAACTGGATACAAATAGAAAGTCTTCTACATAGTCACCCATGAACTTGGTCATGTATCTACCACCACCAACTACCAATACTTCCTTCTGTGCTAGATTATGGAGAAACCTCAACAAAATTTCTGTTTGACCAATCCTTCACGATAATTTTGAGATAGATGGGTAGGATGTCTTATTAACTAGGAAACTATTAGGTAATATCTTGGTTGGAAGGTGGAGGGAAGTAAAGAATGGAAGTACTAGGGGTGTGTGGAGCTGGTATGTATTCTGAGCATAGTTTTTAGAGGTGTCATTTTGACTATTTCCCTTACAGTAGTGAACTATAGAAACTATCATTTTCATGTGAGGAAATTTAGGGAAGAAAAAAAAGTTTGCTCCTTAACAAAGTACAACCCTGCTCTCTCATGAATGCATGTGATTCTAGAGTGGTTGATCTTCTTTATATGTACTCATTAATGGCTATCGATTTTTTTAGCACCATCTGAATGTTCACTTTTATGGGTCAAAAAAATAATTTCGATAAAAGTTTTGATTTGTATTTATTGCCTTATCATGCTTCTCATGATTTGTGCATTTTCATGTGTATAAAATATTAGTGAATTCATCTCTGAAAAGTTTTCCTGAATTAGCTAACCTTTTATTTCTAGCAAAGTTGTATGTGGGGCTAGTCTTGCCACTAGTTTGGGCCATTACTCATTGTTTGTGTTATTAGTGTTGTTGTTGTTTGTGTGTTTAGTTACTCTGGTTACTATTATTTATTCTTTTATACTTATCCTAGGCATATTTATATTAATCTAATTAAGTTACATGCATATTTGTTTAGGGAATACATCCTGATAATTATCAAAGAAAATATTGAAGACGTAGAAGTCATTGGAGATGCTAAATAGGATGGGAATGAAGAGGATGGTGTTTGATATGTTAATGAAGATGTCTTATATGTTAGTATAGGTTACAAGTTGTATATATATCATACCTATAAGATTATTATCTTTTTGATAGTTAAACTAACGAACGATGATTATGTATGGTGTACTACATTTTATATAAGGATAAGTTATTATTATAAGTAAATATTGCTACAACAGGTATTATCGACATTATTGTCGTTTTACTAACATATAATATATATATATAATTTTAGCAACTGATATGATTTTGTGGATACTACTTTTAGTCATAGATTTTCATTTGTGGGTAATAGTTTTAGACACAGATATTGTTTTGTGGACAATATTTTTAGTCACATATATTGTTTTGTGGATAATACTTGTAATCACAGATATCATTTTGTGGTTAATACTTTTACTCACAGATATAATTGTGGGTATAAATTTTACCAACAGATAAATATCTGTGGGCATAAGCAACTAATACCAACAGATCATATGTATCTGTGGGTAAAACTTTTAAGCACAGAGTTTTTATCCACAGATTTGTCACAGAAAAATTTCTGTTGGTAAAAACTTTTGCCAACAGAAACATGGCTTTTACTAACAGATAAGACCTGTTGGTAAAAGTCAATTATTTTGTAGTGATGCCTTTGATGAGTAGAGCCTTAACTTTTGATAAAAAAATTTCTACACTTATAAAATTTTCATCCCTTTTGTTCCAATATTGTGCCCAAATCTTAGAAAATTTTCCACATCAAAATCCGCCAATACTTCAACACTTAGATTTTTTTCTTCCTTTTGTTGATATTCTTTATAACCCACATCATCATTTTTGAGACATCATCACCTAGCCCAATAAGATCACAAAAAGATCTGCAAGTTAATACAAGCTATTCCAATCAAAATAAAAAAAGGAAAAAAAAAAAACTAACTAAATGAAGACATAAACTTTGGTTGCTGCCCAAGAAGAGCTTATTTGAAGTCACTAGCTTGATGCTAGCCTCACTAGGTAATGATACTTAGAGGGATAATGGTCTAAAGTTTGGAACAAGACCATCATCATAACACTAGAATCATTGGTTAATCACCTAAAAAGGCTTCAAACAAGAATGTAAAAGATACATAATATATCTTTCATAACACTCTTGCATATAAACATGCCTATTTTTCTAATATTTATTTTTCTCTTCATAAAACATGGAATTTTTGTTAGCGTGCAACCTAAACTCATCGAGTTCATTAAAAAATTTATAGCCTATGACTAGTCGATGTAATCTAAAATCTCTAAGCAATTTACCTATTATATTTCCATTCAAATTAGCATACACAACCATAATATATATAGTGTTAGGACCATAAAACTCATACCTAAGGATTGAAAAGGGAGGCTCAAGTTTTACTTGGAAAAAATTTCTTCATAAAAAAAGGGTTCTCAGTACTATACTCTAAATTCTCTTATTTTAGATGTTGAGGTGAGAACATTCTTAATTTTTATGGTTTACTTGAACAATGTGTTAGAGGATCTTCCTTCACCAAGTGAGCTACCTCATCAATCCTATAATATGGATTTTCAAGAGGAGGATGTTTACTCGAACTAGGTAAATTAAACTCAACCATAAAGAAGTGATTATCCAAATTTTATTATTGTACTTGTTGAGGAAATAGAATGTGGGGTTGGTAGGGTTTTACCTTTGTCTTGGAACTCTCACAAGGTGTGGGTTCCATATTTACCTCCTCATGATATTTGGTTGCTAGATTAGGTTGTTCATAAATCACCTTCTCTTTTTCATCCTTCTCTAAGTTCTCAAATGGTAAATCCAAACTTTCCTTGCCATTGCACGTAGTTATTTCCATTGATCCTTTCTTTAGATGTGTCTCAGTAACCTTAGGCAAGGTTTCTTAAGCTCTCTCAACTAATATATAGTTTGAATGTCCCATTTGGACCTCCAAGTTCTTTAAAGACACCTCTTGTTTCTTTATCCATGACTCATTTCCATTGATGGACTTGGCAAACACTTCCTCCAAGCTAGGCTTCCTCTCTTTAGGTGGAGATGGAACTTGGTAACACGAGGGTGGGTGGTTCACTTGATATTGATTTAGAATGAGATTTTAATCCTATCATGAAAAGTTAGAATGAGTGCACCATCCTAACTTGTAAGTGTCCAAGTAGGTTTTAGTTTGCCTACCAAAAAATAATAACACAATTAGATTATTCATATGATTAGCAAAATGGATTACTTGCTTGATAGTCTATACTATAATGCAATCCTCCAGATAAAAAACAACTTATAGTTTGGACCTGGATGTTATCTATGCTCAAACTAATAATATCTTTTAACAAAAAGCATCTATCTAAATGTATAGAGATATCATGATTATTAGCTTCTGATTCCTTATTAAGAGCTTGGTCAGACCACTAGAATTAATATTAGATGAATATAAAAATTTTCTAAAAAAATAAAAGAAAATTTAAAAAATGTCTAAAGTAAAGAAGATATCTTGGATCTAGAGGTCACTCTTTGCCTAGTCCTTGGCAATGGCAATAAAAAATAATTGAAAAGTGATAAATTTTCTATTATAATAATTAAAGCATTAGCTCAACACATAAGACAAGGAATTATATTAGGTAATGTTTAGATTCTCGTGACATCAAGATCAATGGGTTTCCCTTCACCTCGATACAAATCAATTATCCAATCATGGTTTTTTATTAAGCTCAAAATCTTAAACATAGGGACTTGCATCAATTGAAAAACAAATAGAATCTAAAGGCAAAATATAATACCCTATTATTTTAAGATGAAAAAATCACCATTCATTCTATTTGATCAAGAATAAGAAATTGAGATCAAGAGATGGGAGATTGTGGATGAATTGAGTGTATGATTAGATTGGGTGATGCTAAGCAAGGAACCCTATATCTACATTTTGTGCTCCCAAAATCATCATCTTTTAGTCACATCCATTTCCCCTTTCAATTAAGCAAAAAATAAGCTTATAAGTGCATAAATTCTCATTGGCATGGCCATGTTAATCAAGACGGTGTTCTAGTGTTGATGAGTGTTGAAGGATTTTTCACCATGTATCAACACGAACCCTTGTGTCGGGCCACATGGGTTGTGTATGCTATTCTAGCTTTGTTCATGTTTTTATTTAAACCATAACTTGTTCATTTGACATTATATTGAGCCAATTTTTAATGAGTTAGAAAGGTAATAAAAATATATACAACTTTAATGTTTTACAATTTTCCAAATCCATATTTCATCGTGATTGGATTTGCATGTCTTTCCACATTTTTATACTTTGAAAACTCTTGTTTGCTTCCATTTTGATCTGGCTATTACCTTTTAACTCCTTTTGTTCATTTTCTCCAAATAACTATAACATAAGATTAAGTGTATTATACAAGAACAAGTGGACCAAAGTATGAAAAACGCCAGCACATAATCATACTAAATCTTCATGTTAAAGTCCATATGATTAACATAATCGATACCTATCAACCATCCATCACTATAGGTTGAAATTTCACATCGTCAATCAATAATTTAAAATTCTTGAAAGTATGTGGACACATATTTGGCATTCCATCATGTGGCCAATAATGAGGTAGTGGTCAAAGATCATAAGAGGGCTAATGGTTGGATATAATTGTGGCCACATGGAAAACCATTGAAGATTGACCAATGCACAATCCAATTTATAGGATATACAACTCTAGCCCTCCCATCTATCTGTCTGAGTAAAATTACATCTAGTGGCTCTCAAATACTTGAAGCTTAGATTTATAGCAACAACCAAGGAAGTTATCAATATCTTGTTGGCAAGGTAAATCTTCTCTTTTAATTTCATCTACTAAAATAAATACATTGAAATCATCAACTACTAACCAACGCTGAGAATGAATAGTTAACATCAACAAATACCATAACTCATGTACCCTCTTATCTACATTAAAGCCATATATGAAGGAAATGAAAACTTGGAGGTAATGATGTAATGATCTAATTTTACACATAATACCCAAAGTACTCACGACAATCACCATCATATGCCATTTTTAGGAATCCCAAAAAATTGAAATACATCCATTATGTTGGTGGGCATAATTATGGATAACACACCAACCCATTGCAATGTTATTAATAACTATGTCCTTATTCTTTTATTCACCTCTAGTTTCTATAAGACTAACCAACTTACAACCATTATTTTTGGTCTAATATTTCACCTACTTTTATTTGATCCAAATGTTTATTCCCTGCATATTCTATGATAACAACATGATGAAGCAATATTAGGAATGAAATTTCCTATTATACTAGATTCTAGGATAGGATTAAGGTTAACCCATGTGTTTGGAAGATACTATTAGAGGTTAAAAGGGTTTGCATGAATAACTTGAGAAGATAACATATTCGATGACATGGAAGGGTTATTTCGACGAAGAGAATGAGGCATCTATGTCTTTTATGGTCCATACTATTTGGTTTTGGATAGGTTTCATCAAATTTCATTTTATCCTTTATAGCAACCCATTATACGTTTGCATTATTTATTTGCTACTTTGGTCAAAATAAATCCTAACATATTGAAATGATAAGACCAAAACACACATAAAATTGGTAGAGTAGAGGCTTCCACTTAAATATAGTATATTAGTGAATCAAGTAACCATTTGGATCATTGATACAAGCCTTCTTAATATCAAATTCAATTAAAACTTGAAGGTAAGATACCCTATCACATTTAGAAGTGATAGAGTTAGAGTAGATAGGTCTACCAATTGTGATGGAAATACAACGAAGAGAATGGATTAACAATTATTCCAAAGGAAGCACTAGGAATTTAACCCACAGAAGGAGAATTTGTAAATCCTCTTTGATGAATTCCAATTTGTGATGCCATTTCTTAAGGATTAAAGGTCTCTTATAATAGGTCCAAAAATATGAAAAGGTAAGATAACGACTAGCCTCACTTTTAAATTAGAAAAATAAAGGATCTAGATTCATGATGTAACAATTGGGGAGATGAGGTGATTAATGAATGATTTTTTTTATTATAAAACCTAACATTTAGCTAAAAGATAGATTATCCCCAAATACATAGTCCACAACACCATTCTCTCATTCATCCAATTCTTTATCCACTTATTTTTTTTATCAAGTTAGACAATAGCATGGTCCTCTTGGATTATAGGAGCAATGTACTTAAGTGAAACACAAGATTTAGGCATGCAGTTGGCAAAAGCATTATGTTACCAACTAGGGATTTGTGGGTTTTTTATATTTCAAGTTCACTCTTTGGAATAACCTCCTCTGTAATAAGTTTACCCTTGGGAAAACATCTTAGAGTAGAGTCTTTAACATTAATGTGAGGCACTTTGGAGACATGGGGTGCAGCCATATGTGTATAGTCATCACCTGCCTATCCTGTATATAAAATCGAGGTGAAACTTAACATTCACCTAACATTAGATAGATCCTGATGAACTACCTCTTTCTTTGGGGGTAATTTTTACTAGGGCCATCTTTGTAGTATATAGGAAAGTTAACTACGGTTGAGAAGAATGCCCTATGGTCCTATGTTTTCTTGCTATCAATGGTAGTGTGAATCTTAAGGGATATATGCCACGAGAAAGAGATAACAAGTAAACTTATTATTATGATAATTTGTCATGAAAAGGCTAAAATATAATAATTTATAATATTTAAGCATGCAAGTACTTTTAAAGACTTAGCTATTAACAATATTTTACATTATGCATACATTTCACAAATTATGTGTACAAACCCTAATCATAGGTCTCTAACATGTCACATATTCCATGTAACATATACGTACTTATTTGTAACATGATATGGAATTTAATATGGCAATTAACATCATGATACATGTAAGGAAGCATTTCTAACCCTAGAACATGCGAAAAGAAATTAAAATAATCTAACCCTACCTAATCTTGCAACAATAATCATAAAACATTAAAAATGGTATAAACATAATATCTTGGCAATTTCAAAAACCCTAAAAAAATTATAGACATGAATAAGGTAAATTTTTTACATATTTCACATTTAATGGTAAATTGAACATGCATGCTAACTATTTAAGAGCACGTTGTCATCTTATCATGCATTTCATAACACTAGTAGAATAAAAAACCTTAGCATGATTCTAGATCTAAGAAACATGTCATGCTTACACACAAATTATACCATCTTATGAGTGATTAAATTTACCTAATCTAATCTACACAAAAGCATAAAACTTGTCTTCTCCATAAAGCCTCAAGGATTACATAAGCATTAAACACCATACAAAAGATATATTAAAATCTAATACAACATAACAATCAATAAAATTAACTAAAACTAACTTAGAAAAATGGGTAGAAGATAATTGAGGAAAATAAAGACTAACCAAGTTAACAACACAGTAATGAAGCAAAAATGGGAGAAACGTATGCTATAATGCCTTAACAACATGAGCTCTATGCACTAAAAGAGGGGAGGTAGTGTCACAAAGTCACATAGGGTAGGGGAGTTGTGGTAGAAGATCATATAGGAGAGGGGAGGTAATGAAACACTCTCACTTAAAGAGGGGAGGTAAGGACACACTCTCACATAGGTAGAGGGGGGTAGCAACAAAATCTCGTTCAACAAAGGTAAAGTACAATATTTGGGTGGTTTACACATGAGATTGTTATACAATAAGAGGGAAAGCAACATGAGATGCTCACGCAACCGGTGGAGGTACAACATTACTTGTTCATACAACAAAGGGAGAGGTAATGTGAGGTTGTAATACTCAACATATTTTGTTTAGAAGATAATTGCAAAATAATGAAGGATAAAGTTGGGGAACTATTGCAAATGGAAGCTTTAGAGGATGGAGAAAAAGAATATAAACCAAGGGAGTGATTTTTTTGGATTAAAACAAAAAAATAAGGGATGAAATTGAGCTCATATGGATAATGACATAAACAAATAATGATACATGAATGCAAAAAATATGGAGAAGAGGAATTGCATGAATAGGGGAGATTAGACGAGGAGAAATATATACCGAGGGAAGTGGAATATAGAGAATACTAAACCCAATATTGTAGGGATATTAGATAAAATAACTAAACTGAGTGAAAACATCTAGTTAGAAGAATTAGATTTCCTTGTTAAAATAGATACATGTTAAAGTCTAAACTAGCATTAAATCTAGTAACCCAAATTCTATCAAATTTTAACCTAATTACTTTATATCCATTTAGTGTATATCAAACAAGCCACTGTATGGGACTTTAACCCATCATCTTACACTTCCTGGATTTTTCTAAGGATTCTTCACATTAGACCACTTGTGCAGGAGTTCATTTTGAGATATGAAGCAAACCAGACTGAGTATTCTATTAAATCAGCTTATAAGGCCATTAGATCACCACAGGACAAGTGTCTTTAGACAAAGCTGATCTAAAGAACTGTTTCTACTCCTCGGTTAAACTTTATTGCTTGGCTTGCATGCAGAAATTGACCGTCAACAAAAACAAGATTGAGAGAGATTGGTATGGCTGTGGATCCAAAATGTATTTTCTGTCAGCAGCATGATGAGACTAGGGATCATCTCCTTTTGTTCTGCCCTGCTACTTCTATCATTTGGAAGACTATTCGGAGATTGGCTGGAAGAAGTGATCCTATCTTAGGTTGGGATCAAGAGGTCAAGACTCTGCTTATAAGAACTAGACAGGAAAAAAAGAAGAAGTATATTTTGGGAAATCTTTTTGTTTCTTATATAGCTACTATTTGGCATGAAAGGAACCTTAGAATTTTTCAAAATAAAACAAGACAACTAGGTGAGCTTTTGAGAAGTATTATTATGCATGTGTCTAGAATATTTAGCAATCATGTGTATTCTGCTAAGTATGGTCATTGGCTAGGGCTGCTGGATGTTATTGATTGTAATGCTAAGTTGTAATATCCTTTTCGATTAGTAATAAAATTCTACTTATCGAATTTTTTTTTCATAATAAGACACATAAAAATAAGAAATTTCATACAAAATGTTCTATCAAAATTATTGTAATTAATTACACACAACTACTAGTTTCATAATTAGGGTTTTAGCAAATGGGGGTATTATGCACATATATAAACTATCATAATTATAGTAGGATTAAAGAATAATGTCATGATAAATAGGAATACAAAGAAACTATTATTAACATATCAAACCATAGTTTAAATCTCATTTTAAAATAAAGAAAATAATCACTCTTCATGTGTCAATTAATTAGAAAGATATAATAGAATAGGAAAAGAAATGATTGAAAAATGAGGCAAAAATAAGTGAAACCCGATAAGCATATGACCCATAGTCAAGTCTTAATCAATTGCTTGCTGCGAACTATGACTTTATCCTTTAGAAAATACCTTTGCTTGAAGGTTAGCTTTAATTTGTTGATTCTTTTTGTAAATTATGGCACGGGTTTAACTATTTAATGGTGTATGAATATGAATTTGATAATTTATTGGATCAACTGAAATAATTAAACCACTAATTAGAAGAGTTATGGAGATGGATTAAATTTTAAATCCTATTGTTCAAGTAAAATTGATGGAAGAGAGTCATAAATTAGAGGTATATGATGATCTTGTTGAATGAATTATAGATGACTTATTGAGATATAATCACATATTAGAGGAATTAATTGGGGGGAGGGGGTAGAGTTTGAAGATAAATATGAAACCTTGACTTTAGATTCTCAAGATTGGAAGTTTTAAATTCTTTAATTGAATAGGGGGTTGGGTTAGAGAGATTTAAATAAGTGTTATGAATATTGAAAATCGTGTATTAGGTTGATAAAATGATAAAATATAAGATGAAAAATATTTGGAAGTTTTTCATATCAAGGTGGAGACTTCCATTTCTATTTTAAGGGGTCTAGATGGCCTCTAGTCAAATGGGAGTTGGTTGCACTTAACCTTGTTAATTTTAGCTTCTTTTGATTGACATATTCAACTTCAAACACAATTGTATCCATGCTCTAGTTCAATAGGGAAACTTAGTAAGAATGGAAGTTGTAACTCTCGATCTTATATTTCTAATGCAATTTGAATAAATTCAATTAGATCTTGGATGAAGAATTTATACTTGAAATACTAAAGTTTGTTTTTGTTATTTCATGTGAATATTCTGGTGGTCCTTTTTGTTTGTAAAACTATTGAAAACATCTCATTTTTTAATCCATTTTCCTCATGTTTGATCTCAAATAATTACCTTTGGTTTAATAGTGGTTAAATTAACACTTTAGTGAAAAATTAATGCAAAGAATGAGGATTAACATAATAAAAATAAGGAATAAAATGAACTTATCAAATGGACATACACTTAGGTTTTGTTGGCCCTTTACCAAAACAAAAACTAGAAGACTCAAAACAAACAATATTGAAGAAACTATAATGCCTTAACCAAATGCATGGAAATCCCTTCATTTCATGAAATTTAAGATTAGCATTAAACTAAGAATTTGTATTATAAATGTTCCAAACATCAGTTCCAACATATAATCTACCCATGAACATTGAAGATATGAAGGTGAAAATAATGATGCATAGAAAGTAAGAAATATCAACTAGTCTTAGCTCACCCTCACAATGGTTAAAATCTCTTTTTATTCTTTTATATTCAATGCTAAATTATGTTAGAAAACTCACTAAAGTATGTGATAAATAAGAATAATAACGTGCATCCATACCAAATAGCATACATGCAAGAAGAAGAAAGGCTAATATTTATGTAGATGAAATCTCATAAGGGATAGTAATTACTTAGTGAATGGACCAAACCTTATGCTTGAATCATGTGAATATTTTCCAATAGATCAATGTTACCCATGCCAAGAATCAAATTTGACATAAATAATTGTTGGAATAGGGTTACATTTAAGGGTTAAATAAATAAAGGGTAAATGAAAAGAAATAATTATCCTAAATCCTAGTAGAATCAGGGTAATATAAAAATACTCTTTTTGAAATTCTAACTCATTAAGGCATCTTCAAAATACCATTTAGCATCACGTAGGCTAAATCTCATCATGTTGGTCCGTCACATCCTTTGCATCACTTATATTCAACAAATATAATATATAAGACAAGATATAGCATTTTTTTTCTTTTTTTTTTCACCTTAACTCTTTAACAAATATATGATAGGAAATAATTAGGGCTCTTTAAATTTCATATATAATTTGTAGTGATACTTATTTTAATCATGACTACCTTTCTTTAAAAACATACCAAGAGTTTTTGAATGTGTATATCATTCTTTTAAAGATTCTAAGTGTAGAAAATAGAGGAGAAAAATATGTTTAGTTGTAAATAATTCTCAAAGAGGTCATTAGGATTGTGAGCTTATATAGCTGGCAAGGAGATAATCAATAAACATATTGTAAAATTTAAAAATCCAACGGGAAAATGTTTCGTAGATCATGTTGAGAAGATTTGGCTCTTGAAATACTATGAATTGTTTTTCAAATTCATAAATTATGTTTTTTATTTCATTTAACCCTATTCACCCCCTCTAGGGTTCCTCATTCATGATGCCCTCGAGGTTGGCAACTAACCGATAAAATACATCATCTTCAAACAATACAAAAAAACTCTATTAGTTGATCTTGTTAACATCTTTCAAATGATTTTTAACTTAAATAAGATGAGTTTATTTATGAGATAGGAATAATTCTTCAACCTCAATGGTTAACTGAACACAAGGTGTAATACACCATAATTTTTAATGCTACTACTACTACTACTACTACTACTACTACTACTACTACTACTACTACTACTACTACTAATAATAATAATACAAAGTCGGTAACAATAATATGATATATAAGGGAACATATATATATTTGTATTATTTGAATGATAAGACTAAGTTTCTGATAGCTATAATAGTTAAATGATAAAGACTTAAATTATAGTATTTTATTACATATATACATAGCAAATAAATAATAGGTTGCTAATAGAGTTTAATTAAGTAATGTTATTATACGATATAGTAAATGGGTTATTAGTAAATGGGCCTTTTTAATTAAATAACCACTCTTAGAATTCTCTAAAGATAATTTACGTTCTTTTGTAACCCTAGCAGCCTCCCATTATTATAAATACATGGTTAGCTTTTTGTAAGCCGTGTAGCAGCCACACATAAGAAAAAATAACAATGAAAAATAGAGTGGTTTTATACAGAGTAACCATCCATTCCTTTGATCTGATTGGTGAAGATAACCTGCTCACTCTTATTTTTCTTACTATACATTACCTATATTTAGATTTTGTTGGTTAAGACTTCAAATTCTTTTTTGTAGTATGTTACTTTTAGTTTATTATTATTATTATAACATATGCGAATTAGAGCACATATAACATATGTAAAATAATTCTGGATTGATGAATTGTTGAAATTAAAATATAAGTCATATAAAGTCTTATATAGTATTCTTATCATGTCATTGGGCTAGGGAATCAAATATGTATATACACAATATATAGTATACTTATCCAGATTGATGTGGGAAAATTTCTACAGCATGCTTAGGCTCGTAGTTCCATAACATGGTTAGTCGATGCAAAGTTCTTGTAAGTATCATAGTAGGCCATTCATAATTATATACTAATAGGTAATGTTTGGAAGAAAATTTGGTTATCCATTAGCATAATCTGACATCTTTTTGGTTAATTTGTGGTAACAATAATAATGAACATACTATAAAAGGGTGATAATTAAATTTAGATGCATACATACTTTAAGCTTCATACTATTTAGTACACTAATATATTTAATTAGTTCATCATTTTTATATATAAAAAATAAAGATCTGGGACAAATAAGTTGGTAGAATAACAATCGGTAACATTACTAGTAGATTAATTCTAACATAGGGTCATTATATCAATTTATTTAATCAAAACCTGTTGTTAGTACTTGTCTAACAACATTATTTAATATATATATATATATATATATATATGGAATTAGGTGAACTATATCTAAAACCATTTTTTGTTGTTTGGTCAAAACATTCATTTGATTTTCTACAGGCTCTTCTTCTGGGTCAGAAGAGCTGCTAGAAGAGGAAGATGACTCTGTTTGGAGCTCATCTAACTCTAGGTTTTCGTTATCATCCTCAGAAGATACTAGGAGGTTTTGAATTTTCTCCCTAGTTTCATCATCTAAGTCTATTTCACGAATTTGTTTGTTTATTTTTCAGAATTGTTGTGTGTGCCCTATTTTTCCACATTTGTAGCACCTATAGTTTTTATATCTTTTTCCCCAATTTGGGTTCTTTGAAGATGAAACCGTAGTTTTGCTACTTTTAGGTTTTGATTTTTAGTAATAGGGTATCTGTTTTTTATTCTGCGGAGCAGGTAAATACTTTTGTTTTGTTCTTTTGTGATGACTAGGTCTACAATTCCCCGAACATTGTTTGTTTGTTATTCCCGCAATGTCGAATTGTTTATAGAAAGATCCTAGTTCCTGTTTGGTTTGACTCATTTCTCGTTTGAGTTGACTTTGGAATCTTAAGTCTTGACAAATTTTTAAGGCTTCCTTTTGTGCCAAGCTTATCAATTCTCCGTAAGTGAATTTGTTGTAAGGAATTTGATTGTTATGAGTTTCTTTGATTTTGTTCCTTACTTTTCCTCCTAACACAGGTGGTAATCCATCTAAGAACTTTTCTTTCCAGAAGGGTTGGTTTGAATCTTCCCTAAGCATGACTCTAGTTAGGAAAGTATTTTTGTACCACTGGAAGTCATTAAGCCTTTTGCACCTAAGGTTGGATAGTAATTCTCCATTTTTGTCCTTAAGGTGAGATGGGTCTCCTACGAAGTGTAAGGATATGGCCAGGATAAGGGATGCTACAACATCAGATATGGGTTCTCCATTATCTAAGATGATTTCGTTGTTTTCATCTACCTTAATGGTTTCTAAAATATCTATTTGTTCGTTTGAAGTCAAATGAAAATCCCATCAACCTTTTAACTGTCCTGAGAACCCCGCTATGAGGAGTTCTGCTATGGTTTTATCGGTTGTGTTCATTTGGGCTTTATACGCGTTTGCTGCCATAGTCATTTGCTGTAGAAGGCCTAGGGTTTGGTATTCGGACAGTCCATCTATGTTCCATTCGTACAGGGCATTGGCCTTATAACTGGGTTGGACTAGTTTGTTGGGCCTTACTTCAAGACTAAGGTCTGGAGCAGTTTGTCTAGGAATTATTTGCCTAGATGACGATGGTATATCTAAACGGGCTACTACAGGAGTTTCGGGTTCTTGGGCCTCATCACTCTCTGTTTGTTCCGTTTGGTTTACCGTATTTATTTGGGCTGTTTGGTCAGGTGTGTCTGGAACCTGATTTTGGTTTTGACTAGACGAACTCGAGGTGGCAATTAAGTTTAATTTTTGTTTAATTGCAGTTAAGAATTCATCTTTTTGAGTTTGAACTTCATTACGACTGGATTTTGATAATTCATAAGGCTTGAATACAGGCATCTTTTTTGGTTCAGATGTTTTTTCTGAAACTGTTTGAATTGCCGGTAAAATTGTCTTTTGAATTTGTTTGTCCAGTTTTGTCAATTGGGTACCAATAGTGTTTAGATGAATATTAGCAAAATTGTTTTGCAACACAATGTTTTTGGTGTTTTCTAATTCATCTTCTTTTGGGATCCTAAGTGGTTTGAGTTCTACAGTGTTTTCTCCTGCAGATATTTGGATGTTTTGCAGAGGTGGATGTTCTGTTTCTACAGTTCCTTTCTCTGTTTTCCAGGTTTTGGTTTTAGGTCGGTTAGTTATGGGTTTTGCTAATTTAAAAGGTGAATTTTTTATGTCTTTTAAGTCAATTCTGTGGTTTGCCATATGTAATTCTAACCAAGATTCTTAACAAGCAGAAAAAATCAAAAGATTTAACTCCGACTACTTCTGAACTTAAAAAAGAAATTAAAGAAGTCAAAAAAGAATTAAAAGAGTTGAAATCAAAACAAGAATCTGACATGCAAACCATACAAACAATATTTTCCAAAAAAATCTCCAACTCTTCATCTGAATCAAGCGAAGATGAACGAAACTCTGTTGAAGATTCAAACGAATTAATTCCAAGAGAATTTCTTAATGTTTAAAAAAAAATTAACCTCCCGCAAATACATCATCAGTATAACCCTTAGGTTAGAAGATGGTTTTCAAATAAAAACAGTCGCACTATTTGATACCTGTGCTGACTTAAATTGTATAAAAGAGGGAATAATTCCAAAAAAGTACCTCTCAAAATCAAACGAAAAATTATCTGCAGCAAACAGCTCCAGATTAAAAATCAAATACAAATGTGAAGCGGATTTAATTTGTAATAATTTACAAATCAAAACAACCTATTTGATAACTCCCGATATTAGTCAATCAGTTATCTTAGGTACTCCCTTCATTAATTTGATAACCCCTTACAAAGTAGGTTTGTCCGGAATTTCATTCAAAACAAAAGGAAGAAAGAATAATTTATCCTTTTTAGAAATCCCTAGGACGAGAAACCTGAATTTGTTAAAGGCAAACTTAATTTACGAAGATCAAATTAATCTTCTAATTAAAAGCAAACAAAATGATTTAGATTTCCTAAAACAAAACGTCAATTCCCACCGAATTCAACAACAATTGCAAACGAAATCGGTAAAAGACAAAATTGACCAACTAAGGAATCAAATCGAAAAAGAAATCTGCTCCGATCTCCCAAACGCATTCACGGTCCCCTTTAGACAATTTGAATGGAACGTGATGCCCTTTGGATTAAAAAATGCTCCGTCAGAATTTCAAAGAATAATGAACGACATTTTTAATCCTTATTCAAATTTTTGTCTAGTATATATTGATGACGTCTTATTATACTCCAACAGTCTTGATCAGCATTTTCGACATCTTAGGATCTTCCTTAGTGTCGCTAGGCGTAATGGACTTGTAGTATCTAAGCCCAAAATTGATTTGGCCCAAACTAGGATCAGATTCTTAGGTCATTACATCGAGTCGGGTAGAATAAGGCCCATCGAGAGATCCATAGAATTTGCGTCTAAGTTTCCAGACCAAATCCTAGACAAAACCCAATTACAAAGGTTCTTAGGAAGCCTGAACTACGTTTTAGACTTCTGCCCTAATCTTAATCAGATTGCAAAACCATTACATGACAGGCTTAAGAAAAACCCAAAACCTTGGTCTCAAGCCCATACCAATGTCGTCAAACACATCAAGGCCCAAGTCCAGTCCATTCCATGTCTGACCTTGGCCAACCCAAGCTTATTCAAAATAGTCGAAACGGACGCCTCTGAAATTGGTTACGGAGGTATCCTCAAATAGTGTCAGGACCAGACCCTTGAACAGTATCTGGCCCATGTCAAAGCTAAAACCCAAAACGAAGCAGTGATCCAATTTACATTCGGACACTGGACCCAAACACATCAAAATTATTCGACGGTCAGAAAGGAAATATTCGCGATCGTCCAATCCATTACAAAATTCCAGTCTGACTTATTAAACCAAAAGTTCCTGGTACGAGTCGACTGCAAATCAGCCAAACAGATACTAAAGAAGGACGTACAGAACGTCGCAAGCAAACAAATCTTTGCCAGATGGCAAGCCCTACTTTCGGTGTTCGACTTTGACATCGAATATATAAAAGGTGAAGACAATTCATTGCCGGACTTCCTCACGCGTGAATTTCTTCAAGGGCGCTCTCAAACTAACCATGCCTCCTCGACGAAAAGAAAAACAGAAGGAGAAGGTTCAAGAAATATTGGCTGCCAAGCCAATCAAATCATGGTATGAAGCCACCATGGAAGACGAAGCAGCAGCAGCAGCTTCTTCAAAGCAAGAAGCCTCGGCTTCTTCAACACAAATCCAGACGTGCTCAAATGGGTGGAAACACTTTCCCACTCACCTCAAATGGTTAAAGCACTCCAAAATCTTTCAGAACAAGTTCAGAGTTCGCAACTTGAACGCAAAGGTATGAGTTCTGCAAACCCTGTTTACAAAACAGAAGGAGGTCTTTTGATCCCTATGACTCCTTCAAAATCGATTTCAAAAATTTCCACTGACAAATCGATTTCAAACTTTCCGGCCTTGAGATCTAGAATTTCAAGACTTGAAAACGTTTTGGAAATGAAACCAGCTTTCGAGAAAAAGGCTGAGTATTTCACAAAACCAAACTTTCAAATAATTTCAAACCTCGAAGATGGATTCCACCATCAGGATCCCTTCGTTGCCCTTCGGAAAATATTTTCTGGTTGGGATTTCAAACCATGGGACGTGACTGCACCCCATGCGTACTATAAGTCAATTTTAGAGTACACAGGTTCAGCTTTATTCCGAACATTCAAACTACCCCAAACCAAAAATGAAGCTGCCTACTCAACCTGTCAACTACACAGGGTTATCCTTCCCGCGGATTGGGGACAAAGCCTCGAATTACCTCGAAGGCTCCCGGATTCGTACAAATTTAGCCCAAACTCCAAACTGAATTTCAATTACTGGGATTACCAACAGGCTTGGTGGAACACTTTCTTCACGGAAAATTCCAGAAAGTCTCATTCCTGGTTGTTGTTTTTCAAAAATTTCAGCCAAACCCATTACCCTGTCTAGTTTATCCGTTGGTGGAAAGACTTTGGCGCCGCCCCAGACATCCTACCGGAACAGGTTTTGAAATCTCTAGACCTGTTCAAAACCCTTTACAAACCCACAAAAGACGATAGGGTGTTGCCCCCTATCTTTGCCTTTTGTTCCAAACTGTTTTGCCCATGGGTGTTCGCCTGGACAACGGAGATCCATGAGATAGAAGGAGTTCCAACTTTGGTCCGCCGATTCAAAGTCAAATGGTGGTCAAAGTATCAAACGTTCGAAAAAGTCTCAGAACAGGCCGTCCGCAAACTCATCAATACCCAGCCGGCCTCTTCCACGACAAACAAAATTCTAGCCAGATCAGAAGACTCAAAGTTCCTGGCTCAAAAATCTGTTACGGCAGCTAAACTTGCAGCCGCCAAAACCGAAGACGAATACTTGGCCATTCTAGGTGAAGTATTCTCTCAGAGCAAAAAGGGAGATTCTGCATCCTCATCCATCTCTCCTGAGATCGACTATGGCGATGGGAATGAAGATGACTGTTACGGGATACTACCTCCTATCCAGTAGACAGCACAAATACAAGTATCTACAAAGGAGGACTACGCATCCACATGCGTCAAAGGGATCGTGGTAGACAAAGAATATTCCTGCCAACCAAAAGCTAGTGTCAGAGTCAAAAGTGCCGTCCTCAAAAGAAGAAGGAATCTAATTTCGGCTACTTTCGGCGATTGACATTTTTACCGGGGTAAAAGCACGAGTAAAAGCAACCGCAAAAGCAAAAGAGAAGACGACAAAGGAATCTGCGGCAAAAGTTATTCACGCGGATCACTGTTGTATTTTCTGTCGGCTACTTTTACTGTTTGTACTTTTTACCTTTTACTATTCAAACTTTAGGGTACACTTTTACTGTTGGCAGTACACTTTTTACTGTTTACCTTTCACTGTGTACTTTCGGTGGATTCCCGAATCCACTTTTCAAACCTTGTTGTAGTCTGACCCCCTCTTCTATATAAGGGGCCTTAGGACTTCATTGTTAGGGGTTGGCATTTGGAGAGGCAAATCCACCCTTAGCAAATATCCTCTGTACTCAAAATACTATCAAATAAAAATTCTCAAACTTCTTTCCTATCCATTTCCATTCTTTAAACTATATTTCCTTTGTTTTCCTATCTATCTATCTATCCTCCCTTGTTTTCTTGTTCATATTTTTCAGGTTGCCCGTTTCTATCCCGAGATCCTTGGCGTATATATATATTGAGTAGTCATATAGTTACATAATTATTTTACGAGTTGGGATTTATATATAAACATTAGGCGGTAAACTAAAAGATTGGTAAATGTAAGAATTTTGATAAGTTGGATCTAAGCTGTTTATAATATGTTTACTTAATATATTTCATCTAGAGTTAATATTACCGGTGTAAACTATAGGTCTAGTGACCAGTGAGTGTTTGTGATCAGATCGCATTCTAGATGACATTACTTTCAACCTTTATATGTATATGTGTGTGTGTGTGTGCATGCGTGCACATGCATTCATTGCATATTTTAATTACGCACTTGTTGATATAATGGTCTTATCTAGCTATGTGACCTTATGTGAATACATATGATTTTATATAATTAGGCCCTATGGAAGATATTCTATTTTTATTATGAATTTAATATAAATATAAATTCCAGATGGACTTCATGTAAATATTATAATTTTATAGTTGTGTTATTTATTTGAAGTGCTGGTTATAAAGAGTTGACTTTATACAAGTGTTCCTTTATTATGCATATATCACAAGGCTCGAATCTTATATGACTAGATTAAGTTTTTTTTATATTTATGTTAGCGTATAATTGGACCCTAAGAAACTTTGACTATTATGTATTTATTTATTTGAAGTGCCGGTTGGATAATTGTTTTATTCTATTCTAATCCAGCTGGTGAATTGAGTGGTGACTTCAAGTGGGTATATTTCTATTTAATTTGGGAAATTTACCTATTATGAAAAGTGGATAAAGTGAAGTTAATATGGTAGATTGTATGACTTCACTTAATTAAGATACCATAACCTAAAGTGAAACATAAAGTGGGCTTTGGGTCCCTCAGGTTTGGCCTCCTGAAGTTAGGGATTGGCAATAACCTTTCTCTTTTCTCTTGTGGATATTTATTTCTTTGCCAATTATGTCTGGTTAAGGCTCCTTGTCTACTCTATAGGCTTCTCTAGATCTTATTAGGGGGTGTGCATACTTAAGGATAGGATGACCGAGGTCATAGGTCTTCGGAATTTTGTTATCCCCTTTGGACTATGTCCACTGGGATGGCTCAGGTGTGATTTTTAATCCACCTCTAGTTTGTGGTAGTTCTTCGGACTTTTGTTATTCCCTTTGAACTTTGTCCTCTGGGATGGTCTGGGTATGATATCTAATCTTCCTGTGGTTGGTGGTAGGTCTTTGGACTTTAATTTGCTAGGTGACCCCCTGGTTGGTTTACCCACTTAAATAATTGGAGTTTGTGATCACCTAAAGTAAAGATTAATATCTTCTTATATATTTATTCCCATTTGGTTTTCTTAAATGATTCATTGTATATAAATACAGACATATATATTATATTCCATTTTACTAATGTGTTATTTAGCTGTTTCCCTAGCTAATTTGTTACGTGTTTTAAATGGGGTTGTGATGATCCATGATGTACATGGTGAGCAGATAACCTAGTATAGATTGAGTATGAACATGCTCAAGGTGTGGATGGCATACATGGTGGGGAATAATGAGAGTGGTGGTGATTTTCATAGTTTTATTTACCGTTGATGGCTACATTCATAGATTCTAGTTGTATTAATCGTTTCATATCCATTTTACATTCTATTGGTTTTGTTGATTTTATTATATATTGTTTTTTTTGGGTTTAATAATAAATATGGATGTATTTCCTTATTTTTATCTAGCCTTAGAAGCTAGTATAAGCAGAAGAGCGGTGTATACTTACACTAGTTGTGGCGGTAATACCATCATTGTATTTAGCTTTTGTATATATATATATTTCTTATTTTTCTAGTCAAATGGTTTTGAAAAATGGGGGTTTTACACAAGGTGCCTTTTGTAGTGGCCCCACATCCTTTGCTAACAAATTCTCGATAGATAGAGCTTCACTAGGCCTCTTTCTTACCTCTATTCTACAATATTGTTTGGTCCTAGCTTGGTTTCCTCTCTAATGTGGAAGATCTTAAAACAATAATATCCTATAATGCAATAATTTTATTTTAGAATCATAAGTTAGAATATACTTCACCAAAGCACTTTATTTTTTACTTGGTTTTGTGTTAAATTCGATGGTTTTGATATTTGGTATTCATCTAAAATAAGATCAATTCCCTTAAATAGAGAAATATCATATTTCTGTAGAGAACAATGTGGAACTCCATATGACTCATACTTGAAGAAGAATAGAAGAAAAAGAGATTTGAAAATATCTTTCTTTTTTCAATTTTAAAATTCGGTTCATGTTATTATGTGTTCTCAATGTACAATACCCTACACACACACACACACACACATGCACACTATAATTCACCTTTCATTAATTAAGCGCACATAACCAACCTTATTAACAAAATATAAACCCATGCATGGTTAATATATATACATATAGTAATTGTAATGACAATTTAAAAACATTATAAAGTATACGATTGAATAATAAAGCTACACATACTCTAAATATGTAATACATTGAATTAACATTTGTAATCAAGATTTGTGTCTTGTAGCCTTGTATTCCATACAACTTTGTAATCTTTGTAATGTCATTGTCTTGTACATAAAAAATCTTTTATTGTTTTTTCTTCTTGAAAACATATATAATACCTATAAGAGTTACATAATAAAGCATTAGAAGTATTAGGATTTTCAAGAATAACTGGCACCATTTCTAAGTAAGCTAGTTCTTTTTCTTCATCATTAGAAGACTATGATTTAGGTTGATCTTGAGATGCTCCTACATCACTCCCACTTCTCTTCAAGACTCTCCTACACTATACCTCATTATTAGTGCACTGATGTACTAATTAGCCTTTATCTTATTTAAGGCTTGCCTACCGAGGATAACATTATGATCTAATAGGTAATTGTGATGCTCCAAAATTATAAGCGGAGAGTGGAGGCTTGAAATTATTGATAATAATTCATTTATTAACAAGGTATACTATAGTAAGAGCAAATTTAGCACTTAAAATTTCAATTAATTGGAATAAATTATTTAAAATATTAGGTGTTATGCCGCATCCAAAATGATTTAGGATATAACCAATACCTAACCTATGTTGGTTTTAAGGCTAAATACAACTTGGGCATGGAGATTAAGTGTGTTCAACACTTAATCCAAGGTAGAGGTGAAACCAACAACAAAATAAACAAGGTTAGAGGGAGAACATATTTAAATATAATATAAAAAATTGTTTATAGTGTAAAAAAATCATAATACAAATGAAACAAACGTATAAATAGACCAAGAGACTTTAGATTAACCCTAAACACTCGGACCCAAACCCATACTACCACTAGAACTTATAACAACCTACAAATGATACTATCGGTACAACTTCCTCTGTTGGATAAATCATAATACCTCCAAAAAGATATCATGCTCAAAATGCATAGAAACATACACTAACATAAACTCATGCGTAAGCATACAATAACATGCAATATCAATACTTAAAGATAATATGTGAGGTAATGACTAGTATCTGTGTGTGTATTCTCGCATGGATTGTTACTTAAATGTGTTTAGAGAAGTGTGGGCCTAAAATTATATAAAGGAAGAAGAAAAAGGTGGATTGTATTAGTCAACATGGTACATTTTTTCTTTGTCTACATGGCCATGCATTATTTTGATAAAAGTTTCAAGTTTTGAAAAAAATGGGGCCCCCATGTTCATTATCATAGATTCTGTTTTTCTTCTTTTCTACCATTTCCTTGCATTAGTTACATACTTCTATAAATATATTTTGTACGAAATCCTAGCAATGTGCACCGTTGAGCCTATCCAAACCCTCTTTCCTAGTATTTTCTTGCATTTGTGAGAGAATTGTGTCTAGAGTTATATTTTGAAAATTATTTGATTTCCCATATAATCACTAATGGTATATACAACAAAGATCATCATATTTTTCCTAATTGCTTTTGTTTTTTAATTATTATATCAATTGGATCTTGAAATTTCTCTATTGCTTGTCAAATTAGGTCTTGAGCATTCACATAAGGTGAAAAATTTCCTTATAGTTAGTACTAAAGCTTTAGGTGTATGATCTATTTGCATTGGGATGTGGTTTACAATATTTGAGATTGAGAGATTTGATTTTTCTCTCAATTTTGGGTTATGGAGGTTGAAGATGAAGGTAATCCCTTTAGAATGGATTAGATAAGGCATTATCTGAGAAATTGGAGAAGCTTGAAATGAAATCTAATGAGGTGTTTAGGGATATTGATTTAAAGTCCATGTCTACCAAATAGATATGTTTGTCAAATGAGGTATTATTGGAAGTGGCCAAAGAGATAACTATTGTCGCCTTTTGGTTTAAGCTAGAGTTCTTGTATATGATGAGATATGTGATGAAACATATATTATTAAAGATTCAACTTCATGATTTGAAATTAGGTGAGGTTTAGTCCTTGAAATCTCATCTTAATGAATTCAACTCTATTATGATGGATTGGTAGAATAAAGATGTGAAATTAGATGATGAGGATTTGGTTATTATGTTATTATGTTCTTTGTCTATTTCTTATAAATGTTTTCATGAGACTGTATTGTAAAGGAAGGATGACTTGTAGATGTCAAGAATGCCTTACTACAACATGAATTGACTGAGAATCAAGTTATTAGAGGGTGTTCATGTCACATATGGAATGAGGGGTTTGTAGTTAGGGAGCCTGGTGATGAAAAGAAGAATAAAGTGAGGAAGAACATGTTCAAGACTTTTTTTTGCCATGGTTGTCATGAGAAAGGCCATATTAGAAAATACAACCCTAATAGGAATTCGATAGCTACTACCGATTGTAATGAGGGTGAGGCTACCATAACTTAGGGCAATGGTGATGGTGATATACTAACTATAATGGATGGACTGACTAGATTTGCTGATGAGTAGATTTTCAATTCTAGGTGCTCTTACCATGTTGTTTCCCAACAAAAGATTTTTATAAACTTATCACACTATTTATGGTGGAGTTATTTTCTAGGGAAATGATGAATTATGTAGAGTTGGTGGGATTAGGACTGTGAGGGTTAGGATACGTAAAGGTGTGGTGAGGACACTATCTAGTGTTTTTCATGGTCTTGAGATTAACAAGTGATTGATTTATTTGTGTTCCTTGGATAACAAAGTCTATAGTCATGTCATTGAGAATGGCAGATTGTGGTGGCAATTTTTGGCATGTGGATTGGAACATTGTATGAGCTTGTGTAACATAAGTAATGATGGTGCGTTTGGGATAACATTTAGATCGTGTGGCTCAAACGTTATGAGTCTTAGGTTGATGTGACTAGGACATGGGAGTTTCATTAGCATGAAAAGGGGGTCCTTAATGTGTGACTCATTTACATCTAAATATGTTACCTTCTATGAGTCTATACTTCTTGATGAGAACGTGGATTAAAAGAGTTTGGAGAGTGCTTTAGACAAGGGGAAGGTTATTGTTTGTCATGATGCTATGGATTCTTCTAATGAGAAGGAATTTAGTAGGAGGTGGAACAAGTGGGCATTACTTTAGGAAAAGATGGTTATACCTTCTATACTATAGGTAGTAGTAATGGTGTGTTAGATCTAATGTTAGACTAAAAGGTTATTATTGAACCTAATTCTTCCTTGTAGTATTCTGCTATTTTATCTGAAGAGATGTGATCTCTTTGGTGGACTTAGACATTAGTATATGGTGATTCATTGGTTGTTCTTTGTTTTTATATTTTATTCTTATTGCAGCAATAGGTATATTAGAGGTTACCAAGGTAAAGACTTTAGATGTGCTCAAATTCAAAGTTGTTGTCATGGCTTGATTAGCAACTATTACATACCCTATAGTTGTAAGATTCTTGATGTACGATGAGGTTAGTACCAACCCTTGTATTGCTCGTGTTGTCAGCATATGTGTGGTGAGTCCCTAGAAGAAATCTTGGTTAGTTAATATGTGGATTTTGAGGTACTTGGTGCTTACATTATCGGCTTATATGGAGTATGTGATATCGAATATTGTGTTGATAAGACTCTAATCTTTGTTTTGGTCCTAATGATTAGACATGCACTAGTATTATAGTTTTGGGCCTTAGAGGTTCTAAGGTTGTGTGTTTGGCTATTACTGGAGGTGATAATGTTTTTTGTCTTGGAGTGTTAGCTTGTAAAGCTACGATGATACGAGGAGTTGATTCTAATGTTGATCCAACGTGTGCACTAATGGAGCCATTTTTTTCTCATGTTTATTTGCCATGAAGAGGTCTTTGGACCTAGGGGTTTATGATGATCTTTTGTTACCTTTTTGCTAGCTATTACAAATAATTTCTAATGGTGAATATTGTGAGTGTAATACCCCCAAAAATTTTCTTAGCCCAATCCTACGGCATTAGCACCCTAATTTGATTCTAATCTTAAAAATTCTTGTTTTAGCCTTAACCCAATCTCTTAACTCCAAAACTTTAACCGAATATGAAATCTTGACTTGGATAAATTGTAATTCAATAGTCAATATCGCATATGCATCCATGGTGGGGACTCCTAGAAGCAAACATCTTGGTGCTGAATGTCTTCATGATACCAAAGGATAAAATCCTCTCCAAGCAGGCACATTTTCAAACAACCCACTAAAATCACGTCATCGCATCATTGGGGCTCCTAAATCTAAAGTGCATAAGGGCTCTTCTACTATCGTTAGCTACCGTCTTTGTGAAACCAACTCACTGCCTTCATCGATTCACCGAAGCTAGATGGAGACTAGTACATCTTCAACTGCATGCAGATAACCTCCAAGTGACTTCTCCTAAAGATGAAAAGGGAATTTGAATCCTGATTGGAGACCATGCTAGTAGGTGCACTGGTCTCCATGATTCATGATGTGACTGATATGCATAAACACATCTTCTTGAGCTAGAACACTGACACCAGGTTAGGAAGACCCTAGCTTACTATGCACATAAAAACAATCACATATAATGAAGCCACTTAAGCTACCCATTTCTTGATTCCTCATAAGGTTAATATGGATTTTAAAACAAACTTGAAGATTTTAAACTTTTGAGGATCGTAAAAACTAAGTCTTTAACCGAAACATGATTCTCAACAATCAAAATCTTTGATACCATCTATAACACCCCTACATTTTAGAACTTAAACATTTTGTTTTAAAGAGTTAATAGAGAAAGCCAAAACAAAAAGCATAGAGGTGTCACGCTGCATCTAACATAAAAGATACACTCCCTATGCTTAGTCTATGTCAGGTGCAAGGTAAAAGTAACTGTAATACCCCGTATTTTTAAAACCCAGATTTATTAAGTTTAATGATTTTATTAGCGTAATTTGATGTAAACAATTAATTATTTTAAATTCGATTCGTTCTATGGATTTATCGACGATTTCGAATTCATAATTGAATGTAATTAATCATTTTCAAGAAGTAATATTTTATCAACGTTTTAATTAATTGAATGTAACATTTTCGGGAAGTTTAAATTAAAAATTAGTTTGCGGAAAATTGGTTTCAGAAATTATTTGAATTAATCTCGGTTTATTGGAATTTGACTTAAATATTTTATTATATGTTTTTAAATATTATTTCGGGGTCTTATAATGTATTTCTGTAAATAATATAAATTTTTACGTTCGTCGGTAAATTCTTCCAAAAATGTTTCTGAAATTCTTTATATAGCTTTTTATTAATTTTAAGCCTTCAAATCTATTCGAAATAAATTTTCGTTAAATAAATTTTATATAAAATCTTCCAATAATATTTTTATATTTTTAGTATTTTATTTTATGTGTATTTGTAAAAAAAAAACCAGCCCAACCCGTCGGACCCCCCCTCTTCTCTTCCTTTTTTTTCTTCTCTTCCCTCCCTTATTTTCCCTTTCCCTGCTCCCGACCTCTGCTACCCCAACCCTTGCTCCCTGTTCGCAAACCCTAGCTTCCCAGCCGCCTCCTTCTCCACCGGCCGCCACTGCGAACAGCTGCAGCCAGAGCTACAACCGCGAGTAGCAGCAGCAGCAACGGCCAAACCAGCAGCAGCAGCAGCAACGCGTAGGTCCTGCCGCCGCCACCGGTCAAATTTTGGTATTTTAAAAATTATCGGTTTTTGTTTGGTATAATTTCTGAAAAACCCTAACCCTTGTTTTGATTAATTGGGTATGAATTAGCTTATAAAAAGCTAAATTGATTGTTTGATTATGTATATATGTGCTGTAAGATTGATTTGGATAGGTTAATTGTGTGGTTGTGTTGGGATTTTGGAAAAATTGGATTTTTGGCCGGGTTATGCCTGAATTTTTCGGATCCGTCCGTTTTTGCGATTTCGGACAAATTGATTATACAATATGTTTTAAGATGTATTCAATTTTATTTTGGAACCGTCAATTTGAGAAATTTATGCAGGTTTTATCGGAATTTGATTCCTAGGTCAAATTTTCGGTGTAATGAAATGGGGTCGTATAATTGAGCCGTTTTGCTCAATTGATTTTATAATATTGTTTAAAATATATTTAATTTTATATTGGAAGTGTTGATTTGGGAAAATTGTGCGTAATTGATCGGAATTGGATTTTTAGGTCAATACTCCCGCGGGTTTGAATTGGTTTGGGTAATTGGGTTATTTTATTCAATTGACTATATAAATTACATTATAATATGTTTAATTACATTTTCGAACCGTCAATTGATATGTTTTGGTAAGGATTGATCAGATTTGCATTTTGGGCTCAAAAACCCTAATTGTGCTAAACTGCGTATTTCTTTTATTGGTTTTGAGCAATTGATTATTTGATATGTTATAAAATGTTTTTAATTGCATTTCTAAACATTCAATTTGATTAAATTTATAGAATTTTAACGAATTGTATTTTCGGGCCTAAAACCCTAAATTTCAAGTGAAATTATGAAATCGATTACTTGTATTGTTGTTTTTCTAAAATTGAATGTATAGAAATAATTGAAATGGTATTAATTTCTTTCTAATACCTTTTCTAATACCTTTAATTTGAATTGATTAAATTGAATTACTTGAGTTTGTGTCGTGGGCTTTAAAACCCTAATTTTCGGGGATGATTTTATAAATTTTATTTTGCTATGTGTATTTTATCTAATCGAATTCTATCTTTGGGTTTTAAATCATTTAAATTCTGTTTTAACCTAATCGGTTTGGATTTGGTTCTATGTAAATGGTTAGGTTACCTATTTAGTTGTTAAACCTAATAAATAAGTTATTTTCGATAAATTGACTTATGACCGATTATTCTTTCTCGGGCTTTCCAAATTAAGTTGAAATGTCCCAAGTGATATTTGTATTAATCCGTTTTGATTTAGTTCTAACCTTAAATCTTAATAAAGCTACGCTTTTAAGTTCTAATTTTTGGTCACATTTTCTAAGAAAGATCATTTGGGTTGTTTGTGTTTATTTAATTAGAGTATGTGAATTATTGATTGATAGGATAATTTCTAATTTAGTTTTTCGATTTCTATCAGATCTAGGAAAGCTTTCTCGTGGATCCACGAGCTAGGGATCTCTCTGCCTCTTATCTCACTTAGCTAGCTTCGGATCCAGGTAAGTCTCAACTTACCTCTACTTATGGGTATTTCGCAAGGAGGTGGCTAAGGTCCCTACGTGTTATGTGACTTTTATGCCTTGGATGCCTCGTATGATTATATGTCATGTTTTACATGTTGTTACCTTACCTATTTTATGTGTAGCATAGTTTGGATTCAAGGTATGCCTTTGTGATCGCTCTTGTTACGTGTTAATGTGGATGTGCTACAAGTTGTGACATGATATGACTCTCTAGGACATGTGGTAGCATGAAATGATAATAAAAGAACATGGGAAAGTGGACATTTGGGAAGTTTGTATGGGGGGAACTAGATCTTGTATGAGCATGATCCTACGTGGGAAAAGTTGATTTGGGTTGTAAGTAAGAGTTTTGGAGAGTCTTAGAGTGATTGGAGACTTGGTATGAAAATAGTACGTGCGTTGGTGCATAAGAGACATGATTAGGGTTTTGCGAGTAAGTGTGTGTTGGAGAGCCTGCATGGGTATCTAAATTCTACAGGGGGATGAATCTTATGTGAGGATAATTGATTTAGGAAGTAAATAAGATAATGTCAAAGTTATGGGTCCATTGGAGACTTGGGTGCAAATTTTACGTGGGTCGATGTAAGGGTGTCTAAGGGACCCAATTAGGGTTTTGGGAGAAAATGAGGAATTTAAAGGGGTACAAGGGTAAAAGTGATCCAAGAAGGATGGAGTATGGGGTTGAGGGTGAGAACTCACTTATATAAAGGATGAGTATGGGTTTTTTCTAAATGAGAGAAGAGATTTTGGGGTGAAAGAGGGAGGTTACTTGTTGAGGAGGTAAAGTGCTAGGGTTTACGGCTAGGGTTTGCTCTCTCCTCTCTCCTAGGGTTGAGAGAGTCACGACCATGGCCAAGAAGAAAAGGATATCCCCAGATCTTAAAACTCACGTACATGGTGCTTTGAATGACCTGGATAATAGTGTTCTTGTCGAGGCAGGAGGGTCTGTTGCTGCTGCTAACAATCTTAGTGTGGGTTCAGCGAATGTTACTGACTGTAGCCATGTGCTTCCGGCTGAAGATGAGGTGATCGACGTGAGTCTGCATGGGACTGATCAACACGTTATGGCGCAGCAGGTTAGTTCTCTTCCTGGAACTTCACATGCAGAGATCCCTATCGACACAGGTGTGCGTATGGATGAGGCGATTGCCAAGGAGGGTATTTTTGATTCTCCAGTTAGGGTTTCAGTATGGAGTAGGCTTCAGCCTGCGTCTCCTCCAGCTTCATCTTGGCGTGATGTGGTCATTGGTAACAGGAATCCTCTTCATGGACAACATCTGGATTATCATCATCCTGTTTATGAACGAGGAAGAGTGGTTGTGAAGCTGGATAAGGAGGAAGTAGATGCAGAAGCATCTTGCTGGGCGACAACCTTGGTTGGCTTTGTGTTCGGCCAACCTCCTTCTTTTACACAGATGCAGAATTATATTAGACAGCAGTGGCATTCTCGTGAGTTCCCTCAAATTATTCAACATTCTTCGGGCTTCTTTTTGTTTAAGTTTAAGTCACAGCAGGATGTTGAGTGGGTTTTGAATCATCATTGGATGTTTTTTAATAGGCCTTTTCTTCTTCGAAGGTGGCATAGGCGTTTGCAGTTTAATCCAGATGAGTTACAAATGTTGCCTCTTTGGATTAAACTTCCTAATCTTCCTTTGGAGTATTGGTCTAGCAGTGCTCTTGGAAAGGTAGCTAGTGCTGTGGGTAGGCCTTTATGTACTGATTTGATTACGGCTTCTCGAGATAGGGCATCTTATCCTAGGATCTTGGTTGAGGTGGATGTTAAGCAGCCTCTATTGGAGTCTTTCATAATTTTAGATCCTGAAGGGATTGAGGTTGAGCAAAAGTTGAGTATGAATGGAGACCTTTTTATTGCCCTATATGTGATTGTTATGGCCATGATCAAAAGAGATGTATGCAGTTGCAAAATAGTCACAATACTGGCTCTTTAGGGGAAGGCGAATGGAGGGTTATTCGTGATAATAGGAAGGGCAAGAGACCTCTTGTCGACGGGCATTTATCTCAGGTCAATGCTGCACAGTCGGAAACTGTGAAGAAGCCTGGGGTGCGATCTCAGCTTTCTCATGCTGCTTCTGGTGTTGCTTTGGATTCTACTTTTAATGCTGCTTCTGTTATTGGTTCAACTCATGGTTCAGCTTTGGATGATAATGTTGCTGATGCTGCTACTGCTAACACTGCTGTTATTCCTTGTCCTTTTTCTATTAGGGGTTCGGTGGTTGATAATAATTCTGGTGTTGATTATGGTTCTATTATTTCTGCTAATGCTTCACGTGCTACTAATGATGCCACTGCTGGTCTTATATCTACAGCTCCTGCATGTTCAACTGTTATTTCTATAGCTCCTGGTTGTGCTACTAATGGTGGCGTTTCTGGTGCTGTAAGGTCTGCTAGTGTTGAGGAAATTGTAGATGGAGGTATCGAAACCAGTGGAGGCAGGAAGGTGAAGAAGCAAGTTCGGTTTTCTGAGCCAAGGATTACTCGATTTAGAGCTAGTGCCATGGGAGTACAAGATGGTGGGGAGGGACATGTGAACTCTACTCATGAAGAGGTAATTGATCGAAGAGGGGTGGCCGCTTATCTTGATCATGCTAGCCATGATTAGTTCCTGGAATGTACGAGGACTGAATAAAACTTCCAAGCACAAGGAAGTTAAAAGATTTTGTGCTAGATATAAAATAAGCTTGGTAGGTTTATTGGAAACTAGAGTTAAGGAATCAAATTTCAATGTTATTTCTCAGAAGATGTTTCAGGGATGGGATCTCATGCATAATTACTCCCACCACCCTAATGGTAGAATTTGGATTTTGTGGAATCCTTCTATTTGGATTATGGGTAATCATAAAATACATGGGCAGGCTGTGTTGTGTCATGTTACTCATGTTCCCTCAAATGTCAGTTTTTGGGTTGCATTTGTTTATGCATTTAATTCAGGCAGAGATAGGAAAGTCTTGTGGCAGTGGCTGAAGGACAATTCCCCGGGGCAGGAACCTTGGTTACTTATGGGGGATTTTAATATGGTGATGAAGGACTCTGAGAAATATCAAGATTCAGAAGATTTCTTACCTATGGTTCAAAATGTTTGGAGGCTCAAGATGGGAGGTAAAAGAAAGACAGCAGAGGAAGACTTTAACTAAGATAATAGATTCCAATGATAATGAGATCAGAGGTGCAAAATCTATTCATGAAGCTTTTAATTCTTATTATCAGGAGCTGTTGGGCACAAAGGTTGATATGGAGGCAGATATTATGTTAGTTGATTGGTGTCAGATACCTCCTCAATTATATGATGGTCTTTCTGCTCCTGTTTCTGATATGGAGGTTAAAAAGGCTGTTTTCTCTATGGGGGATTTTAAAGCCCCAGGCGTTGATGGTTATTCTGCTGGTTTTTATAAAGTTTCTTGGCCTATTATTGCTAAAGAAATTATATGGCTGTGAGAGAATTCTTTTCGACTGGCTTTCTCCCTAAAAGGTTAAATATTACGTCTCTAACTCTCATTCCTAAGCATGCTGCTGCATCTAGAGTTAGTGAATTTCGACCTATAGCTTGCTGTAATGTGCTTTATAAAATCATTGCTAAGGTCATGGTCCAGATATTACAACCCATTATGTCTCAACTGATTGATCTTTCACAAAATGCTTTCATAAAAGGCAGAAGTATTGGTGAAAATGTGCTGTTAGCCCATGAATTAGTAAGGAGGTATTCTCACAAGGTATCTCACCAAGATGTATGATTAAGGTTGATCTCAAAAAGGCTTATGATATGGTGAATTGGGACTTTCTGCAGAGGGTTCTGAATCTTTATGGCTTTCCTCATCATTATATTAAATTGATCATGGCATGTGTTACTTCAGTGTCATATTCTGTCTATCTTAATGGTGTTTTGACCCCTCCTTTTCCTGGCAAGAGAGGGTTGAGGCAGGGTGACCCTCTTTCTCCCTATCTTTTTGTGCTAGTTATGGATTATTTCTCTGGTTTACTGAAGAATCTGTGGAGTGATCCAAGATTTCAAGCTCACCCTAGGTGTAAGCGGCTCCAGCTCATCAATTTGAATTTTGCAGATGATGTCCTTTTGTTTTCTAAAGGAACTTTGCAGAGTGTTCTATGCTTGAAGGAGGTATTGCACCACTTTGCTGCAGTCTCAGGGCTTATGGTAAATCCTACAAAGTGTGCTGTATTCTTTGGAGGAGTTTCTTTAGAAAACCAACACAGTATTCTGGCTCTACTTGGCTATTCTGCAGGTACTTTTCCTATTACATATTTGGGCTTACCGTTATCTTCTGCACGGTTATCCTCTGCTCATTTACAGCCGCTATTGGAAAAGATGACAGCTAGACTGAGGCATTGGAGTACTTTATTTCTATCTTATGCTGGGCGAGTTCAGCTTATACAATCTGTGCTTTATGGCATTCAACTTTACTTTAGTCAAGTTATTCTTCTGCCGAAGAAAGTTTTGCATTGTTTTATTAGTCTGTGTAGAACTTTCCTATGGTCGGGAAAATTGAGTATCAGGAAGCACTCTCTAGTGGCTTGGGAGGCTCTGTGTTCACCAAAGCAGGAAGGCAAACTTGGCTTTTTAGACTTACAGCTATGGAATGTTTGTGCTTTGGGCAAGCTGTTATGGAATATAGCTGGTAAAAAGGATACTTTGTGGGTTAAGTGGGTTCATTCAGTGTACATCAAGCAAGGTACTTTGTGGGAGTGTTCACCTTCGTCTTACACTTCTTGGCTCTTTCTCAAAATACTTCAGAGCAGAGATACAGTGAAGGAGTTTATTATGGATTGTCTAGCCAAGCAGAGGGAGTATACCATTCATTCAGCATATAAGGCGCTCAGAATACACCAAGCTAAATGTGGATGGGCTAATTTAATCTGGATACCAGGTTCTATTCCTAGAGTAAGATTCATGGTTTGGCTTGCCTGCAGAAATAGACTATTGACTAGAGGACGACTTAAGGAGATGGGCATGGTCTTGGACACTCTATGTATTTTTTGTCAACAACAGGAGGAAACTAGAGATCATATTTTCTTATTTTGTCCTGTTGCAGCTCTCATCTGGCAGAATATTAGAAGACTGACTGGCAGGAGTGATCCTATTGTAGGGTGGGATCAAGAGATTAAGTCTTTGCTCACAAGAACAAGGCAGCCGCATAAGAAGAAGTATCTGTTGGGGTCTCTATTTAATGCTTATATAGCTACAATTTGGCATGAACGCAATCTCAGAATTTTTCAGAACAAGTCTAGATCGTTAGGTGCTCTATTAAAATGTATTCTCTTGCAAGTTTCTAGTATTTTTGTTAACTCTTCGCTTTCTGTTGAATTTGGGCAATGGCTAGGTTTGTTAGATGTCATTGCGTCTAATGCAAGATTGTAACTTCATTTTCTCTTATTAATACTATTTCTACTTCTCGAAAAAAAAAAGTGCTAGGGTTTGGCGCGGCCAACTAGGGTTGGCATGGTCAACTAGGGTTTTGGGTGGCCAATTAGGGTTTTGTCGATCACGCGTGAACTTGGGAGATAAAGTAATACATTTGGGGAATTTCCTAATAAAAATGAGGTGCGAGATAGAGAACAAAGTAACATTTGGGTAAGGAAGAAAGAGTTGGGCCACATAGGTCCAATTAGGGTCTCCGAGGAGGAACCCTAGAGGGATGAGGACATGTGGAGTCGATATCATGTGTGTTGGGATGGCCTATATTCTTGGATATTGTGCCTTACTCTATGCCACCATGCCTAAGTTTACGGGGGATGGATGTCGGGTGTGAGAAGAGGTACGAGTCTCAAAATACGGGACGATCCCTCTAGAGGGGAAAGAAGTAAAGTATCAACCGCATGCATGTCAAGGGTATGATGTGATTCAATAAGACACGGATAAGACATGAATTACGTAAAGTGAAAGACTATTGAGCCAGACCCAGTCCGGTCCACCGGTTAGAATAGTGGCAAGATGCGTTCTGCCCTGGGTGTTTATTTCTGATCCACCGGCTATAATAGTGGTTAGAGGCGTTCTGCCCTGAGTGTTTATTCCGGTCCACCGGCTATAATAGTGGGGGATTCGGGCTCGACAAACCCAAATGAATAAGTTAATCCACAGGGAAAATACTAAGTACTTACAGTGAAACACCATGTGAGTCGAGGCCAGTCCGGTCCACCGGTTAGAATAGTGGCCAGAGGCGTTCCGCCCTGGGTGTTGATTCCGGTCCACCGGCTATAATAGTGGTCAGAGGCGTTCTACCTGTGTGTTTATTTCCGGTCCACCGGCTATAATAGTGGGGCTCCCGCACTCACATGGACTAATGAAGAATCCGTTGAATGAATACGAATGAAGTAATCCATGGGAAAATACTAAGTACTTACAGTGAAACACCATGTAAGTTGGGGCCAGTCAGGTGCACCGGTAAGAATAGTGGTCAGAGGCGTTCTGTCCTGTGTGTTTATTTTCGGTCCACCGGCTATAATAGTGGTCAGAGGCATTCTGCCCTGAGTGTTGATTTCCGGTCCACCGGCTATAATAGTGGGGCTCCCGCACTTATATGGATTATTAAAGAATATGTGTGGAATGAACATATTATTAATGAGAATAAAGAATAAGTCTAATTGGACCATGGCCAGCTTTTATTATCTATATTACTACATGCTGCTTATGTGAGTATGCCATGTATTGAGTTTTAATAATATGGATTATTCCTAAATGAGGCGTATGAGCCACTTTACATCTCGGTTATACCATGCTTATATGTTAAATAGGATTTTACGTATGTTTTATATGTTACTCTAGGTGTATGGTAAGATTTATGCTGTGGGTTGTGAATATGCATGATATTGTATCAACGTGTTGTACCCGGATTTATTATGCACTTGATGATATCTCTCCTATAAGATAGGGTAGTGGGACTTACTCAGTATTGGACCCATACTGATACTACCTTGATTGATTGGGCCATGTGATGATCCACCGATGGTGGGGAGCAGACCTCCTATGCAGGTTTGATCGGTTACTAATTTGGGGTGGAAGGCTTGACTTGAGCGAGTAGGCGGTCCGGATATTGGTCCCTTGGGATCTATTTTATCTAGCTATATTTTGTACTACGCTTCTTGTTTCAAAACCGTACTCTTAAGTTGTATTCCTAAACGATATCCTAACTGGTGTTGACTCGTGTTTTCGTGAATGATCTATGTTAACTATGAACCTATGTTTTGATGATTCTTACTTAACGATTGTTTAGTTTAGCCTTAGCACTTAGTATCGGAACGATAGGAGTGAACCGGTCTGGTACTAAGTGTGGCGATAATACCCCCAAGTTTATGGTTTTAATTCTTTCGCTTCTGCTAAACCTTTGGATTTAAACAAAATTTTTCAGTAGTAAATTTGGGGGTGTTATAGTAACCTCGTACCTAGGAATCGGATGTAGAAAAAACTTGATACCACTACAATACTAGATATAAAAAAGAGAGAAGGGAATAAATAGTAAAAATAAAGGACTGAGAGTCCAAAGAGAGATAGAGATATTTGGATAACCATACCCTTTACCGAATTGGTTTAGTGATCACCCAAGGCAAGCATATCAAACTAATAATCATTAATATCTTGCAAACAAGGTAGATAAACTTGTGGAAATGAGTAGCACCTATGAAAAGTATGATTGGTACACTACATACTAAGTAAGGTAACAATATAGTCAAAACTAGAAAAACATATCAATACATACATTCACAGCAAAAAGTAGTATACATGCGAGATACAAGAATCAACACAAGGTAAGTACTAGTTCAAATTTGTATTATTTGAATGTGATATAAGCCATTCTTTTATTTATGTTGAATTTAGATACCCCACTATTCTTAATTCGGTCGAACGGCCTGAAACACCTCCAAGAGAAAAATGCTACTAGCCACTATTCTTAAACTAGGGAAGAGGTCTGAAGCACCTCCTAGGGCGTAATGCATCTATCCACTATTATTAAGCAAATGGGATGGTCTCCTACACCTTGGTCCTGACTCACATAATCTTTTACTGTAAGCGTTTAGTTTCTTAATCATTAGTTAATTATTTCTGACTCATATTATCTTTCATGTTCAGATAAGGCACACTATTCTTAAATCACAGAAATAGTGTGATGAACCTCCTAAGGCAAAACGCGCCAATGGAACAAACTCATAAAATACCTCTGCCCAGCTCACCGGATCTTTCACTTTAAATTCTTAGTGTCTTATTTATGATTGGTTTATGAGAAAGAAACATAATGAATGCAAGCTAGACATTAGTATGCATATAACAAGGTTATTCTAAAAAATTAATAAGCTCATTTTCCAAAGAAACCCTAAATTCACAATTTAAGTATAACTTCCCCCTATATTGATCATTTATCCACCAAATTTAGTATATGTTCCTCAAATTATAGTATCATTAGCATTCCAAAAATTTGAGGTCTAACTACTATGTCTTAGATATGCGATAATAGCCCTATCTCAAAAGTTACTATACATAAGGCTTCCAAAACCCTAATTTCAAAGTTAATTAATAAATTTTCCCATAAGTCTCATATAATTATCAAATTTAATTGAAATCCTTAAAATTCCCATATTAACAACATATCCAAAATTTGTAGCAGAAATCTAACATTTGACACATGTGATAATGACGTTACCGTTTTAAGGCTATTATTCCCAAATTAGGCTATTTTCTCAACTGAGGAACTTATGACCCTCATAATCACTCCCAAACACTTCACATGATATTATTAGAATATTTTAATCCATATAACACATTAAAATACCAGATATTTCATATTAACCCATATTGACCAATATGCCCTTAAAGATAGCCGATAGCCCTTATTTAACAAAAATGCCATATCCTCAATATCATTATTTACAAAAATATACTTTATCACCATACCTTTTAAATATTATTATTTCCCACTTATAATATTTTTTTACACCTACACTAATCTCCCACAATTTATATTCATCCACAAAAATACATCCTAGCGTAACAACATCATATTAGCACATTCTTTTGTCATTCTTACTCTTTTCCTAGTATATAAACCAATTTATCAGAACATATCATTAACATCATGAATTTAAAAATATAATCACAATAGCATGATAATACATATAGCCAATCAAACATTTAACAAAAATACATAAGCATTGATTAATATCCTTATTAAGAAGTCTCTAGTCTCTAAGCACATTTATCCTAATCCGCTTCTTCTAAACTTCAAAAATATCTCATAAGAAAAATTACCAAAAAATAGTTAGAATTATTGATACAATTAATGAAGGGTTAAGGTAATGGAAGAAAAATGAATGGTGAAAAACCTAACTAGGGTTTGAAGGAGGCATCGGCTAAAAATTATATAACAAAGGGGATCAGTTGGTGTTTATTGAGCAATGAAGTCTAGAAATGGCACAACCTATTGTTTCTAGGGGTGTTGCAGCAGCAAGGAATGCCGGGAGGTGGGGGTGGGATCTATATAGTTGGCCAAAGGGAAGGGGTGAGAAACAATAGGAATTTTCGAAGCTTGGGGAAGTGTTTTGGTAGAGTTTGTCAAAGCTTGGGGGTAGGAGTAGATGATTTACTATATCTAGGGGTGTTTGGTGAGTTTTGCTGTAGCAAGGGTGAGGGAATGGATGGAGCAGCCAAAGGTGGTGGATGTGGTGCAACAAAGGCTGCCAAAGGTGGGTTTTGGTGATGAAGAGGAGGGGGAAAGGAGGAGGGGAAGGTGGTGTTAAATTTTTTGGAAATGAAATGGAGAGAAGGAGGGATTATAGTATATTTATTGCTTGGTATATATGCACACACACACACACACATGAAGGAAGGGGAAGGAGGAGGTGGTGATTGGGCACAATTTCAACCTCAACCCATAATCACAAGAGCTAGGAATTGATGAGCTAGGGGTAGGCTTGGAAAAGGGAGACTTCCATGCAAGAGAAGGAAGGGGAGAAGAAGGGTTTGGTGATTGGTAAGAAAAAAAAGAGGGAAGGGGAAGAAAAAGGAAAAGGAGGAAAAAAAGGAAAGAAAAAGTTAGGCTTTAGATTTAGGTTTAGGTTAAATAATTATTTAGAATTAGATTTAAGTTAGGAAAAAATATTAATAATCCAAAATAAAAATTTAGATTAGGCTAAGATTTAGGATTAGGTAGTCATGGTAAGGGATAAAAGTAAATTCACGAGGTTAGAATTAGGTTTTGAAATTAATTACTCAGGATTAGGTTTGTAATAGCCCAAAAATTTGCTTAGGAAATCTTATTTTTAGCCTTAACTTAATCCCTTCATCCTAAAACTTTTACCAAATCCAAAACCTTGACTCGGATAAATTTTAATTCGTAAAAAAAAATCAAAGCCCACTAAAATTTCCTCTAATCTTAATTACTTATGGTTAATCCAAGATCACCCTAAACTAATCCCCTAACCCTTCTCCTTTTCCTTTTCTTTCTCCTTTCCTTTTCTTTCTTTCTTCTCCTCCTTCCGTCAACCTTAAGCTGCATGATGTGGTTTTTATGAAAGTAACGGAAGGTTGGATCAAAATTTGTATTAGAAGCTTTCACCCACGATCTAATGCAAAAGAAACAAAGTAAATTGATGGATTATAGGTGAAGAACTTGATGATACAAGTTGAAGTGGTTCGACAGATTTGTAAGACCTTCAAATATGTCTTGGTTGAAGATAGTTTGAGGAAGGCTAAATCCCATATTTTTCTTACTCAATGTCGACCCAAAAGGGAGGATTAGACTTTAGCTAACTTTGCTCAAAGTTTGATAAAATAAATTATCATTCATTCTCTATTCAATTATGCATACAATCATGAATATCATCACTTTATCTTCTTGTTGTAATGTATCATCCCATGTATGTCATAGTCTTGCATGCTTTGGAATACTTGTACACATCAATGTGTATGAACATCATCTTCTTGCAAATATGTGACATACCTACAAGAATAACTTGAATTTTTTTCAATGTCAAGCATATACGAACTATCAAGAATATTTAACATGATAGGATCCAACATTAAGAAAGCTAAATCATCTTCCTTAACTTGAGGATTAGTATGAACATGACAATCATTATGTTTATTGGATGCTCCTACATCACTGCACACCTTTGAATTTGTTGCAACTTGCACCCCCACTTGAACCATCACCCAACACCTTTCTACACCCTCCCCCATCATCCATCACCTTTCTCCTCCTCCTCCTCCTTCTTCCATCTTTGCAGAGTTGCACACTCCATCTTCCCTTTCTATTTTACTTCTCACGTAATACATGGACACAACCATCACCCCTCTTACCCTGCAGCTACTACTATACTCCTAACCATCCTCTGCAACCATCACCATCATCATCACCTTGCAGCTACACCATCACCATCATCACACACCCCCTTTTCTTTTTCTTATTCCCTGATTCACACCACACATGCACATAGGTATATATATATATATATATATATATATATATATATATATATATATATATACATATACAACACACTCTTCTTCCCATGTTATTGGTTTGCCTCCATTATGCCATTTTGTGTCTAAAACTCTACCCTATCACTCCATCTTCCTTCTCTCTTTTCTTCTTCTTCTTTCTCCTTCTTACCCTTTTTTGGCCTGTGCACCACTAATCCACCGCTGTGCACAACCTTGGTTGCCACTCGCCGTCCATTGGCCACCAAGGTCACCCCAACTTTCCCCGTCACCATTACCATCCATCACCACTAATCACTGCCACTTTTCCCTTCTTCTTTTCCTTATCTATAGCACTTTTGCAGAGTGCACAACCTCAACATAGCCGTACAACACTTAAATCGCCTATTGCAAAACCTTACAACCTTTACACCGTTTAGTTGTGCTTGATCTTTTCTCTCGACCTGGTGTGCACCACTGTAGCACAGACATGCAACTTTTGCACTGATTGGTTTTGCGTTACTTTTTCTCTAGACTAGGGCTACACTACCTACTGCACAGCCGTGCAACTTCTAATTTTTGGTCGTGTACCCCTATTTTCACCCCTAAACCTTACCCATACACAACCACAATTTTAACATAGCTCCACCACACATTCCTCTACACATCCACAAATCTCAAGATCCCATTTGACTATGGTGGTATTCTAGTAGCTTTAGAAGAGGAAGTCTAAGATTTGGGTTCTTAGAGCCTAGTGTCCTACTTTTTAAGGATACCATTCGATGTTTAGGATTATTAGTGTTATTTGCTTGTATGATTATATATGTTTTAATGATATAGTTGATATATGATGTAACATGTGTTTGATCATGATATTTTGTATTGATATAAATATTATGTTGAAAGGGAGTAATAATAGGTGGGAGGTACCATTATGTTATGTTATTGTTGTGATAATATTATATTGTGGAAACATATCTTATGGTATGAAATATGGGCTTAAAAATATTATTTATGGAAAGAAACTAAGAATGGGTAAGAGGTATCATTATTTTTTTTTCATAATGTCATATTTGTGGAAATATATCTTATGGTATGAAATATGAACTTAAGGATATTATATTATTAAAAGAAAGTAAGAATGGGTGAGAGGTTCCATTATTATTTTGTTGTGATCATGTCACATTTGTGGAAATATATATTATGGTATGGAATATGGGTTAAATGAGTTTTGAAAAATGGACTTAAGAATCCTCATAAGGTATGATTATTAATTGTGGACTTGGAAAACAACACGTGTGGAAATTATAAGATTTTATAAAATAAAGATTTTATTTGTGCTTAAGGGTAACATGGTCATTATGGGATAACAAGGATATTTTGTTTTTTTATGTGTTAAGAGGATTAAAATAAGATAATAATAGCATGAGGAATTCTCGAAAGTATTATTGTTATTTAGGGGTCCTTAAATGATTTAATGGATAATTTGAGGCAAACTATCTTATAATGGTAATACCATTATTCCAAGTATAAGATCTATAAGTTATATGGATTTCTTAATGCATTGTTAATGTTTGACCTTATGACGTTATCTATTGGAATTGGTAATTGTGAAAATTTCATGGGAGGTGTTATGAAAAATCTATGGAATTTATGTCTTAGATATTTTTATGATTAACATATCTTGATGAGACTATTAAAGTATATGTATGGAAATTAGGTCGTGCATTTTGGGTATGATAATAATGATGGGATTTGGAGATGATATAATATAAATTGTGTGGAATAATCAATATGGGAGAATGAAAACTGAAGGGTATGTAATTAGGGTTTGAAGGACTTAAGGACCTGTACTTGTGCTATGTGTATATCTATTTTAATGTTTTCTATGCATAAGAATCAATCTTGAATAAGATACTAACAACTTAAAGTGAAAGAGCACATGATTAGGGCCAAGGTGATCTATTTATATATATATATATATATATATATATATATATATATATATATGTATGTATGTATGTATGTATGTGTAATCCCCCAAAAATTTCAAAAATCTATATTTTAATAAATAACTTTGTTTGAAATAAAATTAGCTTGTAAAATTATTTATTTTAATTATTTTATGGATTTTGGAGTATGTAAATTTGGATAAGAGTATTTAATAAATTGAAAATAAATATTTTCTATTTATCATATTATTTTATTTAAATAAACTTCCAAACTAAAATTTTACTAACCTTAACCTTTTTTAACTAATATATTAGATTATAATGAATTAAATTATTATATTAAATAATTTATCAAGAATATTACATTTTATGATTTTATAAATTAATTTACTTTATTTCCCTATTTTCCCCATTTCCCCATTTCCCTTTTTAACCTTTTCCCTTTTTTTCCCCTTTCCTTCTCTTCTTTTACCCTTTTCTCCCTTCCTTGGGCCGTCCGGCCAGGCCAGCCTCCCCTGCGTGCTTGGGCCAGGCCCATTCCCGTCCCCCTTCTCCTCCTCGCGCCTGCCCATCACCTCCAGCCCGCTTCTCCTTTATTTTTTTTCTCCCTGGACTGGCTGACTCTCTTCTTTTTCTACGCCGGTCCAGCCGCTCGCCAGCCTTCTCCTTCTCCTCTCTTCTTCTCCCATGCCCAACCACCAATTCTGCCATGGTCGAGCGTCTGGTCACCTGCAACAGCCGCCACCTGCCATCACCACCTACCTCCCTCTCCCTCTCTCTCTTCCCCCGTCATTTTATTTCCTTTTTCGAGCCAAATCGGCTCTTGGACCACACCCTGCGTGACCCTCTCCCTTTCCTTCTTCTTCCCCCTCTTTCCCTTGCCACCCGACCAACCCTGCAACCTGCAGCACCGATCGCCGGCGAGCCCTGCCCCCTCTCTTCTCCTTCTTCTTTTTCTCCATTTCCCCATCCCTTCATTCCCCTCATTTTCGAGCCTTCTCCTTTCCCTCGAACTCCCTCTTCTCTCCTTCCTTCTCCCTCCATTTCTTCCTCGTTTTTTTATCACCGCCGCCAACCACCATCCTAACCACCACAACCAACCCCTGCGCCACCTCCTACTGCCCTGCACCCCCACTCCCCCCCCTCTCTAGCCCTGCACTTACTCCCTTCTCCACCTCTTCCTTCTTTCTCCCCATTTTTCCCCTTACTACCGAGCCTCCTACAACCGCCACTTTTGCCGCCATCCGGCCACCTTTGCCCCCACCCAACCCTCCGTTCGACACCCTACAACCCCCTCTACCACCTCCATGCATCAATTGGCCAAAAATAGCCCTTGAACCTCTCCATTTTTCCCTCTCCTTTTCCTTCCTTCACAACCCCTCCACCTCGACCCATCTCGGCAGCCAACTTCGTCGCCTTGCCGCCGCCGTCTCCACCGCCGTGAAACCACCCTTAGCCTCCACCTACACCCACTCTTTACTTCTGCACCATTCCCTTGCCTTAGAACCTCCCCTAACTACTTTCTTTTCTAGCCCAAAGACCCCAACTCGAAAATGGGTTATTTTTCTCCCTTCACCCTCTTTGAGCCCTTTTCTCCCCATGGTTTTGCATGAGACTCACGCTGCTCATGCAGCGTGAGCTCCCCTTGTTTTGGAATTTGTTTGGAAATTTTTTTGAGGTATATTGATAATTAATTAAAGTGTTTTATTATTAAATAAATTTTTATAAAGTCTTATCCTCTTAAATTCTTATTTCTAACACAATAATGATGGATATTATTTTTAAGTGTTGAGTTGCTAATTATGCTTGGTAAGATTTGATATTTTGCAGGATTAAGGTAACCGTTAATCCTCCCTTAAATACATGAAAAAATGTATGGTAGCACATTAGGGATTTAGTATGATTTTATGCATGTTTTGTGTGCCTAACATGATATATAAATGGTTGTTTATATTGATTGAAAGAAAAAAGAAATGCATGATAACCTTTGTGCCATGTGTAGGTATGATAATTAAGGGAGAAGTTTGATTATTGATGGAAATATTAAATGCTTTTTTTTTATGTATTATGTTGCTAATGCATGAGTAATATTATTGTCTAAGGGTATTTTAGTAATTATGCTTATGAAGTATGTGATTTAATGTATGTAGTTGCTAATGAGTATTATGTTGAATAATGACAAGTTGGTGGACTTAGATGATAAGAATGAAGTACTAATATCATTATTTTATGTAGTGATGGTAAATTCATAAAAATGGTGAATAAAGGGGTTGAGTGGAAAGTTTATAAGTGGAAAGGGTATTTTGGTAATTTGATAAGTAAAAGGGTATTTTGGTAATTTAAAAAGTAAAGGATAAAATTTGTAAGTTGTGAGAAAGAAGGGTATTATGGTAATTTTTGAGATAAAAGAATAATATGGTAATTTTTGGAGAAAGGAGTAAAGCGGCAATTTTGGAGTCAAGGGGCAATATAGTAATTTTATAAGTGGTAAGAATGGTAATTTTGGAAGTAGGGGCAAAATAGTAATTTTGGATGAAGGAGGGCATTATGGTAATTTTTCAAGTAAATGGGCATTATGTTAAATTTTGGAAGTAGAGGGGCAAAATAGTAATTTCATAAGTAAGTGGTAATATGGTAATTGTATAAGGGAATGGCGAAATGGTAATTTATAAGTAGAGGGGTAATATGGTAATTTTGGAAAAGAAGGGCAAAATGGTAATTTTGTAAGGAAAGATAAAAATGGTAATTGTGGATGTAAAAGGGTAAGATAGTAATTTGTAAAGAAAAAGGGGTGTTATGGTAATCTTACAAGTAAAAGGGGTATGGTGGTAATTTTCATAAATAAAAGGATATTATGGTAATTTGAAAGTAAGGGATAGAAGGGTAATTTTGTAAATAAAAGGATATTATAGTAAACTTGGGATTAAGGGGTAACTTGGTAATTATGATAACGACAAAAGATAATTTAGTAATTAAATTATGATTGTAGAAGGGCAATTGGATAAGTATGATACTATAGAAGGGTAATTTGGTAAATTAACCAATTAAAGGGCATTATGGTAATTTTAATAATGGAGAAGGGTAATATAGTAATTATAAATACGGAGAAGGGTAAATTAATAATTATGATTATGAAGAAGGGTAAATTAATAATGGTAATTATGAAGAAGGGTGATTTGTGATTTATGATAATTAAAAAGGGTAAAATGGTAATTAAAATAATTGAGATGGGTAAAATGGTAATTATGATAAAGGAGAAGGGCAATTTAGTAATTATCGAACTAAAGGGGAAATTTGGTGACTTAGCCAATTAAATGATAAAGTGATAATTATTTATCCAACTAAAGGGGAAAAATAGTAATCATGATAAGGAAGGAGGGTAATTTAGTAATTTATCCAACTCAAGGGCAATTTAATAATTATAAAAAAGGAGAAGGGCGATTTGGTGATATAACCAACCAAATGGGAAATATGATAAGTGTAGCAATTATGAGGGGTGAATGGTCATCTAAAAAGTGTATGAGATAATTTGGTAATCTAAATTGGACAAAGGGTAATTTGGTAATTACGCAACCTAAAGGGTAATGGAGTAAATTGTCCAGTAAGGAAGGAATACTTAGCAATTATATAAGTAAGGGGTTACTGAGTAATTTGTACCTAATATATTGTTATGATTGTGGAACATTATGATCTGATTCAAATAATGCTGATTAGCCAAGTAAGAGTATTTGATAATTAGTATGGCCTTAATGGTTTCTCTGTGATATCCTGGATAATCATCTGAATAAGAAACGATTAATGATATCAGAATGATTGAAAATGAATAAGTATCGGATTATCGTGCTTTTTATGATCACCTTAATTAAGACACTATTACTTAAAGTGAAAGACCTCGAGATCGGGAATGGTGACTCCTTAGGGGTCGCTACCCTAAGGACGTGGTTTAGTCCACGATTATTCTGGTATTTGCTGGTGTGCCTTTGTGCCCCAGCCAGGCCCTATATCTTACTCTTTCTAGCTCTACGGACCTAGTTAGGGGGTATGCATACTTATGGATTAGGTGTCCTTGTCGGTAGGGTACTGAGTTAGCTTTATGCACCAGTACGACCAGGGTACCTTTGCGTCCTTGGGTTCATGGTTGAAGGGTACTGAGTAGCTGATATGCACCGGTACGACCGGTGTACCTTTGTGTCCCGGGTTATTGATCTCCTGTTCGAGGCAAATAAATATGATTGATGTGCTGATTAAAGAAAGGAAGTATACTATTATTGAAAGTGGAATATTAATGAGCCAGGCCCAGATGATTATGATATTGAGTATCGGTCCACCGGTTATAATAGTGGCCAGGAGCATTGTGCCCTGGGTGATGATTCTTTATATATCCTGATCCATCGGTTATAATAGTGGCCAGGAGCATTGTGCCTTGGATGATGAGTTTATATGTATTCCGATCCACCGAATATAATAGTGGGGGTCCCGAGCTCAATAAAATCAGTTATGTATATGAATAAGATTATGGAAAAATACTAATCACTTATAGTGGAACACCATGTGAGTCGGGGCTAGACCGGTCCACCGACAAATAATAGTGGTCAGGTGCGTTCTGCCTTGTGTGTTTACCTTCCGGTCCACCGGCAATAGTAGTGGTCAGAGGCATTCTGCCCTGTGTGTTTACTTTCGGTCCACCGGCTATACTAGTGGGGTTCTCGTACTCACATGGATATTAAATATGAGATTGATGGAATGATGACGAAATAATGGCTTAAGGCCCAAATTATCGATCGTGACTTGTAAATTATTATGTATGTTATTGTTATGTATGCACCTCTCATTATTTATGTGTGTAGTTTGCATTATGTGCCGTATGCGGGCCTGTCTTTAAGTGTGGTATTAAAGGGTTACTCAGTACCGTAGTATTGAAGGGATTCCCTTTATGGGGCCCCTGCCTATTCAATGGGTAGTGCCCTTGCAGGTCTTTTCAGGTGCTACTCAAGTGGGCTACGGGAAAGAGAGTAAGGAGTTATCCAGTATCGTTAGGGTTTTCTCTCTCTCTTTAAATTTCTGGTTTTAATGTTATGTTGTTACTATAACCACCATTGGTGGATTTTATTCTTGTAAACGATTTCATGCGTTACTCTGATTTATGTATGTTGAATTGTATTTCATTTTCCTTTAGCCTTAGCACTTAGTATTGGAACGGTATGAGTGAACCAGTCTGGTACTAAGTGTGGCAGTAATACTCCCAAAGTTCACGTTTTATTTATTTGCTTCCGCTAATTTCCTTTTTAATTAACGAAATTTTTCAGTAGTGAATTTTGGGGGTGTTACAGTATGTATGTATGTATGTATTCCTTTTCCACCGGGGAGAATAGTGGCTCATGAGCATTTTGCCCCTATATGGTGCTTCAACCCATTCTACCATATTAAGAATAGTGGGGCCCCTACTCATCATAAAATGAAAATGTATCATTATAACCTATGGAAAAGATACTTATGATTTAAAGTGGAAGAATACATGAGTTAAGACCAAGGTGATCTATTTTTTGATCTATATATATATATACACACCATTCCACTAGGGAGAAGAGTGGCTCGAGAGTGTTTTGCCTCGAGAAGATGTTTTGAATCTCTATTTCACCGGAAAGAATAGTGGCTCAGTTGTATTGTCCCAAATATAATGTTTTAGACCATTCCACCAGTTTAAGAATAGCGGAGTTCCTGCACTCAATGTATGTAAAAGATGAAATGAATTATACTTAATGAAGGAATCGGGATCATTTTCTGTCTTATGAGATGTTTCATTTATTTAGTTATTCCCTTATTATCTAATGTGAAATCATGTGCTATTTATATCTCTGTTTCAATAATATTGTTTCCTTGCTCCGTACGTAGTGTGCTAACCACCCATTTTATGGGTGCTACTCAATCCCATGAGTAGGAGGCCCTTAATCTTATCTACAAGTCTCAAAAGATCAGCTAGATGATTACGCTGCCAATGTCGCCTTTTGTGGGGATGAGTGACTTCATAAATGTTAGGGGTTGGGTGAAGAGTAATTTTTGTTTGGTCAATGTATTTAATTGGATACCCTTTTTGGACTCTTGATCCATGGTATCCTCTCTTTTGTATTTTGTATTGTTAAACTCAGATTCAGGCTCCAAACTCAGTATTATACTCTAAATGTTCTTTTTCTTTTCTCATTTTCTTGTGTTACTTTAAATGTTTTAGCATTGTGATAGATGTAAGCATGGTTGCATAAGTCATAATTATGTCGGTCACGACGTTAACCCTAATACTTACATAATTACATCCGCTGCAAAATAAAATTTACCAATAGTAAAAATTAAGGTTTAGCTAAAAACTCGGGGTATTACAGGATCTCCTACAAAATTGAAGACAAACGGATGGTTACGTTGCTAGTTATGGATGAAACATACCATACAAGCTACTAGGCGTATATGGCGTGTGCATGGCAAGAATGGAGGGCATGACCACATGCATGGGTGTTTATATTAGATGGTTTAATTAATTAATTAATTGAGTTAAAGAGTAGATAGAGAATAAAGTAGCATAAATCTTTCTTTTGAAGAATTATATCTTCTTATGTCTTTAGCTAGTTATCTTTTTAAGAATTATATATTCTAATGTCTTTTAGCTAGTAAATGGAAATATCTTGTATAAAGTAATCGGTGGCCTTGTCTATATAATCCATAGAACATAGGTTGAAGAGGGAATTGAATTTTAATGAAAATTGCATGTATTGCTTATTGAATTCTATGTGATTTTGTCTCAATTTTAATCGAATCTTTGTGAACAATTAATCTTGAAACCCTTAATCTCTTTGTTTATGTGAATTAGAGATTAAGTACTATCTTTCTAACCTTGATAACCCACATGATTCCCAGCCATAATCATCGTCCCCAATTCTTCCAAATCAAAAACAAACCATAACCCTAATTTGTGACACCAATTCCTAACCCTAACCCTAACCCACAAAACCTTCTATTTTCAAACCCTAATTACCGAATCATCATCACCTTCACTCCATCATTGTCGAATCATCATCCTCATCACCTCACCATTGTTGAATCACCTTCATCATTCATCCTATCAACATCAAATCATCATCATGGAATCATCCACATAATTACCTCCATGAATGAATATGTTCATCTTCAATGGACCACCTTCCAGTCTTCATCTTCTTAATTCCAACATAATTGAGACTTAGGTTTACATATTTGATAATTCCATATTCCCACGCACATCACAAGGACCTTTGTTATGGAGGCATGTCGATAAAGGAGTACTATACAAGGTTCATGGACTTGGTCATGTTTGTTGAAATAGTAGAGGTTAATGAGGTGATGTTAGTTCACTGCTTCAATGTTGGTTGAAGGAGTTGTTGTTAATAGTTGTTAGTGGGTGTTACCCTACCTAATATGGTTAGGATGTATGAGTAGGGATATAAATGAGACAAGCTGAACAGAACACCCTTGGGCTTGGGCAGGCAAGTTTAACTAAGCAAGCTTAAAAAAAGGCTCAAGCTCAGCTCATTTAACTAAACGAATAAGTCAAGCCAAGATCAAGAGGTGAAGGTATAAAATGAAAGAAGCCTTACCTTTTTTTATCTCAAGCTTTAATAAATGAGCTCAAAAGTGAGGCTCATGCTAGGTTCATGTAACTAAACAAATGCCAAATAGAGCTTTTAACAAGCTGAATACCATATTGGTTCAAATCATTTAAAGTCCTATGCATGAGTAGATCCTAGAAGCTTTATAGGTCATTCAGGATAGGATTACCTATTTGTGGGTCAAGAGGAAGTTTAAGGGTTACCAGCATCCCAACGATAGGAAGAAAGCTTATTCTAGAGGTAACATGCCTCTTAGGTATGGTCGTAGTATGGGTTCTAAACCCCGATTAGGACATCAATATGGAAGATGATTCGGGGAGTGACACTGGCATTATAAATATTGTGGAGCATTTCATTAGGGATTATATTTCCATGGTTGTGGTATGATAGGACACAAGACTTATGAGTGTTGTTTCACATGTGGTAGTATTGAGGGAAGTCAAAATCAAGCTCAAAGCACCAAATCTATCATGCATCTACAAACTCAGAGAGTTTTTCCTTCACTAGGTAGTGTTTTCATGCATACAAATAAGCCTTAGGGTTAAAATCCCCACATATTTCAGTAGGGTCGAGGTTCAAGCAAGACTGTAAAGATTCCTTTAGGTAAATGTCTGAACATGATTAGCCATACTAAGGTAGAGTGTCAAGCTAGTTTGGATACATCTTTAGCTTGTGTATTATTTTACTCTAGTGCATCATAATATTTTGTGTCTTCCGCATTCATAGCTAGAGATACTTTATCAATTGCTTGTAGTATTTCTAATTCTATTATCTTACCTTCATTGGATAGGATTAGGTGTTATAAGCTTTATAGAGGGGTGGAATTGATATTTAATGGAGTTGGGTTTCCTTTTGATCTTATGGAATTAAAGATTCGTGATTTTAGGTATGGATATGTTAGGAAAGTACCGAGCATTGATAGATTGTGTGTAGGAGCATATGGTTCTTTGAGGACCAAAGGGTATTTGGGTCTCCTATCAGAAGTATGAACCTAACCCCTCTATGAAAGTCATATCAGCAATCAAACTGAGTACCCACATTCATAAGAGGTATCCGCTCTTCTTGTGTGGAGTTCAAGTAACTGAGGTTGATGAAGTGCTACTAGAGTAAATTTTAGTGATCCAAGAGTACCCTAATGTGTTTCTTAACGAGATCCCAAGCATGTCACCAATTTGCGATATTTAGTTTACTAGGATAAAATCAATATCCAAAGCTTTGTACCACCTGACACTAGTAGAGATGAAGGAATTTAATGTCTTGCTAGAAGAATTATAAGAGAAGGGATAAATTTGGCCAAGTGTATCACCCTAGGGAGCATCAATTATAATCATTTATAAGAAAGACAGGCGCAGGAGACTATGCATGCACTACCAAGCGTTGGATTAGGTTACAAAGAAGAATTATTATTTGTTATTGTGCATTGACAATCTATTTAACCATCTTAGAGGATCCAAGTGTTCTCTAAGATTGATGTTCTACTAGATTACCATCAATTGAGGGTTGTTGTGTAGGATATTCCAAAGATGACATTTCAGACAAGATATGGTCATTGTAAGTGCTTATCAATGCCTTTAGGAATCACTAATGTGCTAACGCTATTCATGTCTCTCATGAACCAAAATTTTCAATATTTTTTGGATTAGTTCATTATGGTTTTCATCAACAACATCCTCATCTACTCCGATAATCGAGAGAAGCATAAGCAACATCTCAGGCAAACCTAGGCATTGTTACGAACATGCCATTTGTATGTGAATCTTTTGAAGTGCATGTTTTGGATTGATAAATAAGCTTTCCTTAGTCATTTTATTCCTAAGGATGGTGTGTTAGTGGATCCTTGAAAGTTTTGTGTAGTTTTCAAGATAACAACACCAACTTTTGTCAAGGAGGGGAGTAGCTTTTTGGGATTGACCGATTACTATAGTATATTTGTCACAGGTTTCTCCAAGAAAGCTCATATGTTGAATAAATTACTAAAGAAGGATACATATTTCTAGTGGGATGAAAGGTGTAGCAAAGCATTCATATATTTCAGGAAGAGTTTGACTTCAACCCTAGTGCTCATTGTTAGCAAGTGGATCGATAGGTATTTAAGTGTATAACAATGCTTCTAAGAATGGATTAGGTTGTGTGTTGGCACATCATAAGAGATTGTTGACTTATGCTTCTTGACAACAACTAAAGTTACATGAGTAGATCTATCTAATGCATGATTATGAGCTAGTTGTAGTGTTGTTTGCTTTGAAGATTTAGAGGTATTACCTCTATGGTGTCTAGTGTAAGTTTTACACCAATCATGAGAGCCTTTAGTATATTTTCACCTAGCAAGAGGTGAATGTGAGATAGATCTAATGGTTAGAATTGGTCAAGGATTATGACATGGAATTAACCTACAATGAGGGTGAGGCTAATATAGTGGCAATGCTCTTGGTGGGAAAACATCACACTACTTGAGTATGACCATGTTATCTAATCAATTATATCAAGATCTTAGGGATATGGAGATAGAGTTGATCATTACTTGTAGTATAGAGGTAATGATAAATGCACTCACTATCACATTTTTGATCTTCAAATATATCTGAGTATGTCAACTCGTGGATGTTAAGCTTGAAAGGATCAAGCAAGGTAATCAAGAAGGTAGAGCTAAGGGATTTTAGATCCACAAGGATGGTAGTGTCAGATACCATGATAGGATGCATGTACCATGGATATATCTTGAGCTTAAGAGGAAAATTCTGCAGGAAGGTTATTCTACTCCTTATTCCATCCATTTTAGAGGGGATAGGTCATATAAGGATTTGAAGAAGGTATATTGGTGGGCCCATATGAAGCAGGAGGTTGGAGAGTTCATTAACCAATGTTTGACATATCTAAAGGTTAAGATCAAGCATAAGAGACATGTAGGGTTGGTATCTTGAGCTTAAGAGGAAAATTCTGCAGGAAGGTTATTCTACTCCTTATTCCATCCATTTTAGAGGGGATAGGTCATATAAGGATTTGAAGAAGGTATATTGGTGGGCCCATATGAAGCAGGAGGTTGGAGAGTTCATTAACCAATGTTTGACATATCTAAAGGTTAAGATCAAGCATAAGAGACATGTAGGGTTGGTATAACCAATAGAAGTTCCAAAGTAGATATGGGATAATAAATCGATGGATTTTGTGGTTGGTCTTCCAAAGACAAGTGCTGGTTTCAATTCTATCTGCGTTATTTTGGATATACAGACTAAGTTAGTAGTGTTTATGAAATACCCTAGAATTAATTATTTTAGGAAATAAGTTATTAAATAAGGATTATTGAGGAATTTATTTAATATACTACTCTTTATAAATTAAAAAGAAAAAAAAAGGATTTTGTAGGGCAAGCTAATAAGAATTTTGAGATAAATTACAAAGGTATCTTTATACAAATATTTATATATATAATTTTGAGCCCTAAATTAGCCTAAAAAGGAGGATAAATATTTTATTTAATTATTTAAATATTCTTACTCTAAGTACCTAAAGTTAATACTCTAAACCTTTATACAAAATAAAATACTAAAATAAATAAAATAAATAAATTATTTTTCTTCTTCTCTTTTCCTTTTCTCCCCCCCTTTTTTTTTCTCCTCGCCGTTGGGCCAGCCCCGGCCCAACCCCCTTTCTTCCTCTCCTCCCGCGGCCCAGCGCTGCTCGACCCTCTCTCGCACAGTGAAACGCAGCGTTTCGCCCCTCACTTCGCCGAAATGCTGCGCCCCGATTAATGAAAGTAACGGTCGCCTCCAGCTATACTCGACGCCGCGTTTTGTCCATAAATCACCCAAAACTCCGCGTTTTGGTAGGATCTTTTGACCGTTGCCGAACTGGTCGGTCTCCCCCCTTCTTTTCTTTCTCCCGGACCGCCGGTTTAGCCACCTTCTTCTTCCTCCTCGCGCGCAGGACCTGCAACACGCCGCCCACCTGCACCGGCCGCCTGCACGCCGCCTTCCCTTTTCTGCCCTACCGGCCACCCTCTCTCGACCAGCCTACACCCCCATACTCCCTAGGCCAGCCCGCGCCTTTTCTTCCCTTTTTCCCGACCAGCGCAGAGGTCTGCCATGGCAGACCTGCGACGGCCGCCCCTGTCGGCCGGCGTGCCCAAACACCGCCTGACCTGTCCTCCTTTGTCCCCTCTCTCAATTTTCCCCCCCAATTCGAGCCTATAAATACCCCACGAGCCCTAGCGTCGGGCTCTTTCGAAAATTAAGCCCAGAAATCATTTTTGCGCCGCCCCCTCTTCAGATCACCGTCCCGTCGCCGCCGCCCATCGCCGCCACTCAAACCACCCCCGAAACCCTTCCCTGCATCACCCTCCACCTACCCAAGCCTCCCTCATCCCTCGGTTTGCTCTGCACGCGCCGCCCCAGGCGTGCAAAGCACCCATCCCGACCAAGCTAACTCCAAACCCCGCCACCCTTCGCACCGCCGCCCACCGCCATGCCGCCACTCCCAGCACCCCCTCTGCCTCCTAAAACCATCAAGGGAGCTTCCCCAACCTCCCTAGACCTCCTGTTTCCCCTACCAAGCCCTCTTTTCCCTTCCTTTCCCCTCCACCACCTCTCCACCTTCCTTCTCCCCCTACGCCGCCGCCGCCGCCGCCACCGTGCGCCATGCGCCGCCACCTGTGCCACCAACACCCTAGGTAGTTCTCTAAACTCCCCAACCCCTAAACCTTTATTATACAAATGCTAATTATTTTTAGTAGCATTATTAATATTACTCTTACTATTATTCTTATTGTTATTATTATTATTATTATTAGTACTATTATTATTATTATTACTATTATTATTATTGTTATTATTGTTATTATTATTATTACTATTATTATTATTATTATTATTATTATTTAACCTAACCTTGAAACATTTATAACTATTGGTCTTACCAATACTAGTGACCCATAACTTTAGTATTTTATTTTAATATCATGATCGTTATTATTATTGCTAGTATTACTATTATCATTATTATCATGGTTATCATCATCATCATTATTATTATTATTATTATTATTATTATTATCATTATTATTATTATTATTATTATTATTATTATTATTATTACTACTACTATCATTATTATTATTATTATTATTACTACTATCATTATTGTTAGTAACATTGAACTACTACCATTAATAATAAATATTATTAAAATTACTTTAAATTATTGTAGCTACGTTTATTAGTAGTAGCATGATTAACTACTTTAAGAATATGGACCATACTTCACTTATAAAAGTAATATTACTATTCTTAGCCCTAATGGTAAGGTGAAGAATAGGGGTAAGGTAGAAAAGAATAGTATTTTGGTCAGAGGAAAAGTAACCCCAGTTTTTCCTCTTACAGGCGAGTCAAGTCGACACCTGGAGGAGGCGTAGAAGCGTGCTCCAAGACCGGTGTCGTGTTAGGTAAGGACGTGGCTAAGGCCATCTGTGTGTATTGCATGTTTTACCTGTCTTGTATGCCTTATGCGGTTGTGTGCTATAATCTGTATATTATCTATGTATTTATGTAGCGCATCATGGAACCGAGGTATGTTCCCGTACTCTCGTCTATATGTACTAATATGGCATGGTACAAGGATGATGTGGTGTGATGTGACATGCATGCTAGGTGTTTTGATGAGGAGATGTGGAGTGGGGGCTTGAACGAGAAAAATAAGCGAATAGGATAACCAAAGGGAAGTACGTCGGCTAACGCAGGTAAGAATGACCTAGGCAATTTATGATTAGTAAGTGGATGGGAAAAGGGGGAATTAAATAAGTAGGGGGTGGAAGAAAGTAAAGTTGCCTGGGGGAAACTAGGGTTTGCATGGGAATGATAGAGTTGGCATGGTGGAAGTGTTAGGGTTTGCATGGGGTGGTTGAGGTCCGCATGGGGGCGAACCTTACGTATGGAAAGTTACCTTGGGGCGTAGGAAAGGTAATGGAAAGTTTGTTTGGGAGTTTGGAGGCTCGAGATGAAAAATAGTACGTGGAATAAAATAAGGGTACATAGGGACCAATTAGGGCTTGGGAAAGAAACCCTAATTTAAGAAGGTGGAAAAAGAAAAAGAAAATAATAAGAATAAATGAGGAAGAGTGAGGTATGTGGGAGAGTTGAGTCTGAGGGTCATGTTTTGGGTTTCCAGTGCGAGAAATATGTTAAGTATGATAATTACCAAGGGTTTTTAGTGGCCTAATATAAGTGTAGGAGATAGCTCGGTAACCTAAACCGAGCAAGGATATAGCTAAGACTGGATGTGTGACCTGTATCCTACGTGTCGTGGATGCTTTATATGAATTATGTGTTGTGTTTTAAATGTCGTTATCTGACTTGTTCCATGGGTAATGTGGCTTGGAAACAAGACGTGTACTTGTGTTCTCATTAGTATGTGATAGTACGAATATGTCTTCAGTCTTGATGTGATCTCTGGCATTGCATGACAAAAGATATGCCGTCGAATAAGATACATTAAGACACTAACGACTTACAGAGAAAGATGTTGAGCCGAACTCAGACCGGTCCACCGGCTATAATAGTGGCAGGGCATGACCCTCGCGACCGTTCCACCGGCTATAATAGTGGTAGGGCATAAGCCCTCGCGACTGTTCCACCGGCTATAATAGTGGGGGATTTCATGCTCAACAAACTCAAAGGTAAAAGTGATATGGCATGGGAAAGATACAAATGGTTACAGTGGAATACCTCGTGAGTCGGGGCCAGACCGGTCCACCGGCTATAATAGTGGCAGGGTATCTTACCCTCGCGACCGTTCCACCGGCTATAATAGTGGCAGGGCATGGCCCTCGTGACCGTTCCACCGGCTATAATAGTGGGGTTCCCGCACTCACATGGTCTGGATAAGACGATGATCGATTATAATCAGAGACCTGATAAAAGAAAAGTGATATCTGGTTCGTAACCTGTGTTGTTATATGTGTTATTGCATTCTATCTACGTATCTATGCTATGTCTGCTATGTTATGTATCTTTGTGTGTGGGCCTTAGCGCGTCTGTTACCTTACTCAGTACGTAGCGTACTGATCACCCGTTTCATGGGTGCTGCTCATTCCCATGAGCAGAAGATCCCTCTGATCTTGTGCAGGTAGGAGACCATGTCTTTGATGCCTATGAAACCTACGAGGCATCGGGTGGGGCAGAGCGTTGAGCCTAACCTGACTTGGGGATCGAGAACGAGTTGGCCGGATTCCGTTGCTACCTTCAGACTTCGTATTTTCTTTATTTAACTGTATTTCGTACTACGCTTTATGTTTTGTGATTCGCGTTTTTAAGTTGTAATCTTAAACCGTACTCTAAGTTGTATTCCTAAACGATATCCTAACTGATGTTGACTCGTGTTTTCGTGAATGACCTATGTTAACTACGTACTTATGTTTTGACGATGGTTTAGCTTAGCCTTAGCACTTAGTATCGGAGCGGTAGGAGTGAACCGGTCTGGTACTAAGTGTGGCGGTAATACCCCCGATTTTACGGTTTTAATTTTTTCACTTCCGCTAAAACCTTTGATTTAAACGAAAATTTTCAGTAGTAAATTTGGGGGTGTTACAGTTTATACCAATGAAGATGACATGGAGTCTAAAGTGGTTAGCTAATGCTTATAAGAAGCATGTTGTGAGAGTGCATGGGCATTCTAGAGGCAATGTGATAGACCAAGACTCTAGATTCTTATCGCACTTTTGATAAAAGTTGCAAGCCACTTTTGGGACTTAGTTGAAGATGAGTTTTATTGTTCACTCAACTATAGATGGTAAGACAGAGAGAACCATTTAGACCTTAAAGAATATGCTTTAGTATGTGTGTTTAGTTTTTTAAGAAGTTCGAAGGACTATTTAGACTTGATCAAATTCTCGTACAATAACAATTATCATGTAAGTATCAAAATGGAACCTTTTGAGGCCTTGTAAGGGATAAGGTGTTGTAGTCCCTTGTGTAGGAGCAATATCAGCAAGATGATTGTGTTGGGACTAGACATGATTGAGTAGATGATAAAGGATATTAAATTGGTTCAATATTGTATGAGATAAACCTAGGATTGGTAGAAAAGCTATGCATATTTTAGAGTAATGGGGTTAAGTAGAAAAGGTAATATCACTCCAAGATACATTAGGACCATATAAGATCATAGATCAAATTGGCAAGGTCAACTATCGATTAGTCCTACTATTGGAGTTGTTGCATGTGCTCAATGACTTTCAAGTTTCCTAATTTAGGAAGAATGTAGTGGATCCTTTGCATGTCATCCAACCAAAGTTAATAGTGATTCATGAGTCCTTAACTTATAAAGAACCTCCACTAAGCATTCTGGACATGAAGACTAGAACTACATGCAAGATTACCATCTTGTTGGTAAAAGACTTTTGATCATGGTAGGGTATCAACGAGGCCATATGGGAGGCCGAAGAAGAGATCCAAGTAAAGTAACCTTATTTGTTTTATTAGTGTGTATATGTGGTGTAAACATTCTTTTAATGGGGTAGTAACACCTTTTTCTTGTTAAATGTAATGTGCGACTTGTAATGAAATATACGTGATGTGTGGCTTGTAATGTAATATATGATATTCTTGGCATTCCGGTTAGTAGGCTTCATGGATGTAGCCTCTTTTAAGGGGATAATATTATAAAACCTCATATTTTTGTGAGATTTATAAAATGAAAAATTCATTTATTTAATGAAATTTAGATGACTTATACCCTTATTGGGAATTTGAAAAAAAAAAGGTTTAGAAAATTTAATAAAGTAAATTTTCCTGGTGAACTAATTGACTAGTTCTATGAATTGATCGATAGGTCAATCATTTAGGGTTTTTGTTCAACTAGTTTGGGGAAATTGATCAACTAATCCATATAACATTTGACTGGTCTAGCTAAATTGGTTAAATAGTTTTTCCTACTGAGTGCTTTCCAAATTTTTATTTTTTGGAAAATGCATCAAGATACGACTTTGATAATCCACCTCTGAGATGTTCCTGAGTAATCCTTTACCCTTTTTTTATTTATCTAACTTCAATTTAATAGATTTGAGGGCTTGGTTTTGAAAGAAGAGGGGGGGGGATGACCTCACACTTATGTTCTACTTCCTCTCTCCTTTGGATAACTTTGGAATATATACTTTAATTTTTAGACTATCACTATATGGTTGGGAAATTTTCTACCCATTCTAATTTTCCATTTCCCCTTCCTATGTTAGATCTTTTCTTGATGAACTTGACCTGCATTCTCAAGAAAATCACCATTTAAGCTCTAAAATAAAATTCAGCCTATTCTTGATAAATTCTATCATTCAACTCAAATTAAAATGGTAAAATAAGTGATTTCAATATGTTGAATAGCCTCACTTGTTCTTCAACCCATTCTTTGGCTATAAATAACCCTCATCATGTCTTTTTCTTACTTTTCTTTTAGCCTTTGAAATACTTGAGTTCTCAAACACTTGTGCTAATTATTCTCCAATTTGAGCTTTTATTCTAATTCCAATCACACTTTAGATCTTTTCTCTAGTTCCCTTATGTTTTATGAGATAATTTTATGGTTTGGATGTGGTAAGATTTTAGATTTTGAATCATGTTAAAATATCTGTTGTAGACAGTAATAGAGACTAGTAAGATGTGGAATAACTTATTGTTAACTATACATTTCTATCCATAATATATTTATTACATTGTTGTGTATGATGAGGTATGAATTGTCAATTTCCTTTCATGGCATGAAATCTTGATACATTATACGACTATAATAATACATGCAAATCTAAGTGTGATGTGTAAGTATGCTAGTGTGTTTAGTATGACCCTTAATTATTCCTATAGGTTTGTATGCATGTGGCTCTTATCGAGGAGCTATATTGGCTCACTCATTAAGTAGCGTACTAATGTGCATATTTTTTCAATCACTTGCTATAACACCCCAAAATTCACTACTTTTTTTTTAAGTGGAAGAAATCAAATTAAAACCCATGAATTCTAGGAATGTTACCGCCACACTTAATACCAGACTGGTTCACTTCGACCGTTCCAGTACCAAGTGCTAAGGCTAAAAAGATTATTTTCAAACTTAAACCAAGAGTTTATGAAAGAACTAGACATACCATAACACCAAAGATTAGAGTACGCGTGAGTTTTACATAATCTGAAATACGAGAGAGAGTAGAAAATAGCTACAATGTTAAAATTATTTTTGGAGATTCAAACATAGTTAAAAGAGAAAAGAAATAATAATCTCATAATGGAAAAACTGGCCACGCCACTCCAAGGACTTGATCCAGCCCAAATCATCACTCAGCCCCACCTGATGTCCCATAGACATCAATGGCATCAAAGAAGCCATCACCTACCTACAATACTTCAGACGAGCCTTCTGCTCGTGGGAATGAGCAGCACTCATGAAAAGGGTGATCAGTACGCTACGTACTAAGTAAGGTAATTGAGCACTAAGGCCAACACACAAGTACATAAAATCATGCAGGATAATATTCAACTTACACATTCAAACCCACACATATAATATATAAAGTCATGCAAAATATTATACTGCTTATAAATGATCAAGCCCACACATAAAGGCCTAAATAGTCTAGATTAATTATTTAATTAATCTCTTATCAGAATTCGGTTCACATCATGTCTTTTATCAAATCCATGCAAGTACAAGAACCTCCCACTATTTTAGTCGGTGGGCTAGTCACTTGCAATACAACATGTCCACACCACTATTATTCGCCGGTGGAATTGTCACTTGTGGGACAACATGTCCACATCACTATTCCTAACCGGTGGATTGATTTGGTTCCTTCTCACATAGTGTTCTATTGTAAGTAATTAGTATCTTTTAAGTGAATCAACAAACTCTAGATTGTATTTTGTTGAGCTTGGGATCCCCCACTATTATTGCTGGTGAGCCAGTCACTTGCAGGACATCAGGTCCACACCACTATTATTCGCCAGTGGATCGGTCACTTGTGGGACAACATGTCCACACCACTATTCCTAACCAGTGGATCGGTTGGACCTAGCTCAATAATTTTTCACTTTAAATGATTAGTGTCTTAAGTATCTTATTCAAAAGCTTTCACTCATATATGTATGACTGACTCCTACTATTCTTATCCTCCAAACCCTAGTTGACCACCACAACAATAGTTAACCATAGCATACCCTAACTCCATGCAAACCCTACTTCCATTCAAACCCTAATTCCATGCAAACCCTAGCTCCATGCAAACTCTAATTCCATGCAAAACCTAGCTCCATGCAAACCCTAACACCATGCTAACCCTAACTCCACATTATTACACTCCAATCATTATTTTACAAGACCTATCATACATGTCTTATGGGCCACACCATACCACAATAATAACACAACCCATACATATAATACACATGCCACAATTTAATGTATGAACCCACCTCAACTCCATATCATGCTGCATATATGATAGTTATACAATTACACATAAAATACATTATAATTTCATATCATATGGCATGCATGGAATATAAAACACATAACACACAAATGACCTTAGTTACTCCTTACCTAAAACGTCACCGGTCTTAGAGCATGCTCCTATACCTCTTTAGGGCTTTGACTGGTCTCACCTATACGAGGAAAAACTAGAATTAGGTTCCCTCATACTAAAAATACTATTACTCCTAATTTATTCTAAAACTAGGTTTTTAAATAAAATAATACTATACTAATAATAACTACATAAAATAATATCAAAAATGCTAATAATATTATTAATACGATTCAAAATGGATGGTGGTATAGGGGCTTCTACCCTCCACCCAAAGTAATACTAAAAATATCATTAAAAAATTATTAATAAAATAGTACTAATAATAATAATCGAATTATAAAAATAATGATAAAAATGATAATAATAATCGAAGATAAAATGAAGTAGGGTTTTGATCTTACATTGAATAATAATAAACTTAATAAATAATAATAATAATAATAATAATAATAATAATAATAATAATACTAATAATAATAATAATAAATTCTAATGATAAAAATATTAATAATAATAAGACTTCATATTTATAATACTACTACTATAATTCAAAATAGACACAATAGGGTTTCAGCCCTATATAGAATAATAATACTAACATTGAAAATAACAACAACAACAACAACAACAACAATAATAATCGCATAACAATAATAATAATAATAGCAAGACTATTAGTAAAATAGTTTTAATAATAATAATGAAATAATAGTAATAATTTCAAAATAGTAATAATAATAATAGTAATAATAATAAAAATAATAAATAAAATAAAGACTCAAAAATATACTAATAATATTAATAATACTAATACTAATAATCTACTTATCCAAATAGGGTCAACCCTAATAAGAAATAATAGTACTAATAATATTGAACCTGATAGTAATAATAATAATACATGATAGTTATAATAATAATAACATATTAATATTAATTAATAAAGATATTAGAAATAATAAGAAGAATAATAATAAAATCAAAATAAAATATAATAGGGCCTCGACCCTAAATAAAAAATAAAAACATTAATAATAATAATAACAACAATAATAATAGAAATAATAATAATAATAATATATTTTGAATTAATGAAATAAAATAGATTAAGGCTTGTATAAATAGTAAAAAAGGGTTGAGGGGGTTTAGGGTTCAACCTTAGGCTGGTGGTGACAAGCGACACGGGTGGCGGTGCATGGCGGCGGCAACGGTGGCCGGAAAAAGAGAAGAAAACGGGAAAAGTTGGATGCTGGGAAAAGGAGAGGTAGAATGAAGGTGGGAGTTGGGGTGTTTAGAGTTGCCTAAGTAGAGAGGAGTAGAATGAAGGTGGCGGCACAGCTAAAGGCGTCGGCGCACGACGGTGGCGGCGGTGGCCGAATGAGGAAGAGGAAAAGAAAGGTAGGGGAGGTAGAGGGTGGTCTGCAGAACAGGTTGAGAGGTGAAAAGAGCAGTGGCAATGGCGAAAGTGGTGGCGGATGACGGTGCGAACGGTGGTAGGGGTAGAAAATAGGTTGATTGAGAAGGAAAATTTGCAAGGCCGGGGTGGCTCGTGCAGGAAGAATCGAGGGATGAGGGAGGTTTAGTTGGGTATAGGACAATGCAAGGAAGGCTTAGGTGGGTGGAGTGGGTGGTGTGGTTAGCCGATGGCGGTGGGGTTGGTGTCTGAAAAGGCGGCAGTGACACGAGGTGAGTTTTTAGGAATTTGATAAAATCTTTGAGATCCAACTAATTAGGGGTATTTGTAGAGTTTAGAAAAGAGGGTAGGGTTCTTTGGGTCGGCTAGGGGTAATGCAGGTTGGGTTCCGGTCATCGGTAGTGGTGGTTGGCTAGCGGAAGTCAATTTAGGGGTAGGGGTATAAGCGGGAAAAAGGGGGAAAACTACACGAGAAATGGGAGAAGTAGGTTGGGCGACTGGGTCAAAGGATTAGCAGGGAAAAATAAGAGGGAAATGGCTGGTTAAAGGGGTGAGACTGGCGGTGAAAAACCAAGGACGGGACAGCAGTGCAGGTCGTCGAAATGGCAGGTGCGAAGGGTTGGGGAAGAAGAAAGGAAGAAGAAGAAAGAGGTGGTGGTTGGATCGGGTGGTCCAGGGAAGAAAGAGAAGAAGGAAAAAGGAAGGAACTGGGCCAATCAATGCGGTTAGGATGCGTTTAAATAAAACGCTGCATTTTGGGGGGAAAAGAGGCAAGGCGCAGCCTGAGCTGTCAGAAGAAGAAGAAAAGAAAGAAAAGGAAGAATAGGTTATGGGATACAAGTCCGATCGCCGAAGAAGAAAAGAAGGAAAAGAAGAGAGGAAACGGGCCACAGGAAAGGAGAAGGAAGACACACGGCTGGGCTGGCCCAGGTCAGGGAGGAGAGAAAGAAAAGAAAAGAAAGAAAAAGAAAGGAAAAAGGAAGAAAGAAAAGAAAAAGGAAAAAAGAAAAGAGAAAAATAGGTAGGTTAGGGCCAATTAAATTAATTTGAATATTTGGGATATTTAAAAATAATATAAAATAATATTAAAATCCTTTTTCAGGCTAATTTAGGGTTTTTGAAAGGCTTTCTATAAATTTCATTTTAATTAGCAAATCACTCTAATTTTATCCATTTAAATTATTTATAAAATAATATTAATTTGGCCCTATTTTCTCCTTCTTATTTTAAATAAAATAATTTATTTAATTAATTTCCAAAATAAAATCCTTAATTAGCTAAAATACCTAATTTTCTTTCTAATTAAAATATTTATAAATTTCCTTCTTGATTTGCCCTAATTAATTCCTTTTTATTTTAATAAAATTATTTAATTACTTAATTTTTGTAATAAAACCTTATTTAACTATGATTTTTAAAATTTATTATTTTTGGTGCATTTCACTTGTGTAATCCTATGAGTATAAGATCATATGTAGGCTTTTGAGAATGGTTGAAAGTGGACCTACATCATATTAGGCTTGGGACTTGAAAGCATGGACCTCTAAAGACCGTTGTTTGGTTTTTAATGGTCTAAAATTTGATGTTATGTCCTACCATCATTTGATACCCTTTATATCTCTATACTTTTGGTTTACTCTAACCCATGTATATGACTATTTTAGGGACCCATCAAGGTCTTTTTTCTAAACATTTTCCTTTGGTACTTATGCATCATATTTCTTGCGCACTCTGTGCTTGCTTTGGTACTTATTAGCTTTGTATATAACATAGGATGGGTGGAAGGCTTCTATCCTTTTTTAGGTGCACTAGTAGAAAATCATTTTTCCTAGGTATGTGTGTTGTTTTTTCCTCTTTCACAATGTTTTAAAATAAAATTTTTAGTAATGAAAAATTCAAATGTTACATCTACATTCTAGTCTTATGTGTAATGTGATACCTCTATGTGAACTAACTCTATAACCATTATTAAAATACTTTTTAATGTGGTTTATTATTTTAGGACTTATATAGTTATGAATTGATTTCTAAAGCATTTCATGGCGATAGGTAAGGCCTATTTGGAGTAGTAGGTTTTGAGTGATGAGGCTCCTTCTCCACCATCACCTTCTTTTTCAATGTCAGCACCAGAGGACTATCTTCATAGGATTGATCATCATCACCCATTAATAATTGAGATTTTGGAGGACCTAGATGATTTAGAAATTTTTTTGAGAGATTTTAAGAAGATTCTTATGGCTAGTGGTTGTCAAGAGGGTAATCGAGTGGATATTGGAGTGTTCCACTTGCTAGGTTGCGCAGACTAGTGGTCGAGATGTTAGGAGTTGAGGGGAGCCTCTATAGACAATTGGGAGCCTTTTATTTAAATTTTTAGGGTGTGTTTCTTCCCTACTTGTTTAAGGATGTCAAGGTATGACAAATATATGCCATTACACCAGGGCATTTCTATAATAAAAGAGCACTATAGCAACAAATTGGATCTAGCTAGGTTTTCTCCAAAGACCAATGCTGAGAAGAGGATGAAGGTACACATGTTTTAATTGAGCCTAAGCTTAAGACTTTAAGATAAGGAAGTGGGGACTCATGCACATAACTTGTTGGTAATGTATGACTATGCCTTGGAGGCATTAATGAATACTTAGGCTCGTAGTGCCTAGTCAAAAGCCAGGGGAGGTTTGAGTGAGGCCAGAGCTAAGGAGGAGAGAAATTGTTCTAGGCTGCAGGTAACCACTAGTTGAGGTGTGTACCACACTATAAAGGGACATTGAATCAGCCAATAGGGACACACTTCATGTGTTAGTAGTATGGTAAGAACCACTCAAGAATGGTTTGTGTTGGGTAGTTGGTTCAGTGTAATGGTTGTGGTAAGATGGGACACCGTCGATTCACGTGTCATGTCATTGGAGGTAGTATCCTACAAGGGCAAGCAAGTTTGTTAGATACAAATGCTTAGATGTTGCTAGTTTAGAGGGCTCAACTGATAGATAGTAGGGCTAGTAGGACCACTCCATAATAGATGGTTAAGAGACCCCTATTCTTTTTAGCAAGAGTGGGTTTAGGTAGTGCTGCAAGGTTGCCTATGGAAAGTCATGTGAATTTGATTACTTAGAGGCTAACAAGCAGGCACATGCCATCACCATTACGTTAATGGTTTCTTCCTTTACTACATATTTGATCTTTTACTTTGGTACTTTACATTCTTATGTGTTTTCTGCTTTTATAGCTAGGGCAGCTATGATTCATTTAGAAATTCATGTTGTGCTCCCGTTTAGGGATAAAATTCTCTATACTAGTTTATATAAAGATGTGACCTCATTCATTAGCGAAGTTAGATTTATGGCAAACCTCATAGATCTTAAACATCAAGACTTTAACATATTCCTAGAGTGGATATGCTCTTAAGATATTGGGTTATGATCAATTGTGCACAAAAGCATATGGTTCTTAAGAGACCAAAGAGTGATTAGGTGTTTTACTAGGGATGCAAGCATAGACCTATAATGATGATGGTTTTTGCTATTATGTTGGGCACGTTGGTACAAAAAGGGTTTATGCTCTACTTATATAGTTTTAAGAATCTAGTTGTTAAGGAGTCATTGATTGAGGATATCTCAGTGATACGAGTGTTTCCGCATGTGTTTCTCGATGAGATCCTAGGTATGTTGCTAGTGCGAGAGGTAGAGTTCATGATAGACCTTCTATCAATCATAGAGCTTGTGTCCAATGTTCCCTACCATTTGACACTAACTTAGAAGGTAGTATTATGCACTCAATTTGGGGAAGTCATTGGAGAAGGGGTACATTCAACCAAATGTATCATTGTGGGCAGAACCCATACTTTTTTATAAGGAAGAAGGATAGTGGGTGGAGACTCAACATCACTTAACGAGGATTAAACTAGGTTACTGTTAAGAATAATTATCCTGTACCCTAAATCGATGAATAATTAGATTAGCTGTGTAGGGATACACTATTTTTGAAGATAGATCTTATATTAAGGTATTTTTAGCTGAGGATTGCTAAGAGTGACATACTAAAAATAGCATTTAGGAAAAATTATGGTCATTATAAGTTCATCGTGATGTTCTTTTGTAATACCCCCATCATTTTGTGAAGTTTGTTGGATGAAAAGTTGTGGTATTGATTAAGACTTGATAATTTTTTATTTTGATTTGGAACTAAAATTGAGTTTAAGAAAAAGTCAGATTTGAATACATTTTAGAAATGGAATAAAATTAGTTATTAGGCATATCATTCGATTGGTTCATCATTTCAACCAAAGGGTTTTTCTCACCTCAATTGATAGACCGATCACTAGATCGGTCACTAGAATTGTAACATCCCAAAATTTACTACTTTTTTTTTCAAGCGGAAGAAATTTACAATAGAGATATTTAGATTTAAACCCATGAATTCTGGGGATGTTATCGCCACACTTAGTACCAAAATGGTTCTCTCTGACTATTTCACTACTATGTGCTAAGAATAAAGAAAAGATTAACGATAAATTATAAGTCAAGAAAAACTAAATTCGGTTGTAAAAAAAATTAGAGTACGCATAAAGAATTATAATTCATTTCCAAAAGAGAAATAAGCTTACAACCGATAAAATATTCATTTGAAATACTTAATACAAGGTAATAAATAAAAATGGATAAATCCGATACAAAAGAACTAATAAAAGGAAATACATCGCATAAAGAATAAATATGACCACAATTCTCGAACCTTGAGCAAAAACATGCTCAACACACAGCCCGGACTAATGTCTCGCCCATCTGCACAAAGTCAGAAGGGCATACTACTCATGGGAATGAGCAGCATCCATGAAACAGGTGATTAGTACGCTACGTACGGAGTAAGGTAACCGAGCACTAAGGCCGACACATGAACAAATCAAATCATGCAGGATAATAATCAACATATAATTTCAAACCACACATATGATACATAAAAGCGTATAGAAAAATCCATAGCCTATCATCAACGAGCCCACACATAAGGCCCAAAAAGGTCCAGATTAGCTAGTTAATCTTTCTTTTATTGGAAGTCGATACACACCATGCCATTTTATCAATCCATGCGAGTACAAGAACACCCCACTATTATAACTGGTGGGCCAGTCACACATAGAGCATCATGCCCTAACCACTATTATTATCGGTGGATCGGTCACATATAGGGTACAACCCTAACCACTATTCTTGACCGATGGATCAGCTTGGTTCCTACTGGCATGGTATTCCACTATAAGTAATTAGTATCTTTAATAGCATTAACAATTATGGTTTATCTTTATTGAGCTCGGGATCCCCCACTATTATAACCGGTGGGCAGGTCACATATAGGACTCATGTCCTAACCACTATTATTACCAGTGGATCGGTTACATATAGGGTACAACCCTAACCACTATTCCATACCAGTGGATCGGCTGGTCCCGTCTCAATATCTTCCACTTTAAGATATTAGTGTCTTAAATATTTTATTCACAAACATTTTCCTAGACATGCATGACTAACTCTAGGAAAACCCTAGTCCCCATGCAAACCCTAACTCCACATAGACACACTTCCATGCAAACCCTAACTCACATGCAAACCCTAGCTTCACATAGACCACGCTTCCATGCAACCCTAATTCATATGCAAACCCCAGCTCCACGTAGACCACTCTCCCATGCAAACCCTAACTCCAAGTAGACATGCTTCCATGCAAACCCTAATTCACATGCAAACCCTAGCTCCACGTATACCACACTCCCATGCAAACCCTAATTCATATGCAAACCCTAGCTCCACGTATACCACACTCCCATGCAAACCCTAGCTCCATGTAGACATGCTTCCATGCAAACCGTAGCACCATATCATTTCATGCAAAACTCTAACCCATACCATTTCATGCAAAACTCTAACACCATACCATTTCATGCAAAACCCTAACACCATGCCCTTTCATGCAAGCCCTAACACCATACTATTTCATGAAAAACCCTAACACCATGCCATTTCATGCAAAACCCTAACACCACATTGTTACACTCCCTATCATTATCTTAAAACTCTAACATGCATGTCTTAAGGCCACATTATACAATAATAATAACATAAATATACACATAATTCTCATGCCACAATTTATTCATACCAACATACTTCAACTCCACTTTATACCACATACGAAACAATTAATAATGATAAACATAGAATACATGGCATATGAAGCACATAATGCATCTAAACACACAAATGGCCTTAGTAACACCCTTACCTAAAACGATACCGGTCTTGAAGCACGCTCTTACGCCTCCTTAGGGCTTTGACTAGTTTCACCTATTATGAAGGAAAAGCGAAAATTAGACTCCCTCTTATCAAAAATATTATTAATCATTAACTTATTATAAGATTAGGTTTTTAAATAAATAATAATAATAATATATTAATATAATAACATTAACTAATTACTAACTTTGCTAAAGATATAGAAATAATAGAAATATTATAAAAGTTGATAATATAAGGTTGAAAACTTTACCCTAATAATAATAATAATGATACTAAAATAATAATAGAAAAGATACTAAAAATAATATCAGTGATAATATAAGTAAGAATATTAATAATAGTAACAATAATAATAACAAGGACATTATTCAAAATAAAGTGAAATAAGGGCTTCAGCCCCTTTATTAAAATAATAATAATAAATAATAATATTACTAAAATAATTAACCAAATTTAGTAATAGTAATAATGATGACATAATAATACTAATAATGATAAAAGGCATAATAATATTACAAAATAATAGTAACCATAATGGTAATAATAGTAAAGATAATGATCGAATGTAAAAAAGAAGTAGGGTTTCCAACCTACATTGAATAATAATAAAGTAATAATTAATAATAATAATAATAATAACACTAATAAGAATAATTACTAATAATAATAAAAATACTAATAACCCTAATAATAATAAGACATGATATTTATCATACTATTGCTAAAATTTAAAATAAGCACAATAGGGCCTTAGCCCTATATAAAATAATAATACTAACACTAATAATAATGATGATGATGATGATGATGATGATGATGATGATGATGATGATGATGATGATGATGATGATGATGATGATGATGATGATGATGATGATGATGATAATAATAATAATAATAATAATAATAATAATAATAATAATAACAATAACAATAGTAACATTATGAACAACACTAATGGTAAAATAGTTGTATTAATAATAATGGAATATGAATAATAGAAATTCGAAATAGGAAATAATAATAATAATAATAATAATAATAATAATAATAATAATAATAATACTTATAACATATTAATATTAGTAATAGTAATAATAGAAATAATAAGGGTAATAGTACTAAAATTGAATTAAAAATTACAATAGGGCTTCAACCCTCAACAGAATAATAATAAAAATATTAATATTAATAACATTAATAATACATATTAAAAATGGAAATAATAATAATAATAATAATAATAATAATAATAACAGGATTTATATTAGAATAATTCGAATAAAATAATTTAAGGCTTGTCAAAATAGGGAAAAAGGTTGAGAGGGTCTAGGGTTCAACCTTAGGCCGGCGGGGATAGGCGGCACCAGCGGCGGCTAGAAAAAGAGAAGAAAAGGGGAAACATTGAAGGTTGGGAACAAAATAAGAAGAAGGAGGGTGGAAGTAAGGGTAATTATGATTGCCCAGAAGGAGAGGAACAAAATGATAGTGAAGAAGAAGAGAGAGAGAGAGAGGAAGAGAGGGAGAAAGAGGAAAAAAAAGGTAGGGAGAGATAGAGGAGGGTCTGCAGCACAATTTGGGAGGTGAAAGGAGCAGCGAAGTGGCGGAAGAGGTTGCTAAGGGTGGTTCGAAGGCCGGCGGTGGCAAAAAATAGTTTGGTTATGAAGGGCAATTCGCACAGTCGGGGTGGATTGTTCAGGAAGAATTGAAGGGTATGGGTGGTCTAGTTAGTTATAGGGAGGTGCAGGGAAGGCGTAGGCAGAGAGAAATGATGGCGGCGTTGGCCGGAGACGGCGAGAGTGGCGTCTAAAGGTGAGGCGGCGGCAATGTTGGGGAATTCTAGGTAAGTGACCAAAACTCAATACAAGGCCAACCTGAGGGTATTTATAGATTGAAGGGGAAGTTAGGGTCAAAGGGAATGTGGGAGAGTGGTAGGTAGGAGTGGTAACCGGCCGACGAGGATAGGGATGTCAATTTTCCCGCAGGTTCGGGGCCCCGTCAGGGATTTTCCGTTTGGGTTCGGGTTCGAGGATTCTTAACGGAATTTTTTCTGGGACGGGGTGGGGATGGGTTTAGTGTCCCCATCCGCGAACCCGCCCCGAAATTTTATATATATATATATATATATATTTATATATATATATATATAATATAATTTTTTATAGAATATAAATTAAAAATATAATATAAAAAAATAGTTTGCGGATCAGGGATGGGATCGGGGATCGGGTATAAAGTCGGGTTTTGGGGATCGGGTCGGGTTTTAAGAACAGGGAATAAATTGGGGATGAAAAATAGATTGGGGATCGGGTCAGGTATGGGGATTTGATCCCTACGGGGATCGGGTAGGGGAATCCCTAATAAAAAAAAAATATCGGGGATTGGGTCGGGTTTGGGGATTATTTTCCTTATCGGATTCGGGGATGGGGATGGGGATGGGGATCCCCGTCTCCAACCTGCCCCATTGCCATCCCTAGACAAGGACAGCTGGCGCACCTTACTGATAGTGGGCTGCTAGTGGCTAAGGGTGAGGGAGATCGTGCGAGGAATGGGGGAGTGGTTTGGGTCAATGAGGCTGTCGAAACAAAGGAAAGAGAAAGGGAGAAAAGGCCGGTCAAAGGGTAAGATTGGCACTGAAAAACTAGGGTATCGGCGGCGGAGTTACAAGCTGATCGACGTTGAGGAAAGGGAGGAATAAGAAAGGAGGAAGAAAGGGGTTGGACCGGACGGTTCGGGGAAAGAAAGAAAAGACGAGGGAGATGGGCGAATCAGTTGGCGTGGGGGTAAGTTCAATAAATAAAACAACGTGTTTTGGGGGAAAGACAAGAAAAACACGGCAGGATGAGGGAGAAGGAAGTAGGCCGGTCACGTGGCTAGGCAAGGCTGGGCTGAAGGAAAAGGAAGGAGAGGAAAGGGGGACTGGGCCGCGGGTTGGCCTAGTTCGGCGAGGAGAAAAAGAAAAGAAGAAGAAAGAAAAAGAAAGAAAAAGGAAGAAAGAAAAGTAAAAAGGAAAAAGGAAAAAAGAGAAATAGGAGGGTTGGGTTAAATAAATAAATTAAAATATTTGGGATAGTTAAAAATAATAATATTTAATCCCTTTTTAGGCTAAAATAGGATTTTTAAAAGATTTTTCATAAATTCCATTTTAATTAGCAAAACACCCTAATTTTCTTCAATTTATTTATAAAATTAATATTAATTTGAAACTATTTTATCCTTCTTACTTTAAATAAAATATTTTTTTATTAATTTCCAAAATAAAATATTTAATTAGTTAAAATACCCAAATTTCTCCTAATTAAAATATTTATAAATTTCTTCTTGATTTTTCCTAATAAATTTCCTTTTTTTTATTAAAAATAATTTATTTAAATAATTTTCCTAATAAAATCTTATTTAACTATAATTTTTAAAATTAAAATTTTTGGGGCATTTCAAGAATGGTCAACTAGTAGGCCAAACCAATTGACTAGTTTCACAAGTTGAGTACATTTTTGAAACTCAATTTTTTCTAGGAAAACTTCTTATACCAAAATGGAACCTTGATAATCCAATTCCAAGTTGTTATTTAAAGATCCTTAACCTTTCATATCATGCATTCTACCCGAGCTTCTACCTTAAACTAATTCAAGAGATCAATTGGGACATTTGAGGGAGAAGGTGACCTTAGCTTTGTCTTCTTCCACCTCTTTCCTCTGAATACTTCTAGAATTGTCACTTTGATTCTAGGCATGTCACTTTATAGCCAAGAGATTCCTTCCATGTTGGTCATTCATTTCCTCTCTTGTGTTTGACACTTCTAGAAATCACCATTTCATCTCTGGAAGGGAGGTCACCTATCTTTAAGAAAATTTTCCCTTTTAGCTCAAATTTGAATGGTATAAATTAAGGCTTTTTTTATATGTGCCTATCCACACATGTTCTTGTATTGATTTATTAGTTATAAAAATCCCTAATCGCCCTTCCACTAACTCTTCTTTTAGCCACAAAAATATTCCAACTCTCTAGACTTGTGTTCTTTTTTCCCCAATACGAGCTTATTTTTTGTTCCTCTCCACTCTTCTAACCCTTTCTCTAGCTCCTTCTTATTTATCTTTAAGCAAGGGAGGGGTATATTTAGAAAGAAGTTCGGTCTCTCTTTCGGCACAAATTCTCTCTTTTTTTCTTTTAGGTTTGGTAAGTTGTTCTCTCCTAATTCAAATTCTAATGTATAAAATTATTCATTGAACTTCTAAAGCTTTAACTTCTATTTTTAAGATTTAGAAGTTGAAAGTTTTTGAGGTTGATTTTTCCTATTTGTGGAAAAATATTATGCTTGCACCAAGTCATTCTTACTTTTGAAATGTGACATAATTAATTATGTGAGGTGTTTTATTCCTTAAATTCCTACTTATATAGGGTTTCATGACATTTTGGTATCAAGTTGATGCATGTTGATTAATTTATGAATCCTAAAAAAAGGCACGATTTTAGGAAAATTAGATTAATCTGATTGATTGTGAAACAAGTTACAATTTATGAACTAATGAAGTATTGGTTTGATGCTATAATATGTTTTAGTTTAGATGTGGTAGGAATTAGAGAATAATTTACATGAAAAATGTCTATTGTTTGTTGTTTGAGGGAAAACTAATTACTAGTTAGGTCAAAAAAACTTATTGGTTTGGTGAAATCGATCTACTAGTCCTTAGAATAGTTGACTAGTAAACCAAACCCATCAAACGATAGGTATGTGGTGACCTTAGTTTGATCTCTACTTAAACCCATCAACTAGTTTGGTAGAACTGATCAACTAGTCCAATAATAGTAGATTGTTTTACCAAACTAATTAACCAATTTGAAGGAATCCTAGGTTTGACTGAGCCAAACCAAATGATTCTTTGGCTCAAACCAATTAATTGGTTGATAAAATCAATCAACTAATTAGGCCAAATAGATTGATTGGTTTGTCCAGATTTGTGATTTTAACCTTTTGGCTTGGATATGCTTTGAGACTATGCCTAACACTACTATATTACTATTTAATGATTGAAAGAAATCCGTTGGCATGAATTGGTAACCAAATGGATGGATTATATGGAGCATGATTAATGGCATACTTAATGGGCATTATAAAGGCCTTATAGGTAAAACCGAATAAGTATCTGATGGCCTTAAAGGGGTAAGTAATTTAATCTAGAGTTTTTCTTGAAATGGATTCATCTAAGGGATTTGGTTAATATTGGGTTGTCATTAAAATAAATCCCACACATTGATGGGGAATGTTAATGGTTAAGATGGAATAAGTATGTGAATGCTTGCTTTCACATTGTATGGGCCTTGTATGATCACATAACCTCAAGAATATCATACTAATTACTTATAGCGAAAGATGATCAAAGTGAGTATGGTTCTAGGTTACCCAATCCTGTATTAGCTACTAGGGGTTACTCTGGATTTGGGCGTTTATTAGTGCCATCTAGATTTGTCTTCAAGAGGGATCATAGTAGATCTCAATACCTTACCTACTCTATACACTAATGATGTACTAGGGGTATTGATATTAATGGGAATTGTTGCCTAGGTTGTTTTTGGGTTTGTCCTAGACTTATATCCATTGGTAGTTATTTGGTTTCAGCCTCGACTTTATGTCCTTAAGTTTGGATAGACTTGCATGATATATGAGACCATGAAGTAGTGCACAATCTATCACACGATAATAATTGGAATAAGTATTTGTATAATAATGGGAATGAGTATTTAGATAAGTATTCGGATAAGAATTTTGAAATAATAATGTGGTTATAGAGAAAATGGGTAAAAGAAAAATAACAGTAATAGAGACAATCTTTTATATATATAAATGACCTAATGGAATAGGAAAGTGGGAAAATAGTCTATGTTGGAATTATATGAATGGATGAATGAAGCCTTAATGATAGTTGGACAATCTACTTAGTATACTGCATATAGTAATCTACAAGATTGTGTTATGTTTCCAAGCATGATGAGCCATGTATGGCATGAGTTTCCAACATATAATATCACCATGATAGATCACATATTTTGTTTATATGAAATAGGTATGAATTATGTTATTATGATTATCATCATATGAGGGAATATTGCATGTTTGTGACTTCCATTGACGAATCAACTTGGTTTATTTGGTAAGAAGTGTATTGATATGCTAATTTTCTTATTCACCTCCTCATTCCTATGAGTAAAGGGCCTTGTACAAGTTTTTAGGGATGATCAATAGTAGACCAACCTCATGTTGAGCATGGGTTCTGAGAGCATGGACATCTAGAGTCTTTTGTGGGGTTCTAGATAGACAAGAGTTTAAGGTTACCCCCAACCTTTGTGTTTTGTAATTCAAACCTTATGTTTTGTTTTAATTTTCCCCTAATGCATTTAAATATTTGTAGACTATTGAGGTCCTATACTTGAAAGCCTTTATTTCAATGTTTATATAATGTGGTTTGGTGCACTCTACTTTAGCTAGGGATGGTTAGTTCTCAGCCTTGTATCTAACATGGAATAAGCGACGAATTCCTGTCCTATGTTAGGTGCGGCAGTAACACCTTTTTTTCTAAGTGTTTGTTAGTTTTTTACTTCTAAAAGGTTTTTAAAACAAAAAAATTCATTAGGTATGAATGGGGGTGTTACATGTTTAGACTCATAAATGTGTTAGTAGTGTTCATACATCTCATAAATTGCAATTTTTAGTAACACCTCTATCACTTTGTCATGGTCTTCATCGATAATATCTTGATTTACTCTAGGACTCCTCAAGAGCACAAGCAACATTTGAGGAAGACATTGACACTATTAAGGGCACAGCAATTATATGACAAACTCTCAAAGTGTGAGTTTTGGCTAGATGAAGAAGCTTTCCTTTGTATGGCATCGGTGTCTAATATGGGTGGGTGAAGTTTCCCCAACTCTTTGTATTCTTCATTGCTTAATTAGATGTTGTATCCCAATATTTGTAGCCTTCACGTTAGAGGCATTTAAGGTGTGATGGGTAAGGGATGTTATATGAACCCTTTGATGTACTTTGACTAGGTGTGGCAAGTGTGGTATCTCAAACTGTGTTAACCCTCGTGGAAACTACATTAGATGTGTGGTGACTGTATTATCCCTAGATAAAAACCAATTTCATGTATCATGACCCCATTTGGTGGGTATTATATACCATTATTTGTGTATGTTGTCATTATTTTTGTTCATGGTGGAGAATTAGCTATGGTTGGGTGAATTATCTTAATAACTAGAAAGTATGCGGTCACTAAAGGAAGGTTTATAACATATTTTTTATTACCGGACTCTAATGCATAACTTGTATTATTATTTTTCCATGATTTCCAAGCAATTATGCCATGTTATATTTATTTCATTGTCATGTGTGTTATAATATGTAATTATAGTTGTCACCATGTTTTTGGTAGTTTATTTTACCAGTACTTGTGTGTATTGATACTACATTTATGTGGTCACTATGTTCACTTCCGATCTAGTGAGTAGAGGACGATTTGAAAGGGTATGATTATCAACACTAGTACGTTGAGGATGACGTCATAGGTCTGTAGTTTTTCATATCTTGGGGTTTGAGAGTGAATTTTTCATTTAATTAAGATTTAGGCTAACTAATTAGATGTATTTTTCCAATTACGTGGGATATTTTTTCTTTTCCCGATTATTTAAACTCTTGACTTTAGTTCCTATACCTATATTTTGTAATCACTTTCTTCTATGTATGTCATTATTCTCATCATTGTTATCATTAGTATTGTTATATTATTAGTAGAACACACATTGTTTCATTCATTTTTTTTGCTGGGTCTTGCATTAGGAATAGGTTAGGTGATTGTCATACATTTCTTATTATTGAATTAGTTATAACATTCCCTAATTTTTCTTTCATAATGTTTTCGCATTGTCTTGAAAATGAAATTTTGTGGTTCAAAATTTAGGGGTGTTATAAGTATGGGGTCAACCACGTCCTCACTAGAACTCTAATATGGTTTATAATTGACATCTACCACCACGCATTCCATGTGTCCCACATGTTGATCCATAATAAAGAAGCTAATGGCTATGAATCTTTTATTAAGAGGATCCTTTAAGACTTTAGTGTCCCATTTAGTGAATTTCCACCCACTCAAGTTTGACTTCATAATGGGCTTGATATCCTAGATGGTGTGACACTCAAAAGAATGGGGTATAAGATGAGTGTAGATGGACAGACTTTAGTGCTTATAGCTAAAGCTTGTGGTTTACTCTTACGTAGTGGTTAAAACCCTACAAAAACTAGGTTGTAACCTCCATCTTCCAATAGATATGGTCTCCCTCTACCTTCTAATGATTCATTAGCACCTATTGATCTCTCACTCACTTATAGACCTTCCACTCCTATTACACCTCCCATGACTAGTACTTAGGGGTGTGTGACCTCAGCAAGTGTCCATGATCTCCACATTTGGATTTATGGGTTGTCGATTACCATTGAGAGCTGCTAAGGGTTCCTAAAGACTAAAGTGTGATATCCTTCAACAATTTTATCCTGACTTTGCGCTGCACCATCAAGATGACATGGGGACATGACAAGGCAATTGGGTTACTGGTGATGCATATCGATCGAGCATTAAAGCTACAATGTTTTTAGTAAGTAATGACTTATATAACTTCAAAATTGTGAGAAAATTGTACAACACCTATTAAACCACCAAAGCATCTATACACCTTCTCCAGTTATCATACTTACTAACTCTAATTGATGTAAAACATCTACTTAAGACTACAAAACTAACATCTTTTGAAGCATATGACTAGAACAAGCAATATTGCAAAAACATACTAGAGTTCCTATCATGCCAAACAAAACCTACTAATGTGACATAAAGACCACACACCATATCCTTTTTCTCTTTGGGTTGTTTTATGTCTTTAGCCAATATTTTCAATTCATTCTCATAAGAGTGTAAATTATCTCTTCTATCAAATGACCTCCAAAATTTTCTTCCACAAATCCATGCTATAAGGGAATTTGATCATAAGATGTTCGATAGTTTTCTCTTAGTGTTTAGAGCAAAGGACACACTTAATTTCCTCCAATAGGTTCTTTTGTCTTAAACTGACCTTAGATATCAACTGGTTTTGGATGGCTAACCACATAATGAATTGATATTTAGGGGCAGCTAGGTGACACTACACAAGGGCATACCATTGAACGTTGCCACCCTTTTGCCTTATGCACTCATAAGTTTTATGGATGTTATAAGATCAATATTCTATCAAGCACCACTACATGCACACTAGACTAGTAAATAATGAACAAAAGATAGGTCTAAGCTTGAAGATCTGTTAGAGTTGCCAAGAGTACAAGTGTACTGAATTAAAGGTCAAAAATCTATAGGTTTTAAGGTATATATAATGTGCCCACTTAAGCCATAGAGAATATGTGTTACAATAGATAATTTAGAGAATTTTACCCATGGCGACTTGGTTCTAGGATTCCACATGAATATAACCTAACCCACCCTCTCTATGGGTCCTAATAGGTTTGAATAGATCCATATGCAATAATTCATGTAATTTAGATACAATCATAATTGTTTTGGGTTTAAAGGATATCTTTTTTTTCCCTTGTAGACATGCATCACATAATCGACTTTCTTACCAAGTTTGTTTATTAAGCCCATGCTACCATGTGCAATGCACTTATACTACAAGCATGGACCATTATCAATAGCACATAGAAATGTATTTTTAAATTTTATTGATTTTACATGAAGCATGTAAACAATATTTATAAGTTTCCATATAAATAGAAAGGATTTATCTACTTTATTTGAAATCATGCAATGTGAATTTGAGAAATTGACAAGAAAGGTTCTATGACATAGTTAACTAATGCTAATCAAGTTGTCCTTAAGACCATCAACGAAATATATTTATTTTATAAAGGTTTTAGGTTTGACAATACTAATTCTACCAACACCAATGATCTTTCATTTTGACTCATCTCCAAAGGTTATGCTTCCACCATCATATAGATTTAGCTTGGAGAACATGGTCTGATAACTTATCATGTGTCTTGAGCATTTGTTATTTAGGAACCATTATGGATTCTTGTTTTGACTTCGAGGTATACCTACAAGAACAAATGCCCTAGTTTAGGTACCCTTCTAATGGGTCTTTGTTCGGTTAGTGCTTAATTTATGTTGGATGGTCACCCTTAGGTACCCATATCTAGTTGAATTTTGAAACAACCTTAGCATTCTTAGAAAAACCTTATCATGAAGCAACATGATCAAATTTAGAATATAAATTGTACAAAATTATTTTTGTATGGGTAGAGGTAAATTTTATACTTTTGACATGAGTACATGTAGTAGATGAATGACCAATTTTCCCATACACATTACAATCACTTCATGTAGGGGAAGCATGCACTTAATGGGATTAGAGACTTTTAAAAAGAAGTTATTAAGAGTTTAGCATATTATAATCTTCTTCTCTCCACAGCCTAAGCCCTCACGATCTTTGCAATACCATTTAGCATCTAACAACACATTCAATTCTTCTTCACCTTTAGTGAAAGTGTAAGCCATTTTAACAAATTTATCACAATTGGCTGGTAGGTTTACCATCATTGATTGATTTTTATCTATATTAATATTATGATCACAAATAATAAAATTCTTTATATAATTAAATTTAGGTACATGTTTAGCTAGCTCAAATTTCACAAGAAGCATGCAAGATTTAAGAACATTTTCATTTAATGTGTGTCTTTCATTCAAGTGATTAAAAAATTTCTTCATACTACCTCTTTCCTTAGTTAATCTATCATTGTCGCATAAGGAATCATGCAAGACAGGTATTAAACCATTATATGAGTAGAGTGGATTGGATGCTAACTTAGTGATATCATCATCAACATCAAAGCTTGTGAAGGAAGTAGATGTTGATAATTCCTCCTATAAATCCATGAAAAATAGGTTGGAAACTTCTTCTTCTTCATCAAAGGCTTCATCTTCATTTTCACTGAAGGTAGACGTGGATTTTTATTGATCTTTAACTACCTTTGTTGTTTCTGGTGTTTCCTTTATTCCTTGACATGTTTAGCTATTTCATTTCTGAATTCATAACGATCATGGATGAAATTCCAGAATTTTGCACAATTGTGGCATTTGATATTATAATCCATGTTAGCTACTCTAGGAATCCTTGCTTTACTTAAGGATGTCATTTTTGGTCTTCAAACACATCTTGTTGTCTAAATAAAGTGGAAGCTTTTAGATCTAGAGAATTCTTCTTTCTTTCATCTAATCCATCTTCCATCTTTGATTGATGAACCATAAGATTCCTAAATAGCTCTTCAATTGTCATCTTAGTTAATTATCTAGCTTATGTAATGAGGTCACCTTAGGACTCCATTCTTTTGCAAGAATTTTCAAGATCATTTTTACTTGATCTTCTCTAGTGATTTTTTCCCTAGGGCTTTAAGACTGGTTGTAATGGAATTGAAGTGGTTGCTCAAATTGTTGATGCTTCCATGTTGTTTCATAGTAAAGAGTTCATAATCTCAAGTGTAAATAGTGATTATTTGATCCTTCACTTGCTTTATCCTTCCATGAGTGAGGCAAAGCTTATCTCATATTTATTTTGTAGTGGAGCATGATTGAATGTTTTGGTACTCTCTTTTGTTAGACACATTGTAGAATCATAGTGGTTTTATCATTAAGAGTGAGCTTTCTCTTTTCTACATCAATGAGCTCAATCCTTGTCTTTTCCACTAATTCACCTCTAACCTATTTAGTGATCTTGATTGGCCCTTCATTGACTAGTAACCATATATCATAGTCTTATAATATGATGCCTTCATTTAAACCAATGGGGTCCATTCTTTTCATGGATCTTTTTTATCATAGATTATTGAATCCCTTATAAGATTCCCAAGTTCTATTACCAATTGAAAACCCCTAAAGGGGTTGAATAAGGTTTAATAAAATAAAAATAATAAATAAAAAAGTTATACACAAAGTAGAGTGATTCAGCAAAAAAATACACACTACATTTACAACTAAAAGGTTATCCCTTTTGGATTTTGAATAGTCATATGTTTTTATTGATGATCATTCTTCTTTTTATTAATGAGCCATATAATCTCCATAAACCACTAAGAGATTGTTTACAACTTGACATATTTATCTTCTTTAAACTCTCCACAAAAATCTTTCAAGAATGATAGGCAAACAATCATTAACCCCTTTGTCATGAATTTTATAAGGTTGTTGTGATTACAATTGGTTCTCACCAAGAATCCAACATAAGAAAGTGTATAAATTTGGATGTGATGCAATCTAGATAAATGTAATATAGATATTACGATGGAAGAGCCATTCTAGTAAAATTAAAGAGAGTAATGACCACCTTAGAATAAAAATTCTTACATTAAAAGTTAAGAAATTTTGAATGAGCAATTGAATGATTTAAGAGTAAATGAATAATTGTATAGTAAATGACATTATAAAGTATTTGTAATAAATGTAGAGGAACCTTATCTATTAGGATCACCCTTGTCATATAGATGTTAGACACAAAACCCCACTTTAAAAGTTGTATTACCCAGTGGGAATAAAATTAGCATATAATGCTCTCCATTTAATTGATTTGATCAAACCATTCTATCGAATTTATGGCTAGTCAGTTGGTGATTCAAACTATTTGATTGTTTATGTTCAGACTAGAAATGAAAATTTACCATCACACATACTAGTCAATTGATTTATTGAAACCAATTGATCAGTTATGTAGAGTGCACAATTTGAGTTTGAGCATATATAAATAGTGTCACAACTAGTAAACCAATCAATGTGTTCATGTAACTAGTCGATAGGTCTATTGACACTATTCCATTAGTTTGGCTAAACCACTCAATGAATTTAAACATTGATGAATGGGTTTTTATAGGAGTGAAACTAATAGAATCATGAATTAAACAAGTCAATTAGGCAAAACCAAGCAATGAGTTTAAGTAGAGACGAATGGGTTTCTATAACACCCCCAATTTCTGAACCAGAATTTTTTTTTAAGACAACGAGGAAGAGATTGAAAAATAAAACAGGGGAATGTTACCGCTACATAAACCATGAGAGAGGTGTGATTGTCACCTAACCCAATTCTGATGAAAGGCAAAATAGAACAAAGAACAAAAGAATACATGATCATAATAATAATGTGAAAATATAAAGAAATAAAGACTAAACCCATATCACAGATAAGATGAACTTGATAGTTTAAAAATCAAATGCAAGAATCCAAGCCAAGAGTTTAAATAACTAAAAATACAAAAACATCCCAACACAGTGTGTAACATACCAATAACCAACTAACCTAACTCTTTATCACAATCATAAACCTCAAACCCTAAGCAATGGCCCACTAATGGCTCACGTCATCACCTTTGACATACTCTAACTGAGATTCATAACCCTACAAATTGTCCTCTATTCCCAAGACCAAAATTCGGATTATCATAGCAACCACACAAGTGCAGTATTAGTGCTAGTAAAGTACTGGTAAAAAATATTACCTAAAACATGGAAGGTTCGTGCAATACATTGAAGTAACATAATAGCATGTTGATATTATCATGATACAACTTAAGTACAACATATCACACTCGCATGGAGGTAATGGAAGTATAGAAATATAGTGACACATATTAAGCATAAAATGTAAACCATACTAGAACTCTGCTTTTAGTGACCACACAATTTTCGGTTAGTAAGGTAGTTCATCCAACCACACCTAGTTTTCCACCATGAACAAAATTCATGGCAACAGAAGATAATCACGGTGGGATATAACACCCATAACACAAGGTCAAGATACATCGAAGAGGTTTTCTTCGGGGATACCACACCTAACACACATCAAGTGCACATGCCACAAAAATTGGGATACTATACCCACCACACATAGTCGAAGTACACCAAGGGGGCGTGTACTAGGATGCCTCACCCACCACACCATGAATGTCTCCACCGTGAGGCTAAAAATTTGGGATACCACACCCACCTAAGTAATGGACAATACGAAGTGCCAGGGGGCTTGTACTAGGATACCTCACCCAACCGTACTGGACACCGATGCCATGCCAACTTCCCACAACATAATCTTATACCTCAAAGATATGTGCATACCCCTACCGATCGTTGCCTGGTAGAGAAGGAAATAAGTACTAAGTGAAAGATATAAACAAAGTCAACCCATCCACTAACTCTAAGTAGCAACCATGAGAGCCAAAGAAAAAGGCTAAAAAAATCTTAAACCATTAATTTATGTATACGTGATATCACAAATCACAACAAGTTCACACATAACAAAATTGAGCATTTTCAAGTGATAACACCAACACAATTAAATCTTGCATTTAGACAATTCGGTGTTTCCAAATGATAATACCAAACACATCAAAAGATAACATTGATTTTCCAAGTGGAAAATCCACCAATTAGGTGTCTAAAGATGACACCAAACTCAACTCAAGGCATAAAAGCCACCAATTGAGTGTTTAAAAATAACACCAAACTTACATACAAATTATGTGTTTAAGAATAACACTAAACTTATCATCACATTGATTCATATTAACTCAAGTCAATCATGGTTGAAATCATAATTAAAATGTTATAAATACATGGAAGAATCAATACAAAAGACCCAAGAGAGAGACAACAAATTATAACAAAATAGGCACCTTCTAGCTAGACCAGTTGATCGGTCCTCAGACCAGTCCACTAGTCTAGTTGTACTAGATCTGGACTAAAACAAAAACCATAGCACTAATTGACTGGTTAGCCTCAATGGTCCACTATTTATGAGAACTAGTTGACTGGTTTTGTCCAACCAGTCGATGGGTCTAACAAGAGACCATCCCATTTTGGCTTGTAGAAAATCTGATCAATGGGTTTTGACAACCGATTGACTGGTCATAGAAACTAGTCGACTGGTTTGATATAACCGATATATGGGTTTAAGTAGAGAAGAAACCACTTAGGTCTAAAAGGAAACCAATTGATGGGTTTGACCAACCAATCGATTGTTCTTGCCACCAATCAGTCCATAACTCTAAACCATTCAACTAGTCACAAAACCTGTTGACTATTTCAAGGAACCGATCTATTGTTCTGGGTCAAACACAACCCAGACTTGTGAAACATACACCAAATTTCACCACACTTTACCATATTAATCCTAGCATGCTTCTATGTCAAAACATACATAAAATACATGCTTCACACATAGAATCACATAAACACATAGTGATATACACATTTAACCAAATCATGCTCAATAACAAATTTCATGCTCAACAATCATGAATCTCACAACACTTACTAAGAAATAATTATATCACAAGCTTATATTATGGAAGAAAATTAAATCATACTCATATACACACTAACACATAGAACCCCAATATACCACATTAACCTATTATATTAAAGATAAGAATGCCTTACCTAGAAGTAATTCTTCTATAAGACTATTACTAGATGGCTTATCTAGTAGAACTTTGATTCCAAAGAGAATAAAAGTAAAAAACATTAAATATCCTCTTCCAAAAATTCATTAAAAACTAGAAATAAAAAGGAGAAAAGCACAATTCTCTAACTTTTCTCAACTTTAATTCTTCCTTACTTAAAAAAAGTAAGATAGAACTAAAACCAAGATTGGAAGAAAGGAAAGGAACACATTGCTTGGACCATTAAAAGGATAAAACCAAAGAGGATCTTTGTTCTTCTCAGTAGAAGGAAGAAGAGAGGAAAAAAGGAAAGGTGCTTGACACTTAGTGAGATTTTCACAAGAAGAAGGGAGAAGAGAGTAAGAACACAAGTTTGCAATGAAGATAATTAAGCAGAATGAGAGGTATAAGCGCAAGCTGGTCGACAACCTAAGGAAAATGAAGGATGAGGTAGGCGAGGTTGAGTGTGGACAAGATACGAAGTGAAGGACGACTTGATGGGGTGGTGAGGGTTGAGTGCAGTTAGAGATAGGTATGCAAGTGGGTTGGAAAGTCAGGGAGAGTCCCCAAAGACAATAATGCTGCCCCAGCTGCCAAAAGAGAGAAGGACATGTAAGCAAAAAATAAAGGAGAAGGGAGGGTTGCCTTCAAAATTGACTTTTTGGGAAGCTTTTGCTAATAAAAATCATGTAAAGGTTCAATTAATATGGAAATAATACCAAAACATTAAAACATGCACATTAGCATAATTGAATTCAAATTAAAAGTTTCCATAATCATTGGAGAGAATTCAAATCAAAATTACAAATAAATTTGAAATCACAGGCAAACAAGTTGATCGATTTGGGAAAACCAGTCGGTTGGTTTATCGAAAACAAGAATATAAATTTCCCTAGTGCACTAGTTGATTGGTTATGTAAAACAGTCAACTGGTACACCTAAAATTCATATTTTTATTAAAATTTCAAGCCCATGTCAAAACTAAAACTCATTTATTTTATATCAACATAATTATAAATACAATTTGAAGGATTTTGGGATAGGTATTACAGTTTCAACATGAGTTAAATCCATGTACTGGTTAGTTAAACAAGTTTATCAATTCAACAAAATTAGTAGATGAGTTGAAGTAGATTAAGCTAGTTGTTTGGCTCCCAAACCAATTGATTGATTTGGGAGAACCATTCTAATGGTTTGCCACACTAGTTGATCCATCTAATTTTAAATCATTCCATGCTTTCCTATATTAAATAGAACCAATCGAAAAGTCTTGAGACCGGTCAATTGGTTCTTACTATAACCAATCAATAAGTTGAAAACACTTTAAAATATTTATAAATTAAGATCAACTGTGAATTATTATGAATTAAATTCAAATAAAGTGTTTTAAAACCATTTTAAAGAGTTTTGATCAAAATATGAACTTTCTCAACTTAACTCTTTTTAAGAAACCTAAGACTTTAGAAATGTAATACTTAAACCTTAATTTTAGGTTCTTTTTCTATGATTTTCTCTTCTGCTTCAAAACTTGATTACTCTTTTAAATTTCACATTAGAGGAATGATTTGAGTTAGTATGTTTATATCTCTTTGTTTGTCAATTATAGTACATGTACAATTAAGCAATTACATTAGTTCCCAAGATTCATTTGTTATCATTAAAACAAAGACAATGTCATTGTTTGAACTATAAGGTCAACAAGCATATAGGTAATTTATAAGATTTAGTGATTGACTACATTTTTCTTTATGCATGTGTTTCATAACTTAAGTATACAAAACCCTAGGCATGTATTTCTAAAAGGCCATATATTTCATGCAAAAAATATGGAAAGTTGTAAAGCGTGATTCAACATTTAAGATAACAACTGGTATTATGGACTTTATAAGAAGGCATTTATATCCCTAGAGTATGCAACTAGAGATTAACATAAAACTAACCCTAATCATGCTTGAGTACTATCATGTTATATATCAATCCTAACTAAAGCTTGCAATGATAATCATAGAGCACTTAGCATGGTAGGAAAATACCTTGAAGAGGCCACATGCCCTAACAAAACCCTAGTAATGCATACATTAACCTTTTCATATTCCATATGCGTATAACTCGTATTTAATTACTAGTCTAACATACATGCTAACTATTTCAGAAAATGTTTTCATTTTATGACACACTTTCATAATAATTTAATAAAAAATGGTAGCATGATTCAATTTCTAAACAATCTATTATGCTCACATACAAATACTACTATCTCATAAATGACTGGATTTATCTAAATCTAGGCTACACAAAACCATGATAGTTTTCATTCCTCGTGACACCTCAAGGTTTACCTAGTAAGAAACACTCAACAATATATATTATAATTTAAAATAATACAAAAATCAATAAAAATTTGAAAAAAAATATGGGGTCAAGTATGTAAAGATTACTTAGGTAAAGAAAAGCTATGTGAGGTAGAAACATAGTAACAAATCAATAGTAGGTGAAGCTCAGACTACTAAGGGAGTATAGCGCGAGGTATTCATGCTATAAGGGGATAGAAATGTGAGTTTCTTACATAGAAAAGAGGGTGCATCATCTAAGGTTCAGATAGAGAAGAGGATCCAATAATAGAGGCTCACAATGATATGGTTTAGCTTCTCAACAAGTCTTAAAAATTCATGAATTTTAAGCAACTAAGGGGAAATAACATGAGAGGCTCACACTAACAAAGGTGTGTAGTGTGAGGTTTCAAGATTTAACACATATAGCCTTGAAAAAGTTCAAAACAATGATGGAGAAGGATAGGGAAAGCTATAAATGGAAGATCAAGAGAAAGGTGAAAAATATTTGAACAAAGGTGCTCATATTTTTTGTTGGATCAACAAAATAATGACGAAGGAGGGAGGGGTTATGTAGGTGTTAATGGCGTGTAAATAGTAAGACAGAGGTGAGTTGGTGAAGGTTGGTGCAGACGAGCAAGACTAGGTATAGGTTAAAGGCATTGAAAACAAGACGATAAAGGGTGGTATGAAGGAGATCTGAGTGGAGTGTAGAAATTAACAAACTTACACCTTGGTTGAGGTTCTAGTTATTGAAATTGAACTAGAGAAAAATAAGGGAAAAGAATCATTTGCAAGGTTGGGGTTCTACGATTTAAGTGCATAAGTGAGGGTCTAAAACTAGGATTAAACCTATTCACCCAAATTCTATCAAATTTTAACATAATTAAATTTATAATCTAATTTCCCATAATAATACACATAATAATAGTATATTCAATATAAGACATCCTACAATAACTATTGTAATTAGTTATAAATTAATACCAATTTTCTAATTAGGTTTTCTACAAATGGGGTATTATATTACTTTCCCATGAAAAGAGACTTCGTCTCCAAAGTCAGACAAAAATGAAATTAACTCATTAGAACCTCCGGTGGCCCACAAACAATGGTTCTATGTGATAGGGGTCACTAACCGTTTAAAAGAGATACACCTAAATCAAATCACAGTGCTAACACATAAACATCTAAAGAGTAAGAATCAATTAATCAAGCACATAATTGGTAATTAATTAGAAACTTTAGAATTAAAAGCACAAAGGTATACCAATGGTTGTATCCAAGTAATCACAAGCTTTTTCCTCACTAGTCATATTCAAACTATTTACCATCGTTTCTCCTCGGGTACCTTTAGTGCAAAAAGTCTAAACACCACTCTACGGGTAGAGATAAGGAGCTTATCCCTTTCCCTTAGCACCTACACTAGAGACACTACTAGGTGGTGTTTGAATTACTAGGGGGAGACACTACTAGATGGTGTTTGAATTACTAGGGGAGATAATCACTAGTAGGTGGTCCCGCTTCTAGAATACTCCTAACTATGTTTAACCCCAACTCCAAATGTGTAGCACTCAAAGCCTATATAGCCCATCTTTCCACACTACCAACACTCAATCGTTTTACAAAGGCTATTTTTTCCTAGGTGGCTTCATCTTCAAATCCTCCAATGGTAGTACCTCATAGGTTGGTTATGCCCAAACTACGCTTCACAAAACTACGAGGGCCAACTACCTATTGGACTCTTGGTCAACTCTGTTAAGCACTATATGGAACCCTTTTGTCACTTATGTGACACTAAACATTCTTTATTGGCCTCTTAGTCCCACTAAGTGCCATCTTAGCTTCTTAAATATATCCTAAGGAACAAACCCTCTCCAGCATCTTGAGTACATCTCTTATAATTTCTCCTCCAAAAATCTATAAGGTGATCAAATCTAAACCATAATTAAATCTATGAGTGACCACATCCTTATTATCGGCTATCTTTGGTGCAAAATTGAGAACCTTGGAGTAATTGCTAAAGTAATTCTCAACTGACAAATTACCCTACTAAAGGCTCATAAACTCGACATGGCTTGTACAAAGAGCATGTGTAAAGGGTATTAGTGCACCTCAAGGCTGCTAGAAATCCTTCCTAAGTGTCTATTGGCTCAATAGCTCAAGCCTAGTACCCTATCAACCAGTCAAGTTCCTTTCCTAGTAAGTAAAATGTATTGATGTCCACCTTCTTCCAATCTACGCTATCAAAATTCCTAAAGATATTCTCTAACTCTCTAACCCAACTCTCTATCACAATGGTATGTAATGAAACCTAACATCTCTAAGCCAATTATCAACCAAAACATGTGTCGAAGGTGGCAGTTGTGGCTATAGTTGTTTTTGTGGCTCCACAACTCTCTCAGCTATTGCGATCAACAACTCCTCCATACGCATAAGGTTAATTTTTCATTCCATAACTAAATAGAAAATGTACAAATAGGGTTACAAACCTAGTAATCACAATCAAAGCCACCTAAAGTAAAGTTAAACACATCATAACATTCAAAGGCCTATTAATCAATGCAACTTTCACACACAAACCAAGACTCTAAGCCAACTCATTTTCGCACATGGCTAATTTGGGTTTTTCAACATTTCAAAAATAGAAATTGTCATAAGTACAAAGAAGGATTTTAAAACAAAAGTATTTGGTGCAAACTTGTAATACCCCCAAATTTAGCACTTACAAATTTCAAATTGCAAAAGCATAAATCATAAAGTATTGGGTGTTACCACTATACTTAGCATAATTCCAATTTTCATACCATCGTTATGCCAAGTGCTAAGGCTAAAAATAAGTCAGATCCAAAACTAAAGTATTGGAAAAAAAATATAATATAATATAATGTAGATAAAGGTTAAGGATAAAAATCCTCTATAATGCCCATAATAACTAAAATACAGAAAGGGATACAAGAGATCAAAGGAAAACCAACTACAAAAAATGTGAGCACCTAAAGGTAAAATACCAGTTTGCCATCAACTAAATAAATCATTATTATTTATTTTAATCGAGTGGAAATATTATCAAGTAAGGGGAACTAACATAAACTTGGTCATACTCGCAAATAAAGCCATCACAATATCTTTATGCCTTAGAATCCAGGGACCATAATGTAAACCATAGTCATACCATCACACACAAGCGATACAACACCCTTATACTTCTAAGGCTACCTAATTCTTAAGTATCGATACCCGCTAAAAAGTCTAGAGAACTAATAAGGGTAGAGAACTATAGGGTCTTCTTGAGGTACTATAACACATGAACAAAACAAACCAAAATAAGTTAAACATCATCCTTAGGGTTTCTACCCATAAGGGATCACCGCTCCCATGCTCACATAACATATTAAAACTCATATTCCATATTTAATCATTTTTCCTTTATTTTTAATTATTCAAGTCAATTATAAGGTGAATAGTTAAGGATAAGTCAAATTCAAAGCTAAAGTAAACCTAATAATCTATTAAGGCCATCTTACGTCTAATTATTCATATTAGGTTAAAATAATCAAAATGCCCTTAAAACCTTACTCTCATATTATTATCCAATTCAGTACCAAATTTTATTATAATGATAAATTGTGATGAAAAGGATAAAAGATAATAATTTAAAACACTCTAGTATGTATGTAATTTATAATACTTATAGATTGATTATATTTTTCTTTATGCATGTGTTTCGCAAGTTACATATACAAAAGCCCTAGGCATGCATTTCTAATATGTCATATATTTCATGCAAAACATATGAATAGTTTTGAAAGCATGATTAACCATTTAAGACAACTACCTGAACCTTGCCTTGGCTTAATAATTACGAGGTCTTTGAACTATCTACTATGGAGCAATCATACTAGTTCCACTATCTGCCAAATAAGCCCTCTCTGCTGGTGGCATCTAAGCTAGTATACCCTATGAATGTGCTTGCTCTTACAAGACACTAACCACAATGGTATAGCACTCAAATGATGGTGCCCTATCCTACCACAACCATGATACTAAACAAACTATCCAGCAAAATCCGTCCTTGGGTGGTTTTTACCACACAACTAACATATAAATCACCTCACTACCAGCTGACTCAACAATCCTCTGTAATGAGGTACCATCGGCGACTGATGACTACCTATGGCTTCGAACCACTTCCCTCCTCCTTGGCGCTAACCACCCTCAAACCACTACTTAGTCCTTGACTAAGCACTGTAATTCAGCACAATTGTTGATGAATTTCAGGCATAGTTATACATCGCCTACAAGTCTTATGCTCGAGCCCCTATCAACATCTCCTTAAGTCTCTAGCTCAGTCCCTACTGAAACCGATGAATCTTCATCCTCTCATTAGCGTCAAACGCTTGATAAGAATAGATCAAATTCAAATGGCGAGTGTGGTACTTTACCACCAAAGATATATCTTAATGTAATGCTATTAACTCATTTTACTTCATCATTCTTAGGCAAGTAGGGCAAAAAATGCACCCTAAGAATATCAACAAAAGTCTAGCACTATTCTATAGTGGTTTCTCTCATATGTTGACCTCTCAACCACTCATCAACATGAACCCACAAGTGGAACACTCCAATGTCCACTTTCTTACACTCTAGGCACCCACTAGCAGCAAAAATCTTCTCAAAGTCTCTCAATCAATGTTCCAACACATCTAAGTCTTCTTGACCCTCAAACATTGATGGGTAATGAATATCAACCCTACAAACCAAGTTCTTTAGTGGAAAAATTGAGAAGAAGGTGGTAGTGGCATATGTGGAGCCTCCTCACACTAAATTTGCTTCTCTAGGTAGGCCTCAAGTATCTCCACAAAAAAAAAATAAGATGCATGCTTGCAACCACAAAAGTCTAAATCCTAATATAAACCGATGCTTGCTTAGAAAAAAAAAAAACTAGATTCTAAAAGCTTGAACAAAGTTGAAGAAATTTATTTTTGTAAAGTAACATGAGGATTTAAAACCATAGGTTTTGATACCAACTTGTAATACCTCCCTAAATTTTAATCTGGAAAATTTTGTTTGAATGATAATGTAGAAGCACTTTTAAAAGAAAAACTAGGGAATGTTCCCACTACATCAACCATGATAGAAATACCCCCATAATCCTAATTTAGAAAATTATTTTAAAATAGGAGTTTATTGGGGAAATTAATTAAATATATTATTTTCTTCAAATAAGGGGCATATTTAAGGCAAAAATCAAGAGGAAAATAATAACGAATATAATTAAGGAAGATTAGAGTATTTTGATAATAAAAATAGAGTTTAGGAAAATTTACCCAAAATATCCTAAATTAATATAAAAAGGAATTTAATTATTATTTTATTTATTTTTATTATTTTGAAATACTCAAAAATACTAAAATATTCTAAATACCCCAACCAACCTATTTTTTTCTTTTTTCCTTTTTCCCTTTTTACTTCCTTTTTTTCATTTTCTTTCCTCTTTTTCTCCTTTGTCCTTTTTCTTTCCTTTCCTTCTTCCCAGATTAGGCATGCGACCCTCATGGCCCAACTCCCCTCCTCCTTTTCTTTTCCCCCAAGGGCTGCCCAGCCCACCATCCCTTATCCTCTCCCCCTTGCTCACCCGGTTCCCCTCCTTTTTCTTTCTTTTCTTTTTCCCCCAAACCGGTTAAGCCGCCTGTCTTCTTTATCCTCCCTCCTCCCCTTCCACGTATTGTAGGTCGAGCCTGCAACTCTAAACTCTACATGCCAACCTTCCCTACCACTATACTACGGCTAGCCACTCTCCTCTCTCTCCTCCATACCTTTCCTTACCAAATCAAGCCCAATCCTATGCACCTACCCTCACGCATGCCCCTTCTCCTTTCCTTTTTTCTTCCCTGACCAAACCTTGCTTGCAAAATGGCAGGCTTGTACAATCCTGCCACCGCCGGCTGGTGAGCCCTACCATACCTTCCCCCTTGTCCTCTTCCCCCTTTGTCTTATCCTCCCTCCAATGGCCTATCAATACCCCCAACTGATTCCATTTGGCCCTCTTTGCCTTGCCTAGAAAATCCAGCCACCTTATGTCACTGCCGCTTCAGAAGTCATCCCCGCTACCATTGCGCAACACCACCACTCAAAACATATCCCAAACTCTTCCCTAGATTACTCTCCACCGAACCACACCACTCACCACCCTTAGTTCCCCCTACATGAGCCACCCCAACCGTGTAAAGTTGGTTACCTGACCTACCATTTTGCATCCATTGCCACCCCTCGCCATTGTGTGCCACCTTATCCACCATAATCATCGCCTCTCCTTCCACCTAATCCACTCATCAGAGCCTTTCTGACCTTCCTTTCTCCCTCTCCTTCACCCTTCCTCCTTCTCCACCACCCTCAACCACTGCCTCAACCGCCACCTGGGCTATTACGCCGCCACCACCATTCCAACTTTCTCAACCTAGAGAATCGACCACCACCACAACCACCCTCTCACTTTCCTTTTATAACCCCAAAAGGCCACCTCTCCAACCCCTCACTTCCTCCACTGCAACCACCTCCGCCTAGCTGCCACCACCACTAGGATGTGCCTTAACCTTCCTAACCCTTAAGTATAATTAATGTAATTATATTTTATTTTATTACTATCATCATTATTAACATTATTGTTGTTGTTGTTGTTGTTGTTAACATTGGTGTTGCTAGTATTATTATTATTATTAGTCAAACTATTATTATTATTATTATTATTATTATTATTATTATTATTATTATTATTGCCATCATTATCATTATTACTCTTATTGTTATCATTATTACCATTATCATTACTATTTTATTATTACTAGTACCATTATTATTATTATTATCACTATTATCATTATAATTTTTATTATTAATAATATTAAACTTATAATCTTTTGTATTGTTAAAATTTTCAATAATACCATATCATGGACCAATATAACTATCTAAACCTAGTTTGACTAATAAAAGCATGATTAACCATTTTAAGAATAATACCCTTATTTTTACTTTTAAAGCTACTATTATTATTAATATCCTTAATACTAGGTTATGATTAAGGTAAGTAGGAAATAATTATAGTATTGGTAAGAGGGAAGTTAACCCTACTTTTTCCTCTTATAGGTGAACCAAGTCCAAACCCTAAGGAGGCATAGGAGCGTACTCTAAGCTGATGTTGTTTTAGGTAAAGATGTAGTTAAGGCTTAATACATGTGTCATGTGCCTTTTATGTCATGTGTTATGATATGTTTGTGTACCTTATGTGATTATGACTACTTACGTGTAGCATAGCACGGAGCTAAGATAAGTTTATGTGTTCTCCTTATGGCATACGTAAAATGATATGTATGTTGTACCTTCTGGTTCTTATGTATTATAGCCCTTTCCGACATACATGCTAGGAGGCTTTAAAGATATGGTGTGGTGATGGAAATATGAAAGTGGAAAAGGAAATGAGTTTATTAGAAGGAAGTAAGAATGACCTATGGGTCTCATAGCTAATGGGTGGGCCAATAAAAGGATAATATGGGTAAAATAAGAGAGTAAAGTGAATCTTACATGCAGAGTCTAGGGTTTGCATGGGATAGATGGTCTTTGCATGTGTAATCCTAAGTGGAGGAGATTGTGGAAGGGAGAAATAATGGAGAGGATTGAAGTATGGGATGAGAGTGGAAGAATGTCACATGAGGGTGTGTGTGTGTCATGTGGAAGAGGGGATGGTAAGTGAGAGTGATGGGGGAACAACATATGAGAAAAGAGAGGTGCTAGGGTTTGGGGTGACAAACTAGGGTTTTGTGGTCACATGTGCAAAATGGGAAGTAAAAGTGGCATGCTTGGGGATGAATCGAGTGAGGTGATGAGTTAGGGGCAAGGAAACATTAGTTGTGTGGGATAGAGAAAGGTTAGGCCATGTATGCCAAATAGGGTTTTTCGGAGGAAACCTTAGAGGGCGATAGTGAGTTCACTCAGATGTATGGGAATGTGGGCCTCGACCCACTCACATAGGAGTTGGGTATTCATGGTAAGTGAGGAGAAGAGGGAAGGGATGTTTGGATGTATGAGGAGGAGTAGGGGTCCCAAGATATGGGATGGGTCCCTTTCAAAAGGATAGGAGTAGATGGGGTGTATGAGCTGGTAGTCCAAAGAACATGCATGTTTAGGGTGGTAATATTTATTGAATAAGACAAGAATACGATACTAACCATTTAAAGAGAAAGATTGTTAAGCCAGACTCAGATTGGTCCACCGGTGAATAATAGTGGCCAAGTGTCAAGGTGCCCAAGAGAACAATCTACTTGGGAATAATCGTGGTCAGAAGCATTTTTCCTGTATATTTTTGGTCCACCAGCTATAATAGTGGGGGATTCCGAGCTCAACAAATCAAACCTAATTATGATAAACTATAGAAAGATACTATCTACATACAGTGAAACACCACGAGAGTCGGGGCCAGACTGGTCCACCGGCGAATAATAATGGCCAAGTGCCTTGTGCCTTGGAGACCATTCCACCAGCAAATAATAGTGGCCAGGTGTGTTCTACCCTGGATGTTTTCCTGTCCACTGGCTATAATAATAGAGTTCCCATACTCGCATGGACTTATAAAGATCATGGTATGAAATGGGTATATTGAACAGAGATCTAATCATTAAGTTTAACCGGACTGTAATACGGCTTATACTATCTGTATTTCTTATATGGTTTATCTGTGTGGTTCAGCTTGTGTTTTATATCTTTTGTGTATGGCCTTAACTGCATGGTTACCTTACTCAGTACATAGTGTACTGACTACCCGTTTCATGGGTGCTGCTCATTCCTATGAGTAGAGTTCCCTTCTAAGCTTGTACAGGTAAGAGACGTTGTTTTTGATATCTGTGACACTTATGAGGCATAGAGCGGGGCTGAGAGTTGACCTTCTTGGACATGGCATGGGAGCCCAAAAGCAATGTAGATAGGATTTTTTTTTTTCTGTTTGTGTTTCATTGTAGCGTATCTTTAATCCCCTTAGGGGCTCTGACTATGTAACTCTTTTTTAGCTGTAATGACTTTTAATCACGCACTTTGATTTTCTTATTATGAATATTTTAGTGTCTTATGGATCTCTATTTTAAGTGTGTTTAACATCCTTGTGAAAAGCATCCTTAGCCTTATGGTTGGTGCGAGACCGGCCAGGGGCTAGGCTCGTACTAATCACGACGGTAGCACCCACATTCTTGTGTTTAATTTAAATATTAAAAAAATTAATTGTGATTTTTTGGGTTGATACAGAAGTGTGATCATCACCTAATACATGCCTGATCTAAGGCAAAATAGAACACCTATAAAAGAATGCATGCTCAACTAATAATAATAATAATAATAATAATAATAATAATAATAATAATAGAGAGTTTATAAAACTCAAATATAGGGATCAAAGGCAAGAGTTTAATAATAATAATAACAACAACAACAATAATAATAATAATAATAATAATAATAATAATAATAGAGAGTTTATAAAACTCAAATATAGGGATCAAAGGCAAGAGTTTAAATAACTGGAAATAACCAAAAGCATCCCAACACAATGGATAAAAGTACATCTAACTAGTTAGGCTAACTCTTAACTAAAATGGAATATAACTCTCAAACCTTAAGTAATGGCTAGCTACTAGCCTACGATACCATTCTTAATATACTCTAGCTAAGAATTGTAGCCCTGTGAATCATCCTTTGCTCACCAAACCAAAGGCTCGATCATCATAATGACCACGCAACTGTAGTTTCACTATGTTGATGTAATTGTAAAATAGACTATCTAAAACCTAATAAGGGCTCATGCTGCATATTGAAGTCACTAAATAGCATGGTCATAAGATTACTAACATTGTATAAAACTTAAACTTATGATAGAAATACAACAAATCATAATTTCATGGAAATTATTGAGGAATAATAATACAAATCATGCATCAAAATCTTTAAGGTCATGAATTGTATTTTGGTATGTAGTGTAGCATGGATTGATGTATACAGGTGTTTCGAGAAGTTAAGAGCCAAAAAGATATCAAGTGAGAAAATATTGGAGACCCATGTTTTCTTAGCATACTTAACCATGCAATATTTTAGCAAAAGTTGACGGCTATGGAAAAAAGGGGGGCCATCCTTGTGAACATAGACTATATTTTTCCTATTTTCTATAGTTCACTTGTTTTGGTTACATAATTCTATAAATAGATGTGAATGAAACCCTAGCATTGCCATCAAACTATATCCAAACCATCTTCTCTTGTATTCTCTTAGGCTTTGAGATAATTATGTGCTAAGTGATATTGTGAGGATTCTTTGATTTTCTGTGTCATCGCTAGTCTTGTATTCAATAATATCGTCATTATTTCCCTAACTGTTATTGTGTTTTGATTGTTATCTCAATTTGATATTGTAATTTTTGAATAGCCTATTAGATCAGGTTCTAGGAGTTTGTATTTGGCGAATTGTTATCCCAACAATTGGTATCAAAGCTTGGGTGTGTGATCAAACTATATCAAGATGGCATTTAAAAGATTTAAAATTGATACATTTGACCATTCTATCAATTTCACATTATAGAAATTGAAGAGGAAGGCAATATTTGTTAAGAACAAATTATGATGGCATTATCCAGGAAAGTGGAGAAGTATAAAACAATGTCTAATGAGGAGTTAGAAGATATTGATTTAAACCATAAAATTATGTTTGTCAAACAATGTTTTACAAGAAATGGCAAAATAGATAAATGTTGTCCTCTTGTGGTTGAAGCGTAAATCCTTATATATGACGACATTTGTGATGAATAGTATATTATTAAAGAGCTAGCTTCGTGATTTGAAATTTGGTGAGGGTTAATCCTTGAAATATCATCTTGATGAATTTAACTCTATATTTATATATTTCCATAATATAGATGTTAAATTAAATGATGAGGATATGGCTATTATATTGTTGTGTTCTTTACTTGTCACTTATAAGAATGTTTTTAGACCATATTGTTTAGGAAGGATGAATTAGTTCTTGTATATGTCAAGAATGCTTTGCTACAACATGAATTAATTGAGAATTAATTGGCTAGAGGATGTCCAGGTGACTCACATGGTAAGGGGCTTGTAGCAAAGGGCTCAAGTGACAAAAGGAAGTCTAAATCAAACAAGGGTGGGCTCGACGCTATAGTATATTATAGTTGTTGGTTGAAAGGCCATATTAGGAAATAATTCCCCAATAGGAGACCTACAGATATTTCTAATGGTGTATCTAATGATGGTGATGCTACCATAGCTAATGGTGATGGTGATGGTGATGCACTAACTACTACTGGCAAACACACCAGATTAGCCAATAGGGGGATTTTATATTTTAGGGGCTCCTACCATGGTGGCCCCAACATAAGCTAGTTCCAAACATAGAACATTGTTCAAGGTGGATTTGTTATCTTAGAAAATGGTTCTTTATATATAGTTATTGGGATTATAATTTTAAGGGAAAGGATGTATGATGTTAAGGTCAAGACACTCTATGGTGATCGTCATGATCTTGACATAACTAAAAGCTTGATTTTGTTGTGATCCTTGGATAGGAGAGGTTATTGGTGTATCATTGAGAATGTCACATTGAAGGTTACTAAAGGAGTTGTGGTGGCTATTGTTAGCAAGTGGGTTAAGAAATTTTATGAGCTTGTTGGAACAAATATAGAGGGCGTAGCTGGGGCGACATTAAGAGTGTGTGAATTAGATATTGCTGGTTTTGGGTTGATGTAGATGGGACACATAAATGTCACTGGCAAGACTGGGGGTGTAATACCCCATTTTTAGAAGCCCTAATTATAACTAATAATTATGTGTATTAGTTGTAATTATGATTTAAGGATATTTGATATTAAATATATTGTTAATATATGTAATAGTATTACAACGTATTAGTTATAAAATTTAATTGGGCTAAAATATGCTAGAGGGTGCTTATTAAAATTTAAACATAGGTTGGGATTGTAACCGGTATTCGTTTCGTCAAATAAACCTATTTCGAAAACCGGATAATTTTTATCTACAAATTTTACCCTAAATATTTACCTAAATAATTTACCCACACCTTACACTAAATTTACTAAACTAACCCTAACCTTCCTCCTCGGTACAACCGTCTGTCATACCACTCACCTACCATGAACAATTCCCTCCCCCTTATTTTTCTCCTCCTTTCCCTACATGTCATGCTCTTCTTAACCCCTACACTCATTCATTTTTGTGTCATAAATTAACCCCCTAAACAACCCACACTTTCTCTCTTTACCTGAGCTTAGGGATGTAAATGAGGTGGGTTTGGGGCAGGTATACCCATACCCGTATCCATACCGGATAAGAAAATCTGTACCCAAATATGTATCCGCTAACACATCCATATCTGTATATTTTGGATATCCATTACCCGATAGATTATCCGTTTACCCGTTAATGGATATTATCCAGTGGATAAATCCATTATCTAACGGATAAACCCATTTAGAGTTAAGCCAAATGACAATTTTAACCTTAATTTATACTATATTTATTTTAAAATTAAGGGTGAAAATGTAATTATATATCGGGTAAATGGGTATGGATATGGATACGGGCATAGTTATGGGTAAGGGTATGGATATCCCATACCCGTATCCATATCCAAACCCGACGGGTATTTTTTCCATCATCCATATCCGTTTAAATATCCGTTGGATAAAATCCTTCTTATTTTAGATAAAATCCACCTCGTTTACATCCTTACCCGAGCTCCCTCAATCAAGAAGAAAACTCCATCATCGCCATTGATTTCCACAATTTTTACCCCATCGGCAACTCCCACCAAACTTCATCTCCTTGCTATAGCCCTTCCCTTTGCTACAGCAAGAATTGTGGTTCCCCACCCCCAATTTGCAGCAAACTTAGCCAAAACAACCCCCTAAGCTGCACACAAAATCACCATAACTCCCAACCCCTTTTCGGTCATTTTTGCCGATCCCCTTCCCTTGGCTTCGGCCAAACTTGCCTATCCTTCCCACCTTGCTACACCTTCCTTTGTTGCAGCTCCTACCCTTGCTATATCATTTCCTACCATTCCTACCCCCTAGCAACACACAACACCACTGTTGCCCCTCTTCTCCTTCTTGTAACTTTTGTCGGTTACTACTTTGTTTTGTGAGTTTTAGTTAGTTTCTTGCTGCCTTATTTTAGCCAATTAGTTGTTCTTGAGTTAGTTCAATTAATTTTGAGTTAACGTTATGTTATATTAATACTAATATGTATTATTGGATATTAATTTATTAGGTAATATTTGAGGATCTCATAGGAGATAGTTTTTGGTACTTTTTGTGTAAGCTTAGATTTAGGTAAATCTAATCACTCATAAAGTGGTAGAATTTATGTGTGAGCATGCTAGGATTTTTTATAGCTATAATCATGATATGGTTTTATATTCTTCAAGTATTATGACATGTATGATAAAATGATAACATGTTATATAAATGATAACCGCGATTATCGAACCTAGAGTATATGCATGAGTAGCATGTTGTACAATTTACATATGCATGCCTAGGTTTTAATTTGGTTGTATGATTGTAAAGTGATGATTTAAATGCCATTTTAAGTACTCAAAGATTATCATTGTATGGTATTTAGGGTTGATATAAAAAGCATAAAAACATATATGCACGATTAGGGTTAGAATATAATAATTGTTATTTGCATGTTCTAGAGTTAGAGATTTTTCCCTAGACGTACTATGATAAAAATGAACCTATCATATTATGCTTAAACTATATATGTACATGCTGCATGGAATATGTGACACATGAAGAATACATGAATAGGGTTTTGAGGGAGCAACTCAATAAATGCATGAAAAGTAGAAAATGTAGTCAATCGCTAAATCATAAAAAGTACCCACATGCTAAAATATTGTGAATAATTATCTTTTAGCCTTTTCATGACAAATTTCTCGTAATAATAACTTTTAGTATAGAATTAGATAAAAATGATGAAATTAGGGTTTCGAGGGCATTTTGGTCATTTTTGACCTAATGCACCTTGTATGAATAATTGAGCCTAGTATGGCCATAGAATATTTTTGATGGTTGATCTTGGTAATGACCTTGTTTATTGGCAATCTTGAATAAATGGAAAATGAATACAAATGTCTAAGTATGAAAACCGGATATATGTCATTTATGGTAATGTTTATGATCACCTCATAAAATACTAATACTTAAAGTGGAAGATCTTGAGTTTGGAAATGATTTCTCTCTAGGGTTAGCTACCTTAGAGATGAGGTGTTATCCCTCGTTTGAGTTGGTTCGATGGTGTGCCTCTGTGCCCCAACAAGGCACTACTCTATAGATGAGCTACAGACTGTATAGGGGGTATAGATACTTAAGGATTACGTGACCGAGTTTAGAGGATACTGTGTTGCCTATGTGTACTAGTATAACTGGGCCTACGGTTGTGTCCCTAGGTTTTAGAGTACAAGTATTATGTTACCTTCATACACCAATATGACCGGGTGTACCTCAGTGTCCCTAGGTTGATTATATCCCCTCGAGTAATATAAATAATAAAGGAATACATGTTGATGGCCTTAGTATGTATTGTTAGGTTCGGTAATTGCCTCAGTGCCCTACCTCATTTTTGTTATATATTGGATTGACGGTTTGGTAGTTGCCTCAGTGCCCTACCTTGATTTTTGGTATATATTGGATTGATGGTTCGGTAGTTGCCTTAGTGCCCTACTATGTTAATTGGAATTGATTTGATTAGTTGACTTTGGCTGTGGATTTTGATATTGTTATTGTGTACCTTGAAATGATGTGACTTGGTTGAGTATGGTTGATGGTTGAGTATGAGACTCTAATGGCATATAATTATATGTATGTATTGATCCATGATTTATTATATGTTGTTATAGCATGTGCTTGTGTTTGAACATGTTTTGGATCATTGTGTGATTATGTACAACGTGGGAATTCAACCTCTTGTGAGGTATTATGATTCACTCAGTACGAGGAAGTCGTACTAATACTTCAGTATGAGGGAGTCATACTGATACAACATTTGTAGATGACTATGTGAAGGCCATGGAGTGGCATGAAGCTTATAAGAGTGGCCAAGATAAGTGGAGCCCTTGGGAAGAGGTTCCATTCTCAGAATGGGCATATGGGTCTAAGAGTTAGGGCAAACCGGCGTTGTACCTACAGCTACTAGATTTGGCTGTAACGTTTTTCCTTTGGACTCTTATGTCCCTAGTTGTATTTTGATTATCATTGTTGTATGAAAATATTTATCCATAACCTTTATTTATGTAATCTCTCTTATTTTTCTGATTTGTTTTTGGTTTAGTTGGTTAAAGCCTTAGCACTGGGCATAAGAAAAGTGAGGGAACCAGACCTATGCTAAGTGTGGCGGTAACACCCATTATCTTTGGTAATTAATGCTTCTTCAAAACAAAAAGTTTAAGTAATAAAAATGGGCGTGTTACAGGGGTCCTTATTTTTTGACTCTGATACATCTAGATCTCATACTTTCTATGAGTATGAATTCCTTCTTGGCAAGAGAGTGGAGCAGGAGAGTATGGTGGGCCCTTTAAATGGGGTGGAGGTTGTTGTTGATCTAGATGGTATAGATTCTTCTAGTGATGAGGAGTCGGGGCAGTAGGTGGAGGAAGTGCCCATTGGTTTAGTAAGATTGGGTTATACAGTTTATACAACGGGTAGTAGTATTGGTGCAATGGAGCCAACATTAGTCTCAAAGGTTATTTTGGGCATTGATTATGCCTTGTGGTATTATTTTTTTTGAAGAGATGTGGTCTCTTTGGTGGACTCAAACATTGGTATGTAATGCTTTACCAGTTATTATTACATTATGTGTCTATGTTATGCTTGTTGCAGGAAAAGAAATGTTTGAGAAGAACAAGATGAAGACTTAAGATGTGTCTTAATCGAAAGAGGATGTGGTGTCTTGCTTAGCTTAGCCAATATTTCATACTCTATAACTATGAGATGGTTGATTTGTGATGTGCTTAGTATCGACTTTTGTATTCGTTGCGTTGTGACCATGTGTATGGTTAGTCTCTTAAAGACATCTTGGTTAGGTGTGATGTGGATTTTGAGGTACATGGTGTGTATAGTATCAGATTTTATTATGTATATGTTGTCGATTATTATGTTGATAGGTTACTTTAATCATGGTTGTGGTCTTGATGATAAGAGGTACACTAGTTTGCTAGTGTTCGACCATAGAGGTTCTATGGTTGTGTGTTTGGCTATTATTGAAGGTGAGAATGTTATTTGGTTTGGACTATTAGCTTGTGACACTAGGATGATATGAGGAGTTACTTTTGAGGTTGACCCATTATGAGTGCTAATTAATCCATTACTTTCTTTTGTTCATTTGCATTGAGAGGTTCTTGAGACCCAAGGTTTTTGGATGATATTTTGTTATTCTGTTTCTTACTATTACAAATAATGAGTTAAGGAGGAGATTGTAAGATCATAACTTGTATTTATATGTGTAGTCTAGCATGGATTGGTGCATGCAAGTGTTTAGAGAATTTTAGAACCAAAAGTAGATCAAGTGAGAAAACACAGGGTAGGGCCATATTTGTGAACATGGCTTGTGTTTTCTTAGTATACTTGATTTTGTGTTATTCTAGCAAAAGTCGAGTTATGAAAAAACACGGGGCCCTATGTTTGTGACCACATACCATGTGTTTCCTATTTTCTACTATTTGCTTATGTCGATTATATACTTCTATAAATAGATGTGTATAAAACCTTAGCGTGTGGTAGTATGCCATCAAACTTTGCACAAACCCTCTCCTCCTATATTCTCTTGGGTTTTGAGAGAATTGTGTAATGAGAAATATTGTGAGGATAGTTTGATTATTTATGTAATCAATGGTCTTGTATGTAATAAAGATCATCATTGCTTCCCTAAATTGTTACTATGTTCTAATTGTTATCTCAATTAGATCTTTTAATTTTCTGATTGCTTGTTACATGAGGTCCTTAGTATTTATGTTTGGTGAATTGCTTTCCCTACCAAATCACATAATGTAAACAATATTATAGGAATCTTCCTTTAGTGACCACATAATATTCAGTTATTAAAATAATTCATTCGACTATACCTAATTCTCCATCATGAAAAAAATTCATGGTATCATACACACACAATTGGATACCACATCTATCACACATGGTCAGAGTATATCAAAGGGGCTTTTCTCTAGGGATACCACACCCACCACACATGGAATGCACCATAAGGGTTGATACATATTTGGATATCACACCCACCACATGGGGTTTGAGTATATCAAAGGGGATTGTACTAGTATACCCACCCATCACACCTTGAATGCCTCCACTACAAGAACTAAAAAGTTGGTATACCACACCTACCAAAGAAATGGACAACACAAAGTGCTAGGGGGCTTGTACTAGGATGCCTCACTCACTTGTACTAAACACCGATGTCATGCTCGCCTACCACAATATAATCCTGTACCTCAAATATATGTGCATAACCCCTACCTAACACAACCCAAGAAAAAACAAAATAGGTACTGAGTGAAAATATAAAAACACAAGGTAACCCACCCACTAACTCCCGGCTAGCTACCCCGAGAGTCAAAGAAAAAGGCCCAAACAAAATCTTCATACATTACTTATTAATTACCAAGTGATATCAAAAATCTCAAATTAATTCCATTAATATCCAAATTAAGTGTTTCCAAGTGATAGCACCAAACACATCACAAGGCATACAAGCCACCAATTAGGTGTTTAGAGATGACACCAAACTTAATTGAATCAATGCTCTAATATTATCAATTTGATCCATATTAAATTTAGGTTTATCATGGTTTAAATCATGAATAAAAGGTTGTAATTACATGGAAAATTTAATATAGAAGGCCTATAGGAAGAACAATAAATAACAAGAAAACATGAAAAAATCCAAGCACTAGTCAATTGGTTTATGAGACCATTTAACTACTTTAGATGTCCTAGACCTGAGGAGAAAATAAAACCAATAAACCAGGTTACTGGTTGGTCCCATAGATAGAATGTTCATAGGAAATCAGTTGATGGGTTTGACCAAACCAATCAATAGGTCTAAGCAGAGACCATACCACTCCAGTCACAAGGCAACCAATTGATAAGTTTGGTAATCTGATCAACTACTCATAGGAACTAGTCAACTAGTTCATTGAACCAATCAACTGATCTCACAACCAAATAATCAAAAATCCCAAACTGAGAGATTATTCACACGGACGTTCTATTGGTCTAACAAATTGATCAGCTAGTCTAAGAAAAATAGCACCTAAATCTGCTAAACAGAATTTTCACCTAACTTTACCATATTAACACTAGCATGTTTCTATGTTATTAAAAAAACATAACAAGAAATGTTACACACTTAGAATCACATGGGTACATGGTAATATTGGCAGTCAATGAAATCATGCTCAAAAATTTCAAAATCATATATAATAATAAGGAACCCAAAATATGCTTAAAACTTCATAGAAGAAAACTTTGCCATATACTTGTATCCAATAATAAAATTAATTCATGTTCAACACAGAAATACATCATGAACATGGAACCAAAACAAACAACATGGAACCAGAAGTCCTTATTCATATTAAAGATAATAATGTCTTAACTTAAGTAGAGTGTGGGAAACAAAGGTGTATGGGAACACATGCTGAGATAAAGGAGATGGATTGTAACAAGGGAGTGGCATGGAAGTGGGTTGATAAGTTAGAATAGAGATGTAGAAACTCAAACATCCATCCACAGCTGGTAGAATTGGGAGGCAAGTGTGGGAGAATATAGAAGGTGAGGAATACCTCAAAAGTGCTTTTGGAGAAATTTTAACTAAATCAAATCATACAGTGATCTAAATAATGTAAAAATAATCCAAAAGCAACAAAATACGCTTATTACCACAAATAGATTCTAACTAGAAGTTTTCATAAATATTGAAAAAATATTTATTCAAATTAAAATTAGAAAGGATATGAAATCACAAGAATACTAGTGAATCAATTTTAGTAAGCTAGTTGACTGGTTTATCAAAAAATAAACTTATTAGTTTCTAAATATGTTGATCTATTAGTGATGGAAACCATTCAATTGGTATGCCTAAATTTTACAACTTTATTATTAATTCAAGACCTTTCCAAAACTAAACTAAATTATTTTATATTAATATAATTTTGAATATAATTTAAAGGATTTTAAAATGGGATATTAATTTTAGCATGGTTGATGAGGGTACATGTACTAAGCAAACCCTAATTATGCATATGTCAACATCTTTCATATTCCATATGCATATAACTTATATTTAATAGTAGGTCAAACATACCTACTAACTATTTAAGATCATAATTTTAATTTATCAAAAAACTTTCATAATAATTACATAAAATAAAACATTGGCATAATGCTAGTTCTAAACAATCAATCATTATCACACACAAATTATACTATCTCATCTGTTAGTGGATTTACTTAAATCTAAGCTACACAAAAGCACACAATTTTTCCTTATCCACAGCACCTCAAGGATTAACTAGGAAAGAAACAAGAAAATATATATATATTATAGCATCTAACTGATACTAAAATAAATGAAAATTTAACAAGAACCACTTTATGAGGGAAAAAATGTAATTGAGGCAAAGGAAAGCTACACGAGTTAGCAATGTAGTAATAAAGCAATAACGGATGAAGCTTACACTTCTAAGGGCTTGCGGTGTGAGGTTTTCACATGAGGAAGGGTTAGAAATATGATTTGCTAATGCAAAAAGGAGGATGCAATTTCCAAGGTTAACATAGAGGAGATGCTGCAACGATAGACTCTTAAACTAGTAAATTTTGGCTTTGCAACAAGGCTTGAAAAAGCATGAAGCTCACTTTGTTATAAGGAAAGAACATGAAGGGCTCATGCAACCAAAGGTGAGAAGCATGAGGTTGCAAGATTTAACACATCTTAATGAAACATAGAAATAATGATGGAGAAGGACTTGGAAAGTTACAAATGGAAGATTAGGAGAAAGGGGAGAAATGTGTGAATGAATAGGATTATTTTTAGGTTGGATAAAACACAAAAATGAGGAAATAAGGAGGGTTTATATAAGTGTTAGTGGCATGTGAATGGTTAGGTATAGATGAGTTGGTGAAGGATGATAGAGCATAGAAAATCATGGGTTGCAAGCATAGAAAATCATATGGCAGAGCGTGGTGTAAGGGAGAACAACCTGTTAGGGGTAGACTGTGGAAATTGAAAAAGTTACAACTTGGTTAAGGTTCTAGTTTTAGAAACCAAACCAGAGAAAAAAAAAGAATTAGGTACAAGGTTAGGGTTCTATAGTTAAACTAAAATAGGTTAAGAATTTAAACTAGGGTTAAAACTAATCACCTAAATTTTATCAAATCATAACATAATTAAATTTATATTCTAATTTCCCATAATAATACACTTAATGAAAATGCATTCAATATAGGACACCCTACAATAGCTATTGTAATTAATTATACATAAATAATAATTTTATAATTAGGGTTTAATTTTAATAAATGGAGGATTATAGTGTATTAGTAGATCATTTGATGGTTTAGGTAGTTTCAGAGTGGCCATCACCAACATCACCCAATGAGGCGCATAGTTTTCTAGGATTAATTGGTTACTACTATGGAGTAATCCATGATTTCCCTAAGGTAGCTTACCTGTTCAATCATTTTCTAAAGAAAACTACATGTTTTCTATAGAATGAGAAGAGTAGTGAGACCTTTGAGGAGTTGAAGAATTAGTTCACTTCAACTCTAGTGCTCACTTTATTGAGTATTATGTATGCTTTTGAGGTGTCTAGTGATACTTTTAAGCCTAATTTTAGATGTGTGTTGATGAAGCATGATAGAGTAAGGGCTTGTGTTTCTCGTTAATTGAATTCACATGAGTAGAACTACCCAACACATGATTTAAAGCTTGTCACGATGGTGTTTACATTGAAGATCTGGAGGCATTATCTTTGTAATGTTCAATGAAAATTGTACACTAATCACAAGAGTCTCAAGTAAATTTTCACTCAATGCAAATTACATTTGAGGTAGCATAGAAGGTTAGGGTTAGTCGAGGATTATGACCTAGAGTTGACCTACCATGAGGGTAAGGCAACCATGGTGGCAGATACTCTTAGCCATAAGATGTCACATTCTTTGAGTAGGATTATATTATTAGATCCCTTATGTTAGGAGCTTAAGAATGTGGGGAATGAATTGATCATAGCCAGTATTTTAGAGGAAAGAATGAGTGCCCTCACCATCACACCTTCCATATTTAATGAAATTTGAGTTAGTCAGCCTAATGGCATCTTACTCGAGAGGATCTAACATAGTATTTCCAAGAGTAGAGCTAAGTGATTTTAGATCCATGATAATGGGAGTATTAGATATTGGTGCATATAGTGTGTATTATAGGGATGTAAAGAGATGATGATAAAGATCCTTGAGGGTGGTCATTGTACCCCTTATTCCATACATTGTGGAGCGGATAAGTTTTATAAGGGTATGAATAAGGTTATTAGTGTCCCTACATGAAGTAGGAAGTTGAAAATTTCATCAATGGTTGTTTGACATGTCTAAATGTCAAGTTATAGCACAAGAGACTAGCAAGGCTAGTGCAGCTGCTAGAAGTTCTAGAGTAAAAATAAGATAATATATTCGTGGATTTTGTGGAGGTTTACCAATGACTAGTAGTGGGTTTGATTCCATTTAGGTTATTATTCATCATTTGATGAAGTTGATAATGTTTATAGCAATGAAATTATCTTGGAGCATGGAACAAAAGTTGAGTGATTATAGGAATCAAGTGGTGATGTTGCATAGAGTGCCTATAGACATTATGTTAGATTAGGACTCAAGGTTCCTATCACATTTTTGGTAGAAGTTACATGTCACTTTTATGACTCAATCAAAGATGAGAACCATATTCCTTCTAGCTACAAATAGTCAGATAGAGAGGACCATTCAAACCTTAGAGGTTATGCCTTGAACATACATGATGGCCTTTGTTAGGAATTAGGAGGGTTGTTTAAACTTGATCGAGTTTTCCTATAACAAAATTTCGCATGAATATATCAAAATGACAACATTTTGAGGCCTTGTATGGGATCATGTGGCATAGTTCCATCTAATGGAGTGATATTAGTGAGTTGATTGTATTGGGAACGAATATAATCTAAGAAAGTACAAAGAAGGTCAAGTTGATTCAAGACGGCATAAGAGTTGCCTAGGATTGGCAAAATAGCTATGCATACTTGAGGAAGATAATAGAATGGTTATGAGGTCAGCAATAGAGTCATTTTGAGGGTTCTTCTGCTAAGGGAGTAATAACGTTCGGTAGGAAAGGCAAGCTCCATGATGTGTGTAGGAATATATACTTATAGTTTTGGTGGTATTATGGTTTAGTTAGGATTTTAAAAGGAATACGATGATTAGAAAGTGATGAACAAATAATGATGATGATTCGACAAAGAAAAGATAACAGTGATAATGTTCAACTGATGAAGATTTTAGAATGGTTTGGTCTTTGGGTTAGGGTTTTTGATAAGGGTTTAGTATTGATAAAAATATTATGATGATGAATGGTTCAAAATATGATGATTTGATGATTAGATTATGAATTTAAGATGTTTAGGATGATCATTTGATAATAATATTACTATTATCTTAGGTTTAAAAATAGATAAAGTTAAGTAAGAATAATATGTTTAAGATGAATGTTGAAGATGATGATGATGGCAATTGTATATGGATTTTAGGGTTTAGAATGGTGTGGGTTTGAAGGATAGATCTTAATCTCTAATTCAAATAGACAAATAGATTAAGGATTCCAATAATAATCACTCACATGGAATTGATAAATATTGAAAAGAACTCACATAGAATTTAATTAAGTAAAGCTTACAATTTCATCAATTTTCCGTCTCCTTTGTGTCGTGTACTTCTTATGGTTTTTATAACCATTGGACCACCTTAATATTAAAAAATAATCCTCCTAAAAATTTAAGAAGAATTAATACAAAAAGAATTAGCTTTCTCCCTACTCTAAACACACTCAAAAGATAGAATACGATAACCCTAAAAGATAGAATTAAGCTACTTTTTCTCAATAATTCAACTTTCCTATCTTTTTAACAATTATCAATGTGATATTACTACATATTACACATCCAAATTGTTGATTAAAGTATTCTTATGGAGATACCACATTCATCCCTTCCATACAAAACATTTTTTCCCTCCATACATGTCATGCAAATGCCTCTATCGCTAGTGATTTGTTTTGCAAGCTTTGTCCATAACTAGCAATGCAATCATCTGTTTGCCTTCAAATTTGTAGGGGATCCTCTCTAAAAAGAGGATAATAGGTTCCATAATAATAAATGCTAAGTCTTGACCATTTGCTCCTGCATCATTCTCCCTTTGTTGACTTCATTTTACCCTCAAATTTGCATCTCCATAGTAAGGATTGATATCTCTAATATTAAATGTTCTAGACACCCCACCATATGAATCGGGTAAATCTACCTCTTAAGCACTCTCACGAAATTTTCTAAGTATTTTGAAAGGACCATTTTCCTTTTGAATAAGTTTTTTTTCCTTAGATTAGTAAATCTCTTGTTCCTTACGTGCAACCATACCAAATCCCCTAGTTGAAATACATGTTAACTCTTATTCTTGTGTTCTCTTGTCTTATATACTTCATTTGCCTTCTCAATGTTGTACTTGATTTGTTAGTGAAGTTTCTGAAAGAACTCCACTCTCGCTTGTGCATCATAATTCTTCACTTCCCCTTTCTTCAATGGTACCATATCAATCAGTATATATGGATTAACACCATATATTATATTGAATGGACTAGAGCTTGTTGTAGTTGAAGGACTCCGATTGTAAGCAAACTCTACATATGATAACTTAACATCCCAAACCTTATCACTCTCACTCACCAATCCCCTTAGCAAAGTACCCCAAAGTTCTATTAGTAACAACGGTTTGACCATCCGTTTGAAGATGAGGTGATGTACTAAATAGAAGCTTCATTCCTAGTATATGCCATAATTTCTTCAAAAATAACTTAGAAACTTCACATATTTATCCAAAACTATACTCATTGGAATACCATGCAATCTCGTAATATCCCTGAAATACAAATTTGCAATATGAATAGCATCATCAGTCTTGTTACACAGAATAAAATGAGCCATCTTGGAAAATCGATCCACCACCACCATGATAAAATATTTGCCTCTTTGTGTTATACACAATCCCAAAATAAAATTCATACTTATACCTTTCCATGGTTGAGTGGCATAGGTAAAGGCACATATAACCCTTTGTGGAAGAAATTCTTGCTTCTTTGATATATAGCACACCTAGCAACCATGACTTGCACTCCCTTTGCATTCTTGGCCAATAAAAATGTTCTTGAAATAACTCCAAAGTTTTGTGAACTCCAAATTATCCTACAATACCTCCTCCATGCACCTATTTGATTAGAAAATTTTCAATTGAGGTCTTTGGCACACATAAATTATTTCGCTTGAATAAGAATCCATCTTGAAGAACATAAGCTCCATGACTTCCTTGTTTCTTTCAATCTTTGAAAATCAAAGAAAAATCATCATCAATGGCATATTTACTTTTCAACATCTCAAACCCTAAAAGATTTGCATCCATCATTGTAGTTATCATGTTCCTTCTATATAATGCATTCACAACAACATTCTCCCTGCCATCCACATGTCTTGTAGAGAAGAAAAATGTTTGCAAAAAAAAACTAATCCACTTGGTATGTCTTGAACTCACTTTCCTTTGACCATGTAGATACTTCAAACTCTCATGATCCTAGTGAAGTACAAAAGGCTCGAGTCTCAAATAATGACTCTATGTTTCCGAACAATGAACGATATCATAGAACTCTTTATCATAAGTTGAATAATTAAGTCTTGCACCATTCAACTTTTCACTGAAAAATGCAATTGGCCTCTTCTCTTGTGAAAGTACTCCTCCAATACCTACACCACTAGCATCAAATGTTACTTCAAATAATTTATCAAAGCAAGGTAAAGATAATACTGGTGCATTTGAAAGCTTTGTCTTCAAGTCTTCAAAAGATTTTGTTGCATGTCTATTCTACTAGAACTTTCCCTTCTTCATCAATTGTGTAATAAGCGTTTCAATTGTGGAGAAATATTTGATAAACTGCCTATAAAATGAAGTTAATCCATGGAAACTCCAAACCCCATGAACATTAGTAGGAATATGCCATATTTGAATAGTTTCCACCTTTGAAGGATCAACTCTGATACTGTCTCCACTCACAATGTAACCAAGAAAAATCACACTCTTCATCATAAAATCACACTTCTTCATTTTACCATAGAGCTTCACCTCCCTAAGTTTATCAAATAATCTCTTCAAATGTTTCATGTGTTCGAACTAACTCTTGTTATATATCAAACTATCATCAAGGTAGACAACAACAAAGACTCCAATGAAAGGTCTAAGTACTTTGGTCATCAACCTCATGACTGAATTTGGTGCACTGAATACCCAAATGGCATCACCAACCACTTATACGACCCATACTTAGTCTTAAAAGACATATTCCATTTATCCCCTTCCTTTATCCTTATTTGATGGGATCCACTTCTAAGGTCAAGATTTGAAAACACCTTTACTCCACGCAGCTCATCTAACATATCATCAAATTTTGGAATCAAAAATCTGTATTTAATTGTAATATTGATTACTGCTCTAGAGTCACTACAGATCATCCACGTACCATCCTTCTTGGGTACCAATAAGCTGGTACACTGCAAAGACTCACGCTCTCTCAAATATAACCTCGATCCAAAAATTATTGCAATTGTCTTTGCATCTCCTTAGACTCTTCCAAATTACATGTATAAGTTAGCTTGTTTCGTAATGGAACTCCTAGCATAAAATCAATAGCATGCTCGATACCTCTCTAAGGAGGTAACCTAGGTGGCAACTCATCTTGGAAAACATCTGCATACTCTCTCAAAAAAATTTGCAATTTTGGATTCTTGTTAACACACCCCCTTGTTGAACTTCTTTCACTACCAAGGCATAGCATACTAATTTATCTTTGTTTCACAAGTGTTTAACGATATAGAAGTGTTATGGTTGGCTTTTGAGGCCTAAAATTGGTTATAAAATGCATGTGGGATCTATTTTGCATAGAATGATTGATAGGTTCAGTCTATCTAATCGACCGGTGGCAAGAACAATTGAATATTTAGGAAAACCCATGGAATAGTTTATCTATGGTATTATTTTATTAGGTCTCAGCTTGAACCCATCAACTACTTTGGCCAAATTGACCAAAAGGTCTCTAGAGTATCCAATCGAATAGTTTTTGGCAGGGACACAAGGGTTTGGTAGTGCCAAACTAATCAAATACTCTATAGAACTGATCAACCAGTTTTGACCAGAATTCTCTCTTTGATAATTTTCAAACTTTAAAGAATTTAAAACTTGATATTATGTCATGATATGATTCTTGGATGATGGAAATCTACTTCTTGGTATGAGTTAATTAACTTAATTGATGGATTAGATTGGTCAAATGTTGATGATATCACCACTAAGTACCCTTTATGGGTTATGATGGATTATACGGAATAATTATATGATCATGGTTGACTTGGTATGCAATATTGGACTTTTTTGGAAAATGTTTAGGTAAATAAAACACTAATCACTTATGGTGGAAGATCATAGATCACTATATGGGACTGGATTATCCGATCCTTGATTAGATATTAGGGTTAATATGCCTTCAAGTAGGATCCTAGTTGATCCCAGTTTCTTTCCTACTCTAGACACTGATGATGTATTAGGAGGTATCAATACTAAAGGGTCCAGTCACCTATATGGTTCATTTTGCATTAGCTAGACTTTATGTCCATTGGTGGTTTATTGGCTTCAATTGAACTTATGTTATTTTGTAATTGTCTTTGCTGTTATGGGTATTGAGAGAAAATGAGGATGATATATCCCATGCTCATATATTTATGTAATAACCTAAACTAAAATCTTTCAAAATGTATTTAAAATTATGTTAATATAAGATAATTTGGTTTTGGTTTGGAAAAGGGATTGAAATCTAATAAAAATGTGAATTTTGGACATATCACTTGACAATTTTCCCTAATCAATCGACCGGTATGCTCAAAGACTAGAATTTTTATTCTATGATAAACTAATCAATTAGCTTTTTCAAACCCATTGACTAGTTATCCTATGTTTTCAAATCATTTCCCAATTTTGACTTTGAATCTCTTTACAATCTTTATGAAAACTTCTAATTAGAATCTTTTTATGCTAATAAGAATCTTTTGATGCTTTGGGATTATTTTTACATTATTTATTCCATTCTATGATTTGATTTAGCAAAAACATTTCCAAAAGCATTTTTAGGTATTTCTCACCTTCTCTTAGTTTCCTCTCTCTTCCAATAGCTATGGCTACATGCATATCCTTCTTCATTTTCTTTTACACACCTAATCCTTGTCATCCATCTAATTTTACTCTATCTCCCTCACTATTATCATGCACCCTCTCACACTTTGGTCCCTCACACTCAACTAAAGTAAACTCTCCCTCTCTCTCTATTTTCCCTTTTGATATGTCGACCCAGATCTTCTTTACACTCTATTCTTGATTCATTTTCATTCTTTACCTTCTGCACTAGCTCATTTTTCTCCCTTTCCTTTGTGAAAAACTCCCAAGTGTTAAGCATTTGTTCAGTTTTCTTTTTTTTTCTTCTCTATTGGGAAAAAAATAGAGGCTTGCCTCTTTTCTTCTCATTCGTGAATGAATCACTATATCTTCTTTCTTCTACTAATCTTAGACTTAGCTCTTCCTTGTTTCTCTTAAGTAAAAAATGATTAAGGTTTTGAGAAAGGTTAAAGGACTTAGCTTCCTTCTTTATGAAATTTTATTTTATGAGAAATATGGTGTTATTCCATTTCTTATTCTTATTCTATTGATTTGGTTTTATTGAGTTTTGAAAAGGAGTTTTAATTGTTTTTAGTCTTCACTCTCTCAAGAAATCAAGATCTTGGTAGAAAACATTAAGTTAGGAGCATTTTTATGCTAGAAGATTTACTTTGAAGTAAGGCATCTTTAATATGAATAAGGTTTTGTAGTGTTTTTTGTAATTTCAAGTTCTTGCTATGTTTATGTGATTTGTAAGTGTTATTTTGATATCTTGAATTTGAGTAAGTGGCAATGTTTTAATCTTTGAAATTATGGAGCATGTCTTAAGTATGTTGGTACCATATATGAGTTTGGTGAAATTTAATCATGATTTTATAGAGTATCAAGTCTACCACGTACCTATGTTTATGTGTGTGGAGTATATGTTTTATGGAATAAAAGCATGCTACGATTTGATTGGGAAAGTTTGGTAAATTTTTGCTTAGTGTAGATTGTTGGTCTGGACGTTATTTCACCTAAACTAGACAATCAATTTGTTAAATTGATCTATTGGTTAAGTAAACAGTCACACAGTTTTGTAGACATGATTGGGGGGTTGCTTGAATAGTAAATTAGTTTGATAAAATGGTAAACTAGTTTATGTGGGAAGCCAATCGATTTACCAAACCCATCAAATGGTCAGTTTGTGACAAGAGTGGTTTGGCCTCAGCTGAGACACGTTAATTGGTCTGGATAAACCAGCTGGCTAGTTCTTTACAATCAGTTGGTTGGACCAACAAGTGAAATGGTTTCACTCTATATTATTTTATCTTCAAGTCTAGCATGGCAAGACCACTCGACCGATCTTAGCGACCGATCTACTTTCTCCAACAAAGCTCATCGTGCTTATTTATTAGTTGATGATCTTTCTTTAGGACTTCTATCTTAAATTTTCCATGTAATTACAACATTTTAATCATGATTTCAACCATGTTTAACTAGAATTTAATGTGAATGAAAATGATAATATTGTGGCACCTTGTGTAGTTGAGTTTGGTGTTATCATTAAACACCCATTTTGGTGGCTTGTATAACTTGGTAAGTGTTTGGTGTCAACACTCAAAACACCCAATTTAGTTAATCTTTGGATTTGAATAATGGAATCTTAGATGGCTTTATTGTATGCATACGTAGGGTTTGGTTATATTGATGTGCCTTCTAACTTAGGAGACTAAGTGTGGTGGATGAGGAAAATCTTTGTGAAAATCTCCTTAGAACTAGTGTTAGTGTGGTGGGTGAGATAGACCAAAATTGAACATAAGGCCCCACCTTTAGGAGATCAAGTGTGATGGATATGGAAGATCCTTAAGAAAATTCCCTTGGCACTAGTGTGTGGTGGTGGTGGGAGTTGCATTCCTATGTTTGTCCTACTCTTGGATTATAAACATTAGTTCTTTATTGATGAGTACTTCGAGTGAGGCAGACCTAGAATTGAACATAAGTCCCTACACCTAAGAGACCAAGTGTGATGGGTGTGGAAGATCCCTAATAAAATCCCCTTGGCACTCGTATATAGTGGTGGTGGGAGTTAAAATTATATGCTCATCCCAGTCTTGGATATAGACATACTTTTATATTAATGTGTACTTCAGGTGAAGTAAACCCAAAATTTAGCATATTCCCTCTTACTTAGGTGACCAAGTGTAGAGGATACGGAAGATCCTTAAGAAAAACCCCTTAGCACTAGCCCTATCTAGGGATGGCAATTTTTCCCGCGGGTTCGGAGCCCCGTCGGGGATTCCCCGTTCGGGTTCGAGTTCGGGGAGAAAATTCGGGGATCGGGTTCGGGTTCGGGGATTCTTAACGGGAATTTTTTCGGGGACGGGTTTGGGGTCCCCATCCCCGAACCCACCCCGAAATTTTTTATATATATTTTTTTATATAATTATATATAATATATATAATTTTTTAATAGAATATAAATTAAAAATATAATATAAAAAAATAGTTTGAGGATCGGGGATGAGATCGGGGATCGGGTATAAAATCGGGTTTCGGGGATCGGGTCGGGTTTTAAGAACGGGAAATAAATCGGGGATGGAAAATAGATCGGGGGATCGGGTCGGGTATGGGGAGTTGATCCCCGCGGGGATCGGGTCGGGGAATCCCCGATAAAAAAATATCGGGGATCGGGTCGGGTTCGGGGATTATTTTCCTTATCGGGTTAGGGGATGGGGATGGGGTCCCCGTCCCCGACCTGCCCCGTTGCCATCCCTAGCCCTATCATGGATATTGACATTATGTGGTTACCTTTATATGGCTTGTTATGGAAACTCATGAACATACGGATACATGAGCCTAGGGATGGCAATGGGTTGGGTCAAGCCAGATCCAGACCCGAACCCGTTTATATTACCTAGAACCAGACTCAGACCCAACCTAAGCCCGTCGGGTCTCAAATGTTCAGACCCAGATTCAGATCTATCAGGTCTAGTGGGTAAACGGGTCCAAAATGAGTCCGAATATTTTTGAAAAAAATATTTATAATCTATGTAAATACAAATACATTTATATTTTATATAACTTAATATGTATTTTTTATTAAAAATAATCCTCCAAATGAAAAAATAAATATATTAAAATAGTTATGTTAACTTTTCAAATAGTATTTTAATTATTTTAGAATACAATATTATACATATTGCTTATAAAGTAAATATACAAAAATAAATTTTAAAAAAATCAATAAGGAGCTCAAATAAGATTACGACAATAATGACAAACATAATATTAGTATGTATTTATATATGTATATATATATACACACACATATATATATATACTAAATGGGTCTGGCAGGTTGAGTCTGGGTCTAGAACTACTAGACCCAAACCCATTAAGATATATATGGACCCACACCTGACCCAGATCCGTCGGATCCAAAAATCATGGACCCAGATCCGTTAAAAATGAGGCGGGTCTAGATTGGGTCTGAGACCCATTGCCATCCCTACATGAGGCCTAAATTCCTTTCCATTTCATATATGTTATCTATGATCTTATGTGTTGTGTTCCAAAGAATGTCGCATATCATGTTATTATGTGACCTCAATATGTATCATGATCCCTTACCATGTTTTAGACAATTTTTTTATTAGTACTTCACCATACTAATACTACACAGTGATTATATGACTTTTGTTCCAATGAGAAGAGGATGGTTTGCAAGGTTATGACTCTCAACTTAATTATGTTGATGACAATGTTGTGGGCCAATAGCCGACCATTTATTAAGGATTGAGAGTCATATTTCCATTTAGTTAAGAGTTATAATAGCCATATTAGATTTATTTTTTCCATTGTTTTGGGATTTTTTTGTCTTTATGGTTATTTAACTCTTACCTTTGGTTCCTGTATTTGGATTTTTTTAACCCTCTTTCTTATCTATATTTTTCTCATCTTTACTATTATTGTTGTTATGTTGAGCATTCATTCCTTTGTTCTTTGTTCCAATTTACCTTGTATCAAACATGTGTTAGGTGATAATCACACCTCTCCCATGGTTGATGTGGTAGTAGCATTCCCCGATTTAATTTTTAATATGTTTTTACATAGTGTTCAAAATAATTTTTTTTGGATCAAAATTTTGTAATGTTACAATATAACATTGTGATAGGAGTCTTACGAATGATTAAATGGAATGGACCTTAAAGTTTACTTAAGTATATCGTATCCTTAGTATCCCCTTCACTTTACCATATGTTGTTATCCATGATTCCTAAAGTTTATGGTAAGCATGATGAACCATGAATTTCCTACACTTGGTGTAAAATATGATATTTGAATGAATTCCATATTTATCGTTGAGCATGATGTTATCTACTACCATATGCGTGTATAGAGTACCATATTGAGGGTACTGTGTTAGTAAGGTAAGTGACTTGTATGGTTCTAAAGACCATAGGTGCATCAAAAACTTCTATATAATTAGGTAACTTACTCAGAATATAGCATACTGACTTACCCGTTTAACCGATCACATATGTAATCCCAAGATCATAGGGCTTTATGCAAGTAATTGAGGGTGGCCAATAACTAGCCAATTCATGTGTTAGGCATGGGGAAAACAACCATGGACATTTTGTTAGTTAAACTTGTGTTGGTCAGAATTTCATTTGTATTTCCTTAACATATGAACAATCTCTTTATGCATTTTAGTTTGTTTTGGATCTGACATGATCTTCATTTTGTTAACCCTTGCTCTTATTATCTTTTATACAATCTATTTTGCACACTATGTTCCTTAAAATTATTTGGTTGGATACTTAGCTTTGTATATAACATAGGACAGACGATAGAACATCTATCTAATGTTAGGTGTGGCAATAGCACCCAATTTTTCTCAACAATGCTTTCATATTTCTTTTCCACAAACATTTTAAAATTAAAAATTTTCGATAGTAAATGTTGGGGTAGGGATACATATAACTGAATGGAAGGAGAAGATGACAGTGTTGAAAATAATTAAGGGCATGATTCAATTCCAAAAAGGACTAATAATGATGGGGAGAGAGGGCTTAGATTTGATCATTATGAGGTTGATGGAAATATGGATTGAAGGCTACGTTTGATTACAAGGAACTTGACGATGAGAAGAGGTGCAAGCTAGAAACTTTGAAACTTAAGAAATTTTCTAAAACATGGTTCAAAAATTTCAAGACGGAACATGAGCGGTAAGGCAAAGAAAGGATCAGATCATGGGAGAAATTAAAAATGTATCTTAAGAGGAAGTTTTTCCCCAAAGAATGTGAGCAAGATAACTTCATTAAGATGATTGCACTTACAAAAAATGTTTTTGAGTGTAGAGAGGTATGTTAGACAATTTAAGAGAATAGCGGTGATTTGTGATGTTCAAGAGAATAAGGAACAAAGGTGTGAAAATACCCTTGGTGGTCTTAACTTAAACGTAAAGGAGAAGATGGAAGTTTTCATCCATGATACCTTTGAAGATTCGGTTAAATTGTTTATTAAGTTTGAGAAGCAATTGAAATGTGTCAAGGTGACTTCAAAACCATAACCAATTTTAAGCCCCAACTAAATGCAATCTCCAATTTTAGGGGATAAGGAGGAAAGCTGAATGGAGAAAGGGAAAGATAAGGTGATTGAAAGGTTAAGCAAGAAATGTTATAAATGTCGAAGTTATGGGCATTTTGTTAGAGATTATCTAAACCAAAATTCCTTTAATTTGACGGAGATTTTGAATATAAAGCCTTGTGGTAGTGATTATATTAAGTGGGAGGATGAGAAGAGTGATGGAGTTGAGAGTGCATGTGAGAAGAATGATAAGTGTGTTGTGTTGTGCAAAGAGTGTTACAAGTACATCTATAGTCTTCTTCTAGTCAAATAGAAAAATTTCTCAATACTAAGTGCAAAGTAGTTTTTGATAGTGGCTAAGGGACAAATTTTTTTAGAGAAGACATGGCATGGAAGCTTGGATTGAATACTACAAAGAATATAATACCATACTCTTTACTATAACTCAAAAAGAATAAAGGTGTAAAGGTTTCAAAGCAAGTTCTTATTTCATTTTAGATTCGTAATTATATTGATGATGTTCTATGTGATAAATTATCAGTGGATGCATTTCATATCCTTTTGGAGAGGCCTTGTGATGAGATAAATCTGTAAGTGCACGGATTTGTTATAACACATCAATATATTATCCCATAGGAACTTCATTGTTGAGTACTGATTTTCACTATTTTAACTCTCTAGATTAAACAGTAGTGAATAGATGGATATGAAATATAAAAATGAATATGACTAACAAAATATAGATTCAAGGATAATAAAACCTAAGATTGAACTTTAGTCTCAACCTCGGTATACAATCAACAAATTAATGCAACACTGTACTTTAGTTCAAATTGTTGTGAACAACTAGTCTATTGTGATTCTCTTACCTCTTTTAAGGGCCAAGAACATATTCCACCTAATTCATTGACTACTTTTGTAACCAATAAACTAGATTGAATTCATTAAATGCCAGCAGTTCAATAATCCCTAAGAAACAACTGTCTACTTTTGTGATTGTTTACTTCTCATTTTTATGTTAAGTTTTGACATTGATTTAACATTTCAGTTATAGTCAACATCTAAGTAAGTTATATTCCATCAAATCTGACTCATGATAGTGATTTATAACATAAGATATAGTATGCAAGAACAATAAATACAGCACACATTAATTCGCCATAATGATACTGAAATGAAATTATTTTAATCCTAGAAAAGATACCTACTCACTAATGATTGTGATAAAATGGAAGAAATAAAATAGTACAACACAAATAACATGCAACATGAAAAATAACAAGAGAAAGTTGGAAAGATAGAAATGTGGATTAAAATATTGAAATCCTGATGTTAAGTGCACGGAATTCTTCAAACTAAAATTAAAACTAAGATTAAAATAGGTAATTGAAGGTAGAAATATAGAGTTTTGTGTCTAGAGAGAAAAGGAGAAAAAAGCCTAAAACATTCTATCTTTGAATGGGAAGATCTTTGATAAAAATAACTATAAACAGAGAGTCAATAGTGTGTTAAAAATGAATAACCATTTGGTGCACGATCATACCTTGCTTGTAGGGCAAAACTATGTAGCTTATGTGCTCTCACTAGAATGTAAGTGAATGTTACACACCCATGTTGATGCTTGCATGGACAAACCTTGTAGCTTTCATTTACTTGACTTATTGTGGATTTTCATCTCTTTTGGTGCACACCTATGCCACGTAATGCACTGGACCATGCATAGTATTGCCTTGGCCAAACATGTGATCTTTTCATCCTTTTTTCAACTCCTTAGCCTTTCTTCATTTCCTATATGCATATGGGATTGGTTTCTCTTCCTTTAATGCCTTCCATGGATAACCCTTGCTCAAAATTTATGCTCCACTTCCTTAGATTAGTACATTTTTGTTCAAATCCTTGAAAAAAAATACTAAGAAAGAAGTAGCAAGAACAAGAGATATAAACTATCATAAACTTTATGAATTATATAAAACAAGGTCACAAAATAGAGGTAAAAAAAGTGAAAATATAGAAAATAATTGGTTTATTGATGTGGCAATATGATAGACAAGTTTCACATGAGGATATCCTTTATGAGTATAGGGTGTCCAAAGGGAAGAAGAAATTTTCAATTGAAACCTATTGTGGAAGGTGGAATCAAAGTCAAGGAGGGAAATTGAGGTTGTTAATTTTAATTTCATTTTCTTCAAGAGCATGCATTGGTTGAAGCCAACAAAAAGAAGGGTGTTTGTTATGCATTAGTAATGAATGAGGCATAACAAAAGGAATGTTAAGATACCCAAAATGCATAGTCATTTGGTTTTGATGTGGGTAACTTGATGTGATCTCCATGGTGGGATAGGCATTATTATTGTTGAACATTATAGTTACCATTAGAGTCGACATTAAACAGCATCAATTATATATTTTTTTAGTACTCTTAATGTTCATCAAATATACCAGTCATATAAGTTGCATTAGTTATGTCAATTACATTTTAACAGCTAAAAGTCCAATATTAAAACATAATTAGGTCTACATTGGACATCAATTTTTATACTAGATTTTGATTTATACCCATATTGGTTACCTAGCAGTTAGGTGTTTTTGGAGTTCTATATAAACTTCTTATTGAGGTATTTTCTATATCATCACCTCACATAATAAAAATCTCTCTCTCTCTCTCTTTAGAATTGTGTAATTGAGCTTTGCACTATTTAACTTCTCGCTAAAGAATCCAATAAGCATCTTCTCTTGTAAAAGAACACCTTCAACCCCTACAACAATAGCATCACACGTTACATTGAATAATTTATCAAAGCTAGGTAAGAATAATAATAATGCATTGAAAATATTTTCTTCAACTCATCAAAGGCCTTTATAGTAGATTCACTCCACTTTAATTATCTCTTTTTCATGAGTTGTGTAATAGAAGCTACAATGTTGAGAAGTCTTTGATGAACATCTTATAGAATGATGTTGAACCATGAAACTACTCACTTGATTAACCGAAATTAATATCACACTCTCCATCATGAGGCTAAACATCTCAAGCTTCCCATAAAGCTTCATTTCCCATAGCTTATTAAAAATTCTCCTCAAGTGACCTAGATTCTCCTCTCCAATCTTACTATACACCAATATATCTTCAACATAGACAAGAACAAAATCACCAAAGAATGGCCTTAACACCTCTTCATCAATCTCATAAAGTAACTTAATGCATTATAAAGTCAAAAATGCATCTCCAACCAATCATATAGGTCATACCTAGTATTAAAAGATATCTTCCCCTCATGTCCTTCTCTTATTCTTATTTAATGATAGCCAATCACTCCTTAAGTTAAATTTGTGTGTGTGTGGAGGAGGGGGGATTCGCATCCATTACAATAGGGAGATTGCAAGCCATAATTCTAAGCTATCCACGCTTTTGGAGGAGTTTATTGATGTATTTCCTAATGAAGTATCACCTACATTCCCACCTTTGAGAGAAATTAGGCATGCCATTGACTTCATGCTAGCAATGTCACTACCAAACAAAGTAGATTATATGTGCAATCCTAAAGAGTCCAAGGAGGTTTAGAGGAAAATTCAAGAGTTTGCAAACAAGGGTTATGTGAGTGAGAACATAGTCTGTGTTATGTTCCAAATTTTTTGGTGCCTAAGAAGGATGAGGCATGGAAGATGTGCATAGATATAAGGGTACTTAACAACATAACCATCAAGTATAGATTTCCTATGCCAAGACATGATGGTATGTTGGATGAGATATATGGATCAAGGGTCTTCTCTAAAATTAACTTAAGGAGTGAGTGGCTATCATCAAATGAGAATAAGAAAAGGACATGAGGAGAAGGCATCTTTTAATACTAGGTATGACCTATATGATTGGTTGGAGATGCATTTTAGACTTTATAATGCATTAAGTTATTTCATGAGATTGATGAACGAGGTGTTAAGGCTATTCTTAGGTGATTTTCATATTATCTACCTTGAAGATATATTAGTGTATAGTAAGATGGAATATGAGAATCTAGTTCACTTGAAGAGAATTTTTCATAAGCTATGGGAGGTGAAGCTTTATAGAAAGCTTCAGAAGTTTAGCCCCATGATGGAGAGTATGGCATTAAGTTTGGTTAATCAAGTGAGTAGTTTCATGGTTCAGCATCATTCCATAAGAGGTTCATCAAAAACTTCTCAACATTGTAGCTTCTATTACACAACTCATGAAAAAGAAAGAATTAAAGTGGAGTGAATATACTATAAAGGCCTTTGAAGAGTTAAAGAAAAATATTTTCAATGCACTGGTAGTATCCTTACCTAGCTCTGATAAATTATTCAAAGTAATGTGTGATGCTAGTATTGTAAGGATTGGAGGTATTCTTTTGCAAGAGAAGAGGCTTATTGGATTCTTTAGTGAGAAGTTAAATAGTGCAAAGCTCAATTACTCAATTTCTAATAAGGATATATGTTATCTTAAAGTGATTTGAGAATTGAAGTCATTATTTAAGACCAATGTCATTTGTTCTTCATTTAAATAATATGGATGAAAGAAAGTAAGTCCAAAACATACCAAGTGATTTCTATCCTTTATATTCTCTACCAAGAATTTAGATGGCAAAGAGACTATGATTGCAAATGCACTTTCTTGAAGACCCATGATACTTACACTTGTAGATGCAAAGCTACTTGGGTTCAAGATGTTGAAGGATCTATACCCCAAAGATCAAGAATTTATTGAAATTTTTTAAGCTTGTAGGAAGCATGAAAGTGATGGAGCATATGTGATACAACTTGGTTTCCAATTCAAGAAAAACAAGTTTTGTGTGCCAATATCATCCATTTAAGATTTGTAAATCAAATAGGTGCATGAAAGAGGCATAGCGAGGCATTTTGGAATGAATAAGACATTTAAGCTACTTCAAAAGCACATCTATTCGTTAAGGAGGTTAAAGGTTGTGTAAGCTATAGTCAGAAGATGTGGTACGCATCAAGAGTAAGAGCTTATTCAATAAAGGGCTCTATGTACCTTTACCCCTTACCTACTCAACAATGGAAAGGGATTGGTATGAACTTCAGACTTGGTTTACCAATAACACAAAGAGGCAAATATTCAATTATAGTAGTAGTGTATTATTTTTCCAAGATAGTGCACACCATTCCATGCCACAAGGCTGATGATGACATTGCATATCTTCATTTAAAGAAGGTGGTGACATTACATGGTGTTCCAAAGAGTATTATTTCTAATATATATGTAATGTTCTTAAGTTTATTTTGCAAAACTTTATGGAATTTGTTAGAGACTGAGCTTCTATTAGTAAATATCATTACATATAAACTGATGGTTAAAACAGACATGACTAATATGACACTTGGTAATTTTCCAAGGAGGTTGGTGAGTAAGAGTACAAAGGATTGAAATGTGAAGCTAACACATGCAAAGTTTGCCTATGATATAAATCTATCATAATCTACAAATTCAAGTCCTTTTGAAGTGGTATATGGCACAAATCCATACATACCAAGTGATTTGGTGCTTTTGAAGAAGGGAGATTTGATGAGCTTTGAAGCATAAGAAAAAGTGGAGAATTCAAACATTTATATGAGCAAGTGAAAGCTAACATTGAGAAGAGCAATACAACTTATCAAACTAGAGCCAACAAGCATATAAGCCAACATGTGTTTGCTCTAGGATATTTATTGTGGTTGCACCCAAGAAAGGAACATATTCCTCATCCAAGGAGGAACAAATATACACCAAAGGTGAATTGTTCTTTCAAGATCCTTAGAAGATTTGGAGATAGTGTTTATGAGCTTGGATTGTTAGATTATAATGGAGGGACTTCGAGGACATTCAATGTGGGTGATATTTTTTAGCATACTAATCGAATCCTTATCCAGCTATTCTCTATTTTATTAGCTCATTCACACACCAAAATACATAAGATTCATGCAAACTCTCAAGCCCAAACGTGGAGTCATCAATAACCATACCAAATTCATTATTGATAATTCTAATATGCTCAATCCAAGTAGGTAAGGTAGTGGTGATCAGAGAATTAGTGAAGGCATGATGTCATTGTAGGGCTTGACCTATGTAAATAGGGATGGTAATATTCTCCACATATTTGGGACCCTATCAAAAAATTTCCATTAGATTTAGAAAAGCATTTTAGAAATTTTTTTGAAGATAATTCACCCTGATATATACATTTACATATATATATATATACATTTACATATATATATATATATATATATATATATATATATATATATAGAGAGAGAGAGAGAGAGAGAGAGAGAGAGACATACATTACAACATTATAATTTTTTCTTCAAAAATAATAATTAAGAATAAAAAAATTATTTGTCATTAATTTTCAAAAATTATTTCAAGTTTCAAGTATTTTCTTTAGGTTTTAGTGATGGATGTGAGTTTAGAGGGTGGGGGTGGTAATTTGCTTCAAAAATTAGAGTGAGGATGGGATCCAATCGCCATGGTGATCTAGGCATGAAATAGTGTAGATTTGGTAGTGGATATATATTTCAGTTTTGAGGATGGGCGTCTCTAATGAAATGAAGCAAACTTAATCTTTATCCCTTTGGGTGTTTTCAATCATAATAAATTGATCGCTTACAAATCCAAATCTCGGAAAATTCAACATAAAATTTGCGCAATTCAAACTTAAATGAGCAAGGTAGCAAACATGTAGGAAGTATTGGATAGAGGAATCCCATGACAAACATTGTCACCAATCTAATTTCCTGAAGATTTCTTTCTAGGTCCATTTGCTTCTTGATCACCTTGGCTATTAAGGATATTAGTCAAGAGTGGTCATGTGGAGTTAAGGGCTTCAGCTAGCCTCTCGTCATTAGATCGCGGTGCCTCCTACTTCTCTAATGCCAGTCCGTTGTTGAGTACTATCAATGATGAGTCTCAAATGGTCAAGAATTGAAAGGAAAATGATACTAATGATATCAATTTCCAACTCAAAACAACCAACAAAAATTGAATTACTAACACAAGGGTCCCTAAAATCAAATGATCCAGGCAATGTCATACAAGAGGAAGGGGATAAGAGTTGTATTAATGTTCTAATAATGATTACATCTTGAATAACAATTAAATACACCCCAAACCCCAAAGATGACGTCAACTAACCAAATGCAAAGCAAGGAATATTCCTATTGACAGCTTCAAAACATAACCAAACACCTCTATAGCCTAAGAAAAAAGGAGAGACGTTGAGTAATAAGCCAACATGAAAAAGAATATTGAGCCCCTAAATGGCCAAATATATATGTTGATTAAGCAACCAAAACATTGACACTAATTGTATCACGAGGTTAATTGCCCACGTACCATAGCACTCAACTCCATGACATGTCAAATAAAAAATAAAATAAAATAAAATAAAATGAAAACCTTTCCCTTCGGTTGTTATCAACAACTCCCTCCACCAATATCCTTAGCATGCCTCAAAACATGCAAACACACAACTTTTGTAGATGTTTCATAACAAAAAAAATAAAGTTAACATACGCAATCTCATCATCTAATGCCTCGCTTTACTCGTTAATATATCCATACCCAAATGGGGAAAGATTAAATCAAGAGTACTGGGAAGAAAATGAATATAGCAAACATCTTAAAGGTTTAGATGATTGAAAGAAACACAACCGAAGAGTCTAAAGTTCCCCTATATGTCCAGAAATTCAACAACAATAAATACTAGCAGTAAAAAGACTTATTAAGGAGCAAACAAGAGATTACTTGGCTTTGCCCTTTCCCTTCCCTCCACCTTTCTTTGCTTCCATCTTAGCCTGAATACGGGCAGCTGCAGCAGCTTTTGCTTCCTCCCTCTTTTTTTTCTCTTCTTCCTTCATTGTAGCAGTGATTTCTCTCTTTTTCTTCAGCTCGCTGGTTTAGAGAATATAAGTCAATTAGGAGTTCCCACTAAAAAACTAGTAGCAAGTAAGAAAAGAGTAGGCTAATTTGATAGCTTACTCTAGCCTGGCTCGCTCATCTGCAGCACTGCCAAGACTCAAACCTTTCCGTGGTCTACATGCCACTAGCTCTATCTCAAACATCAGAGTTGCACTGCATTCAAAAGCATTATAAACAACTGATTTAGTATAAAGAATGGTCCAAGTTCAAAAATAAAACTAATCAAATATGCTTCCCAGTTCCCACTGCCATTGACATTCAAACTAGCAAGGTACTGTAATGTCACAAAAGAGAGAGGGATCTGTTACCAACAAGCCTAGATTGTACAAATATTCTGCAGAGGCATACATATTTTAGGTTCACTAGTGATCGACTTGGGTCATTCTGCAGGTTCAACTTTGGATAGAGTGGTTCCATCAACCTCAAATGAGAAATCCATTAATATATTGTCCACTCCCAAATTTAGGATCCATGTTATGGGGAAATTGAGGGAGTTATTTGAACATGTGTGCTTAAAATTAGGGTTCATACTCTACTTAGGAGTAGAAGAGGGGAGGAACAAGATTGAAATGGTGGATGAGAAATAGAGAGGGCTACAAGAGGGAGGGAAGAGAGAAGAGCAAACAAATAAATACAGTACCACTATAGCATAGTGGTCGCTATTTAGTAGATTTTGAATAAGCTACGATACAAAATTAACAAATAGCTGCAGTTTTGAAATTTCACAATTTATCGACAAATAAATTGATAATTTATTAATAATTCTTTAAAAAATGTATGGCAATTTCATCTTATTCATTTACTATATATATATATTGAACCAAATAACTATTAAATAATAATAAATACCTTCACATCTATCCCTAAATAACATGTATTTTTTTCATTCTAAGACAATTTAAGGTTATTAAACATTTTATTATATATTGACTCGTTTAAACACTTCTAGTATAATATAAAATACTAGCTTATTGACTACTTATATTTAAATGATCAATAAATAATAATTAAAGTATATAATAAAATAAATAAAAAAATTCATGCTGCAGTGACCTCAAATCATAATTTGCCGTTCGCAACTCTCCGATACTACAACCACAAATGCAATCACAATTTTATTGAGTAGACAAGAGAGAACACAAGAATTAGCTTTATGCAAGTTCTCTAAAATGATTTATTTCGAAGGACGTGCCTCTTATTTATAAGAGAACATAGGTTATAGAATGAGTTAAGGTTTTCTAGCAACCTGAGTTAAGTAGACCTTTTTATAAGGAAGACCTATTGAACCCTGATTATAGAAACCCCAATTAACTAAGGTCCGCTTGGAATTTACCAAAACCAAAACCTTCTACTATTAAATTAATGAGATTAAATCTAATAGAATACAGCTAAAATTGTTGCTTCCTAGATAGATGGGCCGACACTATTAAAGGATAACTCGAAATACTAACAGCTAGACCCCTTAAGGACCTGAAGCTTCTCTCCATACATAATTTGTTTGCTGCTTGGATGGATGGAATGATACTTGCATGAGGTTTATGATCCCTAGGCTATATTTAAGCTTTCAATAAATGTCCAAGAATGGCAATTATTTGGCCATGATATTTTAGAGTTTGATACAGTTGACTACTTGTATCCAGGAGGCCAAAGAGGTTTCCTTAAACTAAGTGAGGGGGACAAGAAAAATTTTAGAGGGAAGACAAGGCACTTTGGGTTGTCACTTGGGCTTGACATAAAGCATGGTTGTGATGGTCGATGATCTATATGGGCCCAAAGGCCTAAGCGAGGGGTTTATGGGCCGACTAGTGGAAACTCTAGTAATGACACAAGCGGTGCCCAAAGATCTAATCGAAGACAACATCTCATCCAAATCAGCAAGATCAACCTCAACGGCTACTACGTAAATCAATAAAGGAATGGGGTGAATCATACAATAAAATATTGGTATCGTAATTGTATATCGGCAGCAATTTTGCGTTTTTTAGTCAGTCGCGACACAAAATTTCTGAAATGCAGCCGTTTCAAAAAATCACACATTATCACTGCCATATAGGAAAAATTTTGGTTATCGGATGCTTTTTTACCAATATTAGCCGATATTTGTTGTGAAAAAGAATTAAAAAAATCACGCCACGACACATGAAATATCGTTTGCGACACCCTGATACCGTGACCGCAATCGCAATCACAACCACGGTTTTAATGCTTGGGGTGAATTGTATACAAGCAATAAAACCGCAGTTACGGTCACGATTGTGGTTGCGGTCGCGATATTGCGGTATTGAGGTGTCGCGAATGATATTTTATATGTCGCGGATGATATTTTATATGTCGCGGTTGTCACAGCGTAATTTTTTAATTCTTTTACATAACAAATATCAGCTAACATCGGTAAATATCAGCTAATATTGGTAAAATATCAGCTAATATCGACCAATATAGGTAAAATATCGGCAGATATCTGAAATTTCGCCGACATTGCAGCAATAAATATGTAATTTTTTGAAACAGCCGTATTTCCAAAACTTCACGTCACAGCTAACCAAAAAACCATGAAATTGCGGCCGATATGCAATTGAAGTACTAATATATCATTATATGATCATATGGCTTGTGGCTAGAACTATGGGCAGCCAAAGGCTCTAGCGGATCTCACGCAGCTCACCAAAATTCAACAAGTGTGGCAGGGTGGTCGGCAAGCAAAGAAGAGGTAGCATATGGTGTTTGATCCAGCGATGAAATTAGGGTGTGAGAGTAAGGATTTTGAGCCCTTGGTAAATTTACCAAAGACAAAAACAATTTATTTGATATCAAGGATGATTGGTTATGGAGGGAACGTTTTGTTTTTGAATTCAATAACAATAAATTGAAGTCTAACCCCTCTTGCTCAATCTTTTTATTTATTTTTCTGCATTTTTTAGACTTCTATTTCTTCCATTTGAATGTGTCTCATAACCCAAAAGAATTCGAATTCAATGGAGGGGTCATTTCATTTTTGGATCTGGGACGAATAGGTTCAAGAGATGAGAGAGTTAAGGATATCGACCAAAAAGACTAACCCAATTCATAATGATGTATCGGAAAATAAAATATTTTTGTTGCTTGACCAACCATCAAGAGAAGCAAATACAACGGGTATATAAATCAACTTTATCTAAATTTTAAAAATACGATATGTTTAGTTTTGTATTTAAAAAAAAAATAACACTAACCAACCAAGTCACCAATAGCCCCCCCTCCTTCCTTTTCTCTCTTTCTTTTACCTGTTCGTTTGCTACGTGTGAAACCCAAACAGCAACCAGCAAACTATCGACCCTACCCAGCTCCTCCATCCTCAACCTCCCTTATTCACCTTTCCACTCCAGTACACAACGATGAACAACACAGCAGCAGCCACTGATGCAACCAGCAATGCACCACCACCATTCAGTGAAAGCAACTCGGCAACAGCAGAGGTAAGTCCCCCCTTTCTCCCTTTTCTAATAGTTTTCTGGAAAAAATTTCAGTGTCTGTTTCCAAAACAGCTGGCAAACTCAGAACAGAACTCCGTTGCCGTTTCCGTGCAACAGAGACGATGAGGGATGGAAAAGGACAGGTGACCACTGATAGAGGTTAGTCAAGGTGTCGGAGCCCTTGTCTAAGGTGCAACCATAACATGGGAGCAGCGGCAGGTGCTGCAGTGGGTGCAAAATGGCCAGTAAACTTGCTGCCTGGGATGAGTCATTGGCGGTGGCAACAGTAACAACTTTCATATGTGTCATAGTTTGGTCTTGATCTGGAAAGATTTAGAACCACCTTTTCTTTTCTTTTTTGTCAGTACATATTTTCCACTAGTTTCGATGTCTGATGTGCTTGATTGTAAGTATTTTCAGCAATCTCAAGGGTTTCTTTGATTTTCCTCTGATTTTCTTGAGAGTATCTAGGATCCCTTGTGATTGTTGGTTTTGCTTGCACAATTCTAAAAGCACTGATCTATCATAAATTGCTTCATATACTCTTTCTTTCTTTAATGCATTTAATTACACCAATTGGATCCCACTTAACTTTTGGATTTGATATCAATTCGGTACTATCCTAATTTTAGGATCCAAGTTATCCAAAAACTGACAAGTTTGAATATGTGGTATGCTTAGAATTAGGGTTCCTACTCTTCCAAATAGTTGAACAAGAGAGAGAGAAACAAGGGAAAGACAAGAGAGACAGCAACAACAGAGAGAGGAGAAAGGAAAGAGCCTAGGAATTAGCTTCAAACCAATTCTCCAACCTGATTTAATGCTGAGCCTCTTATTTATAGTGGAACATAGCTTAGGGATCATGTGAGGATTTTCTACCAGACCTGGGTTAAATAAGCCTTTTATAATCAAGACCTAGTAAACCATAATTAATTAAGGCCTGCTTAGAGCTAATATCAACCAAAACCTACTACCTATTAAGAAGACTAAATCTAATATACTAGGACTGAAACTGGGCCTCGGCCTCATGGGACTCACGGTGGGTCCAGCCCACAACCAACGCCTCTAACAATATATTGCATCAAGGATAACTTAACTTGAGTAATTGTAATACATGTTTAGTATGATTCCAAACGTAACACAATGGTTGATGGAAAGCGTCCCAATAAAACAATTTATTTTTGGTGATGATGACCCACGACAAGGCCTGTGACCATATATTGCATCAAGGATAAATTAACCTAACTGTAATGCATGTTTAGTATGATTCCACAACGATTGATGGAAAGCATCTCAACAAAACAATTTACTTTAGGTGATTGTTATTGCGAGATACTATTAAAGATAATTTTCAATTGAATAAATGGTAGAACTGTGAGATACCCTTGTGCATGAAAAGGACTCAAAGAAGACCAAGAATAACATGATTGAAACCATGAGAAGAGATCGACATTCCATGCAGCCACCAACAAACATGATTTTTGACCAAGTGCAATGGCAGGTATTGTTTTGTGTGTGCCCACCTATTTCTCCTCACGGGCAAATCAATTTATGCATCACCATACTCTTGATAGAATAAAGTAAAAAATTAACATCAATGGTGAGTCTTTAGTGATCCCAAATTTCAGATAACGAATGTAATTCTAATTCAATTGTAAGCAGTTGATGAAATGGGTTTACACTTACTCTGGGGGAATATCTGGTGGAGAACCTGCACTCCCATATGCATATTCTGGTTTGCATATAATTTTCGCTACTTCACCAACCTGGAAAGATCAGTCAGCTCATTTTTCATAAATAATATATAAATAAAGCCCGTCAAACCAAGGAAAGGGAAGATGGAATCAGAACAGCATGTTCAACCTTCATAGTCTTCAGGGCAATGTCCCATGCCTTGATTACAGAGCCCTGTCCTATCTCAAAAGAGAATATAGAATTATCTTCATGTGTGGTGTCAAAAACCTCACCGGTTTCAGCAAGGGTACCCTCATAGTGAACTGTTTGGTGAAAAACAAAAGGAACATGATAAGAAAAGGGAAAATATTAGTAGAGAAACAAATGAAATGGAATTGGTCATAAATGGAAATGGCATAAATTTTGATAAATAAATGAATAAAAACTACACACCATCTACAAGAGGAAGGTCTTCAGATGGGGCAACAGCATTAGGTTTTGCGCTCCTCACCATTATTTTGGTGACACCACCATCACTGGTTAAATCAATAGCACCAGCCATGACTTCTATAATTTCCAAACGCTCAACTGTGTTGGTACCCAAGAGAGAGGGAGAGGGAGAGATGAGAAGGTGTCAGAATAATTCCAAATATGATGATGAGACAATTGGCACGCATGCAGTTATCCAAATCACTTCAGTATTTCAGCATTAAGTTAAGAGCATAGTTGCATTGATTTAAATATCCAAAATCTATTTAGCAAATGAATATTTGTAGTATTTGCTCCAAGGATCCAACATAGGTGAATTTAAATAAGAAGTCTAAACAGAAGACAACCATAGCAACAATCACAATTGTAAAAGAGTCATCCATGAGTAACAAATTCTTTCAGCAAAGAATCCTCCCTACAACTTTCCCATGTAGAAGCAGGAGGAGTCAAAAAACAAATGTAAACACAGGCACCTCACCCATTTCTTCATCCCAACATCAATGTCAAAGAATAGCAACACCTTGATCAAGAAAGGGTTGAGAGTCAAAGTCCTCTTGAACCCAAACTAGAGAATGGGGGATAGATTCTGACATAGGAGTTACTCAGATCTTTATCTTTCAACTTTCTTTATTCCTTTTACCAAGTGCAAATTTAGACTCCTAAATGGGTAAGGTTACCATCTGTTTTGTTCAATTTTAAAAGTAAAATAAATAAAAGATACTCTAAGCTGCCCATTTAATTTATCCTTCACAATGATGCACAAACTTCAACATAGTATATCTCCTTAAATTGCCTATAAATAATTTATTTTTACAATAAAGAAAAGAGAAAGAAGCCTACATTAGAAATAAAGTTGATAAAAAAAAAATCTAAACTACGTGGTTCTTAGTTTTGCTACTCAATCAAATTTTTTTATTAATTTTCCTACTTCCGTGCTACTCCATTATTTATACATAGTCTAATAATTTTAATACCTGCAATAGCTATTAAGTTATAAATTAGGTTCCCATCTCTTAACCCTTCTTTCTACCATATCAGTCGAATCCGAACTTAATTCTAAGGACACAAACATTCCACCACAGAATCAAATTCTTTGAAAATCCTTTGAAAGATTATTTGATTGCATGGGTTTCCATGCCGTGTTTATAAAATCGAAGCATCTTGAAAAGAAATATTAGCCCTGAAACCCAAGCCAATAAATGAAAATTATACATACAAAGGAAGCGTCAGCCTAGATTCCGGGGTCTAAAGAAGTAAATATATTATAGTTTAGTTCAAACACCTTGAAGTTTCCCACTTGTTCATCTTATTGTTGCATCTACCCGAAACTCACATGAATTAAATTCAATTATAAGATCGAATCACATAGTAATAAAGTTACTGAAAGGCTAACTAAACAACTGATTAATGACTCGAAATTGCGATTAAATTTATTTTGGAGGGGGGAAGCAAAGATCCTATAGCGGGCAAATCAACTCAAGAAATTCGATGATGTATGCGCACGGATTGTTGAAAGAGTCAACAATCAAGACTGTGAAAAGTTTGATAAGATAAAAATTACCAGGCAGTGACTTAGAGAAGGTGAAAAGCCAAGAATCGGCGGGCCGGATTCTGTGTCAGCGAGACGGAGACGACGACGATGTACTGAGAGAATATGCTACAGTTGACTCCGTCGGCCATATCAGTCGTACGACTACCACTTCGGTTAAGGGATAACATAGCAAAAGGCATTATATATGGCAGTCGGGATCGGAATGGGTAGATGAGTCCTATCGCCTACGCGCACCCAAAGGGCCAAAACTGCAGTGTAGTTGGTGGGTCAAATTGACGCTGATGGCTCATAAGGAATTTTGATCCATTGGTCATCAAATTTTATGAACTTTTCTATTTCTTCGTCAATACCTTGGAATGGATACAAACAGTAACGTGGAGGTTAAAAACCATGTTTTATCTTATCACAAAAACAAATATTAAAAATAAAGAGAAATTATTATAGTAGGTGTTTTCATAAAATGGAGACAGTCTCTTGGGACATCCCATAAAATATATATTTTATTATTATGGACCGTTTAACTTTTTATTTTAAGTAAAAAAATTTTAAAGAAATACAAATAAATTTTGATATTTTGTATTAAAAATAGTTGTTGGAACATAGAATCTCACCCAAATATACACAAAATGATAACATGAATTTGAAAAACAAAAAATTTGAACCCAAAGTATTGATTTAAAGAAAATTTCACATATTTGTATATTACATGCTCTAAATTTATATGCTATAATATGTTGAATAATTATCATGAACACGTGTGTGTGAGTCTACTAGCTTCTTTTTGTCAATTGTATTACTCCATACTTAGCCCTACTGATGATGTGCTTTATTGTTTGACCATTGTAATGATCTAGTTTTTATTTGGGAAATTAGATGGGTATGTGTAGGTCTGAGGTGATGATCAAGCATAAGTCCTTGATGGTTTGGATTGAAGGTAGGGTTATTTCCATTGACATGCCCTAGACACATTAGTTAGTACTTTGTTATGTATTTCGGTTGTTGGACCCTAGTTCCTTGTATTTTATATCTTATTATTGTAATCTTCTTTATGTAGTCGGTGTTTTGTGAATCGAAGAATTCTTAAAGATATTAATAAGATATTAAGTAGTGAAGAAGTGCCAAGAGGAAATATTAGAGGAGAAAGGAGAGAGCAAACGTGAGAGATTGTATTAATGATTTTTGTCCCTTAAGATGAGTACATGATTCAACATTTATACAGGTAGAATGAGGGAGGAGGAGAAGGGAGGAATAATGTGTGGTTAAGGAAGGGCAATATCCCTATGCACCATAGTAATCCGGGCCAATATGGAACTGAGAGGGCAACTAGAAGAGATGAACATATCTAGAGGCTTTTTGGGTAGATCTTCATTCTTAGGGCCGCCATCCCTTAAGCTCGATAGTATTAGTTTGAAAAATGCCTATATCTTCATTTCCTTTAAAAATTTATCATTCATGTCCATCATTCCCCATGTTCCCTAAGCATCACTAATGATTTAGGCTTGGTATCAAATGAACAATCAACTATAAAGCATTCAGAGCTTTCCCTTTTATTGTAACTTTAGGCCTATAATAGATATCATATATGCTCATTTCAACAACCCATGCCATCTTTCGTTTTAAGTTCTCTTGCTTACATAAAATGTTTTTCAGGGAAATGGTAGTTAAAACTATAATAGAATGAGTATCAAAATAGGTCTTTTACTTCCTTGAGGAAATTAATGGGATATAAACCTTTCTTTTCTAGTTGGAGTATTAGCTTTCTACATTGGTGAGGATCTTACTTGCAATACTCCATCTTTTTGTAAAGTTTGTTGAATGAGAATTTATGGTATTTATTATAATTTGATAATGTTTGATTTTGATTTGGAACTATAATTGAGTTTGAGGAAAAGTTGGATTTGAATAAGTTTTAGAAATGGAATAAAAGGATATGGTATGATAATTTAAAAATGACTAGGGAAAGAGAAGGAAAATCAAAAATTAAATCTTGGAATAAACTTAAGAAGTATCTAAGAAAGAAATCTATACCTAAAGGGTATGAATAAGATAATTATATTATATTGAATACTCTTAAACAAGGACTTCTAAGTGTTGAAAATTATGTTAGGGAGTTTGAAATATTATCACTTATATGTGATATCCATGAGAAAAAGAAACAAATATGTGCTAGATTTCTAGGCAGCCTTAATATGATTCAAGAAAAAGTTGAAACTTGTCTATATGATTCTCTTGATGATATGATTAAGCTATCTTTGAGATTTGAAAATCAAATCAAGTCCACCAAACCTCATGCCAAGAAAAGTACTTCATTTACAAATTACTACTCAAGAACTCAAGCTACAGACTATGGAACAGGTACTTCAAACTATACAAGTGTTGATAAGAAGTAAGGATCTACTCGAGAAGAAAAAGGCAAGAATAATTCAATGAGGTCTCTATAGGACAATGTTTTAAATTCCAAGGATTTTTATACTTTGCTCATGAATGTCCAAACTAAAGAGTTTTGCCCATATAAGAAATTCAAGCAATGGAGACTTGTGAAGAGGACCCTTAATTCGAGCAAATTGAGGAAATTTCTAGTGATTCAGAGGAAGAGGAAAATACTTGTCATGTATTGGAAAGAGTACTTCAAGTTCAAGCTAGTGAGCAACCCAATCAATGAGAAAAAATATTCAAAACTAAATGAAGAGTAGGAGATATAGTTTGTCGAGTTATCATTGACAGTGGATCTTATACAAATGTAGCTAATGAGAGAATGGTGAATGATTTGGGATTGATGAAAACACCACATCCAAAACCTTATTCCCTTTAATGATTAAAAAAGCACAAAGGAGTCAAGGTAACCCAGCAAACCCTAATTTCATTTCAAAATTTTAATTATTATGATGATGTGTTATGTGATGTTTTGCCTATGGATGCATGTGGATCTTATTAGGTAAACCATGAAAATATGATAGAAATGTTATTCATAATGGTATTACTAATGAATATATAGTTGAGAAGAATAAGAAAAAATATAAAATTAAACCTTCTAAGTGTGATAATGAGAACATAGCCAAAAATAAAGAGAAATTATTTTTACGTGAGAAGGTTATGATAGAATGTATTAAAGAAGAAAGTAGTTGTTATGCTATGATTATTAAGGAATCCCTACAAGGGGAGAAAAATAACAATAATCCTCAATTAAACAAGCTTATTAATGAGTATCATGATGTGTTTCTTGATGACTTACCACCTAGATTACTACCAAAAACATATATAATCATCATTCCCATGCCATACAAAAATGACATAAGTATACCTCAACTCCAATCTGCGCTACAAGTAATTAGCCATTAAGTACAAAGTACACAACATGGCATAACACATAGCACACAAAGCACTTAACACATACATAGTTGTTTATAGCCACATCCTTACTCAGTTTAGGTTACCAATCACCTTTCATAATTGTTACACTTATTATATTTCCCATTTGGTTGGTTAGATTATCAGATTGCCCTTTTCCTTTGTTATAATTATCAAATTACCCTTTAGTTGGTTAAATTACCAAATTACCCTTTTTCAATCTCATAATTACTAAATTTCCCTTTAGTGGGTTAAATTACCAAATTACCCTTCTTCAATCTCATAATTACCGAATTGCCGTTATCCATTATCATAATTACCAAATTACCCTTATGTTGGTTAAATTACCAAATTACCCTTCCATTGGTTAAATTACCATTTTACCCTTCTCCATTATCATAATTAGCATTTTACCCTTCTCCATCATTATAATTACCATATTACCCTTCTCCATTATCACAATTACCATTTTACCCTTCTCCATTATCACAATTACCATTTTACCCTTCTCAATTATCACAATTACCATTTTACCCTTCTCAATTATTATAATTACCATATTACCCTTCTCCATTATCATAATTACCATTTTACCCTTATCAATTATCACAATTACCATATTACCCTTCTCCATTATCATAATTACCATTTTACCCTTCTCCATTATTATAATTACTATTTTACCCTTCTCCATTATTACAATTACCATTTTACCCTTCTTAAGTATTATAATTACCATTTTACCCTTTACTTACAAATTTACCATTTTGCCCTTTACTTTCAAAATTACCATAATACTCTTTACTTAAAAATTTACCATTTTTTCCTTCTCTTTTAAAATTACAACAATATCCTTTTACTTACAAATTCCCATTTTGCCTTTTCATTACACCACTTTTATTAAGTTATCATCACTACATGAATATTAATACTAATACTCCATTCTCATTATCCAACTCCACCAACTTTTATACTTCAATATAATACTCATTAACGTCCACACATAGTAGGCCACGCTTTTACACAAGACATATTACTAAAATGCCCCTAGGATTCACAATAATATTATTTACACATTAATGGTCACAATAACATAATATAATATGGATAAGTACCTAACACTTTATTGAATAACAAAACTCCTCCCTTAAGCATTTCTTCCATACATGGCATATAAACTAGCATGCTTTCCTTTTTATCAATCAATATAAGAAACTACATATATTATATTAAACAACATATATCAAGCATGATAAGATATCAAAAACCCTAATATGGTAACATACGTTTATCCATGCATTTAAGTGGGTTTTAACGATTATCTTAATTCCTGCAAAAACGAACCTTATAGGTATCCTACTTAAAGATTCAAGCTTTGATTAGCAAAATCAATCCCTAAAAATAGTATCAATATTTATCACATTAGAAATAAGAAAACCAAAATAATAAGACTTTATAAAACTTAATTGATGAAATACTTAACTTAAAATATTATTATACCATAAAACTTATTAACCAAAATATACCAAGGCATGAAGCAACTCATGCTACTCATGCAACATGAGCTACATGCAAAACAAGAGGGGTAAGGGGCTTGAAATGGCATGAAAGGGAGGAGGGAGTGGTGTTTTCAGGTTAGGATTTTGGGGCTATGAAAGAAGGTAGGTGGGGGAGTATTTAGGGCAAGGGAAGGGTGCAAGGGTGAAGAGGGGGTGTAGGTGGTGGTCAGGATGGGTTGTTGGCGGCAGAGGCGGTGATGGTGAGGCTGCGAAGGGGGCTATTGAGGTGGGTGTGGCTGAGAAGGAAGGAAAATGGAGGGAAAAAATGAGGGGCTACAAGGGTTGGTGTCGGCCAAAGGAAGTGTGGGGGTGGTAGAGGAGGTTGCAGGGAGTGGTTTGGTGGCTCAAGTGGTGGTAGAGGCGGTGGGATGACAGCGGACGGAGGGGTTGTGGTGGTGCAGGGTGGGAGTAGAAGGTGGTAGGAGGCGCTGCAGGCGGTTGGTGTGGCAGAGGAAGTGGTGAGGTGGTGGTGCACAAAATAAGGATGGAAATGGAAGGAGAAGAAAAGGAGAGAAAGAAGTCAGGGGAGGTAAGGAGGCTCGAAAATTATGGGCGGGAAGGGCTGGTGATGAGAAGAAAAAGGAGAGGGAGAGAAAAGAGGGGGTAGGTGGTCTGAAGGGAAGAAGAGGAAGTAAAAGGGCACGCGGGTTGGGTTTATAGGGGTTGGTTTGGTCCGAAAATGGGAAGAAAAGAACGGGGGAGAGAGAGGGAGTCGCAGGGAGGCAAGTGGTGGCCGGGCATGGCAATTGTAGGTGGTGGCCGATATGGTCAAGCATGGCAGAGGGCATGTTGGTCGGGCATAGAAGAAGAAAGAAGAAGAGGAAGAAAAGGAGGTCAGTAGGCCGGGCGAATGGGGGAGAAAGAAATGGGCTGGTCCGGTCCAAGGGAAGGAAGGAAAGAAAAAAGGAGGGGGAGGCTGGGTTGGTCGACGTGGGTGGGGAAGGACGGAAGGGAGAGGGGGACATAGGCCAACGACCCAGTCACGCAGGAGAGGGGGAGGGAGGCCTGATGCGGGCGGCCTGAAGGGAGCCAAAAAAGGAAAAAGAAAGAAACTAGGAAAAAGGAGAAATAAAAGAAAAAAGGGAAAAAGGCAAAGGAAATATAGGGGAAATTATAATAATTTAATTTATAAAATAATAGAGTGTAATATTATTAGGTAATACATTTATTTAATATTTTAATTTAATATAATTAAACATATGGGTTTAAAAAGGATAATTTTAGTAAAATATTGGTTTGGAAATTATTTAAATAAAATGAGTATGATAAAATAATAAAATATTTATTTTAATTTGTTAAATATCCCTATCCAATTTTATATACTCAAAAATCCATAAAGTAATTAAATTAAATGAATTTAAAAGCTAATTTATCCCAAATAAAAGCTATTTATTAATTTATAGGTTTTTTTAAAATTTTGGAGGATTACACCATCCTTCCTCTTCAAGTGAGTTTATCTTGATAGTTTAAGAATTATTCTCTAGAGATTACTTTGTCAAACTCAAATCGTGGAATTTCGTTGAAGACGACTATGTACTTCGAATCCTACCTTAACTTTAAATATTATTCTTCTTCAAAGAATAAGGCAAAAAGGTCATGCATTTTGAAGGATAATTCTTCTATTATCTTCCAAATGAATTTTGGTATCAAAGCAAGGTCTATGGTCTGAAAAAAGTTGGAGTAAAACACATCTTCAAAGTGGAAACAACCAAACACATAGCCACCAACTTCAGTTGAGGTTCTTGATCATTCTTGCTATGATTCTTTGAACTCTTATTACTTTTATTGGAATCTTGTATACATGTTTATGATTTTAGATGGACAAATGTGGAGATAGGTAATTGTTCTGCTATTTGCGCAAGCACACGGATTCGTTATAGCATTTCAAGGTCGTATCCCACACAGACTTTGTAATTAAGTACACCTCTTTAATATTTTAACTATCTAAACCTACATGAATTAGAGGTATGCAAGCATATAACGAGAATAATTATGAAAAGCTTTCCAATTGTAAATGCTAAATAATAGGAGTGAAACCTAGGATTGAACTTTGGCTACCGAATTAATAACCAATGATGAAACCATGAATATGTCATAAATTAATTTGCTAACTGTGGACAATTGGTCTTATCATATTCATTAGCCTCTTTTGTGACGTATTTAATCTATTTGCTGACTAATTTTGTGACTTACAAATTAAACTAAATTCATTAAGCATCACCAATTCTATAGCCCCTAAGAATTAAACATCTACTTTCGTGATTGCTTAAATTCCCATACACATACTACTTTCCAATAATAATCTCAGCCTTTTAGTTGTAGATTATATCTAAAGAGGTCAGATTTCGTCAAATTCACTTTACAACAATTAAACCTTGCATATGCAATAGTATAGACGAATAAAATATACGACATAATACTTCAGTTCATCATATTGATCACTAAAATGGACTTAGTTTAATCCTAGAAAAGAAGATTACTCTCTCATATCTTTAAAGGAAATCAATGAAATAAATAGCATGATAATCATAACAACAATACAAAGATATGAAGAATAAGAATTAGATTGAATTAACCATAATTCGAAGGAGAACAAAGTTGATTCTGAGTTGATCATACACAAATATACACTTAAATCTCCATCAAAAATCAAACTAATGGAAACAAACAAATTACATGAAGTTATAGTTCGGTAATGAGGAGTAAAAGTGCTCCAAAAATCTCTCTGCCCTCCCCCCTAAGATGTCCCCGAGGTGTGCCATAAATAATCCCCATCACGTCGGCATTGTCATGCACTTAGATCGTGGGAAAAACCATTGCTGCACGGCTATGCAAACTCTAAGTTCTCGAATTTATGGGATCTCGGACCTTGCAAGGCTGTGTGAGACTTGCAATACCTAGCCATATAAGATTTTAAGCCTCAACTCTTTAGCACAAAATTTCACACGGCCGTGTGATCCATGCACTGCTTGACCGTGTACATTAGGGGGTGCTGCACGGCTGTGCAGATAGGTGTGCAACTGGCCATAAAACTCTCTTTTCTTGTTTCTTAAATATTTCTTGGCACATCTTCGACTCTCTTAGCTTTAAGACTCTTCTATAAACATGTTGGGCTGATGTACTCTCCTCCAAAGCTTTCCATGCTATGCCATTTGCTCTAAAAACATATATTCTTTCTCGGATTTGGTGTTCTTATGGAAATTCCTACAAAACAAAACTCAAGAAAGCAGTAGTGCAAATAATAGACTAGAACCATAGCAAAATATGTGAAAGAGATTAAATGAAGTCCCAAAGTGAAGGCAAAGAGAGGCAAAATTATAAGAAATATTCACTTTATCAACTCCCCCATGCTTATTCTTTGCTTCTCCCCAAGCAAACACATAAACACAAAAAGAACAACGAAAAGAGCATAATGATATTAAAGCCTTAGATGATAGGACCAATGACATAAACATAGCATATAATGTCTAGTTTGACCCATATTGTGAGCAGTAATAGTAGTAAAGAAAATAAAGTGAGACTACCCTTTATCAGGGACACATAAATCAGAATTATCATGACACTCTAAGGCGGTGTAGGGTCATGTAAATGCCATCCTGACGAGATAGAGGTAAAACTAGGTTGTAAACTTCTTCTCTTTAGTAAAATGTGGACACTATGCACTCATGTGTGTTTGTAGGGATAATAGTGTTGCTCAAAACTCTCCTATCTAATGATGATCGACCATATGATTGCATAAACTCTTATTTTTCACCACTTAAAGACAATACACATTACAAAAATCAAGAGGTCTTAATAGGGTTGTAATGGGGCTAGGGCAATGGGCATGATAGATCTGGGATTGTAGCTATGGGTTTGAAAACCAGTAGAGCGGTAACTACATATCCATATTGGAAGTGGAAACTCGCTAATCAATCTTAATTACTCAAAAAGGCTGCCTTTTTTTTTAAGATACGAAACCCCCATGCTTGCCTTTTTTTGCCTTATCCACTATAATTTAATCAATTAGTTACTGCTCCCTAGTTTTCTGACCAAGGTAGGGTAGTTACTTGGGAATATAACTAGTAGGTAGGTATATGAATGAAAATTCTTAGGCTCGAAGGGGTTTAACAAAAGAAAACGAATGTTATTTGGTGGCTTATGGGCTAATGTAGCTAGCAAATTAAGAAAACACATGATTCCATCACACTAATGCATACATAGGTATTATGCGGTTTCAAAGAGAGTGTATGCAAGTTCCAGTTTCACATATTAGAGGAGAGAACACATAGTTAGAAACTGGTAAGACTGCATAAAAGGTGAATGGTCTCTAAAGCTCAAAATCTCACCAGTTCTTTGCTACGAGCCTTATTTCCTAAGTCTTAGTTTGGATGGGTAAGTCTACAGAGATAATCCATTAGAGTGTTACAATAATAAGTGGTTTCACTAGTGTATGATTAGGTCATATAGAAGATTCTATCATGTAGTCATCATAGGCTTTCATTTCACAAAACATAAACACCAAGCAAAAAGAGGAAGAAATGGAAAAGAAAGAAAACAAAATTTAACCAAATAGACAACAAAAATGGTAGAGAAGAAATAACTCCACCATGCTTAAAGGTCACATTTTCCACAATGTCGAAGGGAGGAACAAGGGGAGGTGCAGTTAGGATCACTAGGGTGGGGGTGGTGGAGGGTAGCCGTGCTCCAAATGGTATTGATAAATGTTTTGTATTATGGTGTTCATTTGGTCAGTGGGAGTGACAACCTTCTTAAGACTAGCAACCTGAGAATCCAACATATCAAATCGGTAATCAATATGTTGGAAGCGGGCATCCCAAGAGATACTAGAGGAAGAAGGGCTGGAATCGGTGCCAAAAGAAGTAGGCGCTGGGAGGGTAAGCAATGGTAAATGAGGATCTTCTTTAAGGATGTCGGGATGATCATCCAAGGGAGGAGGCATTGGCTAACCTGAGCAAAGCGTATCTAAAGAAGGAAACCAATTGGTGTGACCATTCCCTATGAGAGTGGTGAGATTTATGTTTAGTAATGGGTACCACACCTGCTAGCTATAAAATAACCTATAATGAAGCCGATCCTACATAATTAATTTCATATTTTTGCAGGTTTCCATCCCTAGGTAAGTGGTTGGAAAGTCCATAGGTATGTCATTTAAACTATGACCTAGCCGAGTGGCAATGTACGTAATGATATCGTCGATGACAATATCACCGGTGATATTGGTGCTCACCGTACTGAGATGATCAGCAAGATAATACCCTCCATCAAGGGCATCATCTAGAAGCATACATTGAAGAGTAAAAAGCTCTAACTTGCATTCATTTCCTTAGCTTTCCCCTAGACAGAAGATTAAGCCATCCAAAAGCCATTGGACATAACATAGGGTCGGATTATAAATGAGCATCACCTTAGTGTGATGTCTGCTATACGGCTTAGGAGTAGAACCCCTCTTTGGCAAGGCCATTTTTATCCAGAACTCTTGAGGATCCCATATTTGTGGGCCCTTAGAAAGCCTCTGACAAAAAGATGGAAGATAAAGAAAGGACAAAAATCTAGACAAGGACATTTTTCAAACCTGATTAAAGAGTCGAAAAAGGATGGTATCTCCGACACAATCAAAATAGAATGAGATGAGGAATTCAAAAGTGAGTCCTTTGCTCGTGGGATATGCAAGCAAAAAGAAATGGTATAAACCACCATAAGAGAGAAAATACACAACATCCTCCTTAAGCCCTAATGCCTTAAGACATTCCCAATTGACGAATTGAGTTGGAGTAGTATTTTGAGACACAAGCCCCTCATAAAAATCCTTGTCATTGGCGTCGGTAAATATAATACCATAGGGATTAGTGTGGCTATGGTCGTGATGACTCACCTTCCTCTTGGTTTTTTTTATCATTTCTTCGAGACCATAGTTGTTGTCTATCTATAAAAGTGAAATGTTATAGAATAGATCAAATCAACCACACACCATATATGAGATTGGAAGATATACAATGGAATTGAAAATAGAAAAAACTAAAGAAGAACCAAATTAAGGATGAAGGGAACTAGATGAATGAAAAATCAAATCAAGAGAGATGCTCATGTGCGGTGTGGATATTCCCATGCAAAATAAAGATGGGGAGAAGTAGTGGAGTGGTGGTGCACTAGCGGGTAGTGTAGTATTGTATTGGTAGAATGTGTAGGTGGATTTGTGGGTGCAAGGTTAGAGTTTGTATAAAGGGGGAGGAGGTGTAGATTAATGGGCTGTGTGGTGGTGGAAATGGTGGCAGAACATATGTGTGGCGGTGGGAAGGGTGGTCGTGTGGTGGAAAGCCGATGGTGCAAGTGGATATGCACAATTGAGACAATAAGTGCAAGGGGAAAACAAGGTGTGCAGAAAATGCACTGCTAACCTACCAGGTGGTGCATTTGGATATTAGTCATGTGATGGTGAGAGTAGCAGAAATGGTGGCAATGGCTATGCTCCAGCATGGTTATGGGAGGGGAGAAAGTTAGGAAGGAGCTAGGGTTCGCAAAGGGAGGAGGAATATGGTGAGAGAAAGAAGGGGAAGTCATGAGCGTGAGGTTCTTTTTGTACAGATCAGAGACTCACGATCGTGCACAATTTGCACTGGCAGGCTGTGCATAGAAGGATTTGGGATTGCACAAGCATGCAGGTTGTGCATGGGCTAACCATGCAAACTTCCAACTCTTGACTTTTCCTAATTTTCTAGTTCTAGGGTTATGCATGGCTGTGCAACCCTATGTTCTTCAATTTTTTAACTCCTTTTCTTCAATTAATGCCTTATGACCTCACTTCATCCATTAGATAGCTTAGATAACCAATCACCCCTTCCAAAATGCTACAACAAAAAGAGAAAACAGAGAGAGAAACACAAAGGAAGCAAAAGAAAAGGAGGGAAACATAAACAAAAGAAACACACAAAATAAAAGACACATAACAAAGGAATACTGAAAGCATAAGTTGCCTCCCATGAAGCACTTGTTTAGGGTCATTATCTCAATCGCGATGGTCCTCAAACTGATGGCATCTCAGGAAGGGTAATGGTGCCCAACTTCTCAATTGGAGATCCGGATACATAAAGTTTTAAATATTACCCATTTACTTTGAATTATCCTATAGATTCACTTCATACTTCAAATGCCCTAAAGGGATATACCTTACACACTTGGAATGGTCCCGACCACCTTAACCATAGTTTTCCTAGAAAAAGCTTCAGATGAGAGTTGGATAGGAGTGCCAACTCTCCCTCCCTAAATTCTTTTTGAAGAATACATTTATCATGCCACTTCTTTGTACTTTCCTTATATATTTTGGCATTTTCATAAGCATCTAATTGCAACTCGTTAAGCTCGTTGAGTTGAAACATCCTCCGCTTGCCTGCTTCCTTCAAACCTAGCTGAATAGTCTTTATGGCCCAATGTGCCTTGTATTCGACCACAACTAGTAGATGACATGATTTTTTGTATACCAAACAGAATGGTGTTGTGCCTATAGGGGTCTAATAAGTTGTCCGGTAAGCCCAAAGAACATCATCTAGTCGGGAGGAACAATCTTTTCTTGACTTGGACACAGTCTTTTCTAGGATCCCTTTTATTTCTTTGTTTGTGATCTACACTTGACCACTCGTTTGAGGATGATATGGTGTAGCCATTTTGTGAGCTACACCATATTTCCTCAAGAGCTTGCTTAATACCTTGTTAGCAAAGTGGGATCCTCCATCACTGATTATAGCTCTCGGGACTCCAAAAGGAGGGGAAATAACCTTTTGAAATAGTTTAATTACTACTTTCACGTCACTTGTGGGAGACACTAATGCATCTGCCCATTTCAAAATGTAATATACTACGACCAATATGTATTTATTGTCATTTCTTCTCGAGATAGGTTCTTTAGTAGCGATCATATGCTAGCACATAACTCTTCACGTCTTTAAAGAGCATAGGCTAATAAAATCTTGCAATAAGTACCTTTGCAGCTATTTTGGAGGTGCTTGCATGACCCCCATATGGTGATGAATGACAATGGGTTATCCGGAATTTCATCTTCAGGAATGCATCACCGAAAAAATTCATGTGCACAATGCTTGTAAAGGTAAGGATCATCCCAAAAATAATGTTTGGCATCGGAAAGGAATTTCTTACAATGTTGACAATATAGGTCTTCCAGTAACATCCCATAAATAATATAATTGACGAAATCTACGAAGCATGGGGCTTGTAGGCTCTCAATGGTAAAGTGATTGTCATCAGGGAATGAATCATCAATTGGGCATTAATCCCTTTCTTCTTTGTGCATCTCTTGGCTTAGTTTGGAAAGGCGATATGCCACTACATTTTCAGTACCCTTCTTATCTTTTATATCTAAATCGAACTCTTTCAAAATGAGGATCCATCTAATCAACCTTGGTTTTTCATCTTTCTTTTCCAAGAGATGCCTAATAGTTACATGATTAGTGAACATAATGACTCTTGATCCTATAAGATAAGACCTGAATTTATCTAAGGAGAACACCACAACTAGGACTTCCCTTTCGGTTGTGACGTGTTTCATCTATGCATCATCTAAAGTTATGTTGGCATAGCATATGTCATATACTTTCCTATCTTTCCTTTGCCTAAGAATAGCCCTAATAGCATAGTTATTGGCATCACACATTACCTCAAGAGGAAGGCTCCAATCGGGGGGTCTCATTACTAGGGCAATGGTCAATGCTTCTTTTAACCTGTTAAAAGCATTTAAATAAGATTGATCAAATGAAAAAGGGGTACCCTTGACAAGTAAGTGGGTTAGAGATTTAGCAATTTTTGATAAATCTTTAACGAACCGCCTATAGAATCCAGCATGGCCTAGAAAACTCCTAACACCTTTAATATTGGTTGGGGGAGGCATTTTAGCAATGATATCATTTTTTCCTTATTAACTTCAATCCCTCAATTAGAGATTAAGTGACCTAGAACAATGCCCTATTATACCATAAAATGGCACTTGTTCCAATTAAACACAAGGTTCACTTCTTTGCATATTTTTAAAACCTTAGCAAGATTATCGAGGAAATCATCAAAGGAAATAGTATAGACATCATACAACATTGAAAAGTGGTTGGGGCATTACACAAGCCAAATGGCATCCTCATATATGCAAAAGTACCATATGGGCATGTAAATGTTGTTTTTTCTTGATTGCTAGGGTGGATAGGGATTTGAAAAAAATCCTGAATATCCATCTAGATAATAGAAATAAGTGTGTCTAGCTAAACTTTCCAACATCTAATCGATAAATGGAAGGGGGAAGTGATCCTTTTGGGTGGATTTATTTAACTTTCTATAGTCAATGCACATATGCCACCTAGTGACCGTTCTTGTAGGGATTAATTTGTTTTGCTCATTTCTTATGACAATCATGCCCCCTTTCTTAGGTACTACCTGAACTAGGCTTACCCACTCACTATCTAAGATGGGGTAAATGATTCCTTCATCAAGTAGCTTAAGCACTTCCTTTTTTACTACCTCCTTCATGTTTGGGTTCAACTGTCTTTGATGCTCAATGGAGGATTTATGTCCTTCTCCTAATAAAATGCAATGCATGCAAAATGAAGGATTTATGCCCTTGATGTCTTCAATGGAATAACTTATGGCATCTTTGTGTATCCTAAGGACTTAAAGTAATTTTTCAACTTCTTATTGATTCAGGATAGCATTTACAATGACAGGATATTCATCATTGGAGTCCAGAAATTCATACTTCAGAGAGGAAGAGAGGGACTTTGTCTCTACTTTAGGTGCAAATTTTTCTATACATAATGAGCCATGTAATTCTCTCTCAATTGGGGCTACTAAACCTAGTTGTTTTACATAGCCATCATTTTCTCCAAGCATGGCAGCATAGGTAGCTGCCTCCTCATCACCATCACGGAACACTCCGTCTCTAATCAAACATTTCTCTAATCAATTATTTGAGATTAAATTAGCAAGGTCTTCTTGAAGCATCCTGTCCATTGTATCTATCCTACAACAAGTATTGTCAATCAATGGAAATTTTACTGTAGAAGGTAAATCAAAATCTACTTTCTCTTCCCTAACGTCGAGAGAGAGCATTCTGTTTTTCACATCTATAACTACTCCTATAGTAGCCAAGAAAGGTCTTCCCAATATGATGGGGATTTGTGCATCCTCCTCTATCTCTAAAATAAAAAAATTAACCATAACATGACACTTACTGACCTAGATAGGTACATCTTCTAATATACCTACTGGATATTTTACCGACTGATCAACTATTTAGAGGTAGATAGTGGTGGGCTTCAAATCTCTCATCTACATCTTCTTACAAATAGAAAGAGGCATTAGACTAACACTAGCTCCAAAATCATAAAGTGCACGCTTAATGGACATATCACCGATAGTATAAGGAATAGAGAATGAGTTGGGGGTCTTTGAGCTTAGGTGGAAGCTTGTTTTGAATAATATCACTACATTCCTATGTTAGGGATACCATTTCATACTCCTCTAACCGCCTTTTATTACAAAGAATTTCTTTCAAAATTTTAGCGTAAGCAAGCATTTGTGATATGGCTTCCACAAATGGAATATTGATTTGTATTTTTTTTTTAATTTTGATAAACCTTCCAAACTATTTTTTAAATCTCGCTTTAGCTTGTATTTGAGGGAAAGGTAGGGGAGGTTTATATGGTGGTAGAGGGACATATTTATCAACCTCATTATCTTTCCCTAAGGTGGTCTCATTCTCAATATTCATGGCTTCTCTATTCCTTCCCACTTCCTCTTCGACTCTTCTACCTTCCTCTTCCATTTCTTTTCTTAAAATAAGGACTTCCAGCTCCTTCCCACTTCTAAGTACTATAGCATTAAAAAACCCTTTAGGATTGATCTCTCTAGTTACCTGGAAAGCATTCCAGTGGGCCAAGATGAAGATCCTGACTATTAAGCCACTTGAATAATTTGATTTTCCAACATCTTATTGTGGGTGGCTAGGGATTCAACCTTAGAACTTAATCTTTTAACATAATTCTTCAAATCCTCGGTTTGTTTGTTTTGAGAGGCTATAAAGTTCTCCATCATTAACTCAATATTTGACTTTGGAGGATTAGGAAATGGTGGTTTAAGGTTTTAAAACCTAGGGACCTAAAGTTTGATTGAGGAATGGGATTTGGTGGTGGGTTCTTGTATGATAGATTTAGATGATTCTGCCATCTTGGTTTGTAGGTGGGAGCATATGGATCTCCCTTTTAGTTGAAGTAACTAACTAACATTTAATATATGAGTGTCTTGCAATGCCATAAAACTCACAAACAACAGGGGAGGTTGTTAATGCATTAACACTTAATTTATCAAGTTTCTAAAATATTGCATGAATCCATGAAGAAAGGTGATCCAAAGTATCAACATCATACCTACCACCCTTCTTTGTTGAAGAATGCTCACTCGACCATTGGTAATGATTATAAGCCATATCTTCAACCAATTGCTTGGCCTCTGGTATGCTTTTGTTCAAGAGAGTGCCTCCTACTACTGCATCCAAAGTCAACCTAGTATTGTAATGTAGGCCATTATAGAACGTGTGGACCAGCAATCATTCTTCCAACCCATGATGTGAGCGCATTCACAACATGTCTTTGTAGTGCTCCCATGTGTCGTAGAGCGACGCACCATCCTTTTGAATAAATATTGTAATAAGGTTTCTCAATTGAACTGTTTTGGATGAGGGAAAGTATTTTTTGAAGAAAGCTCATGAAAGCTTATCCCAAGTAATAATAGACCTAGGGGAAAGTGATTGCAACCAGGCCCTCACTTTGTCCCACAATGAGAATGGAAATAAGCGCAGCTTGATCACATCATCCGACACTCTGTTTATCTTCAAGGTGTCGTAATACTCGAGAAAAATGGAAATGTGTAAGTTAGGGTCTCCCATTAGGCTAAAATTGAACTGATTTTGCTGAACCATTTTGAGCAACGCAGGTTTTAACTCAAAATTGTTGGCAGCTACGTTTGGCTTTCGGATGCTTGATTGTGTCCCGTATGCTTTTGGAGATGTGAACTCTTTAAAAGAGTGATGTTGCTCTTCATCTCCGTCAGTTTCAGCTATGGTCTTTGAACTTACGCTTGCTTTTGTCTCACTTATCCATCTCCATAATCTAGTCAACGTTCATTCAATCTTAGGGCCTAGCTCAGCTAGAAGCCCAAGTCAAAAGGATCATTGCATAAAAGGTTCCTAAAAATGCAGACAACAAATACTTAACTAGAGAAGATAAGGAACAGAGGAAAATTAAAGGATTTAGTCTAACCAAATAATAAAGAATAGAATATCAATTAGCCGATATCCCTGGCATTGATGCCAAAACTTGTTGTGCTATTTGCGCAAGCGCACGAATTCGTTATAGCATTTCAAAGTCGTATCCCACAGGGACTTTGTAATTGAGTACACCTCTTTAATATTTTAACTATCTAAACCTATATGAATCAGAGGTATGCAACGAGAATAATTAGGAAAAGCTTTCCAATTGTAAATGCTAAACAACAGGAATGAAACCTAGGATTGAACTTTGGCTTTCGAATTAATAACCAATGATGAAACCATAAATATGTCGTAAATTAATTTGCTAACTGTGGACAATTGGTCTTATTATATTCATTAGCCTATTTTAAGGTATAATAACATATTTAATCTAATTTGCCGACTAATTTCATGATTCAAAAATTAAACTAAATTCATTAAGCATCACCAATTCTATAGTCCCTAAGAATTAAACATCTACTTTCGTGATTACTTAAATTCCCATACACATGCTACTTTTCGATGATAATTTCAGCTTTTCAGTTGTAGATTATATCTAAAGAGGTTGGATTTCATCGAATCCACTTTACAACAATTAAACCTACCATATGGAACAATGTAGATGAATTAAACATATGACATAATACTTTAGTTCATCATATTGATCACTAAAATGGACCTAGTTCAATCCTAGAAAAGAAGATTAATCACTCATATCTTTAAAGGAAATCAATGAAATAAATAGAATGATATTCATAACAATAATAGAAACATACAAATAAGAAGAATTAGATTGAATTAACCAAAATCTGGAGGAGGACAAAGTTTATTATGAGTCGATCATACATGAATATACACTTAAATCCCTAGAAACATCAAACTAATGGAAACAAACAAATTACATGAAGCTATAGCTAGGTAATGAGGAGTAAAAGTGCTCTGAAGTCTCTTCTCCCTCCCCCAAGAGGTCCCTGAGGTATGCCATAAATAATCCCCACCACGCTTGCCATGTCACACACGTAGATCGTGGGGGAAACGGTCGGTTCATGGTCGTGTTGCCCTTGCATGGCCTGACCGTGTAACTTCTTAGCTCTTGAATTTATATAATCTCAGACCTTAAACGGTTGTGTAAGACGCACAGTGCTCGGCTGTGCAGTTCCTTTTTTTTTGAATATATGATGGGGGTGCTGCATGACTATGCTGCACGGTGTGCAACCGGCCGTGCAACTCTCTTCTCTTATTTCTTCAAGATTTATTGGCACATCTCCAGCTCTATTAGGTTCAAGTCTCTTCTATAAACATTTTGGGTTAATTTACTCTCCTCCATAGCTTTCCATACTATGTCCTTTGCTCTAAAAACATGTAATTCTTTCTCAGATTTGGTATTCTTACATAAATTCCTATAACACATAACTCAAGAAAGTAGTAGTGCAAATAATAGATTAGAACCATAGCAAAATATGTGAAAGAGATTAAATGAAGTCCCAAAGTGAAGGCAAAGAGAGGTAAAGTTATAGGAAATATTCACTTTATTAGTAATGTAATATAGTGATCTTGAAGTAAATCTTGAATATTATCATGTTAAGAACCAAACCAAAAGATAGTAATTGTATGTTAGAGTTTCAAATGGTTAAAGAAGAATAAATGTGTGTGTGTGTGTTATGTCCATTTAGACTTATATTTATGAGAATTATTGAGCTTTATATTGTATGAAATTAGGATAGGTTTTCATTTAGAATAAATACCTTTGATGATTGATTAAAGTTCATGAGAACTGATTAGTCATTTACCCTAATCACCATTTATTTGAGAATTGTGTCGATTGTTTGTCTTTTATTTGTTCAAAATTAGTTGTGTTTAGTCCATAATTTTGACAATTTCTTTGTGAGTTGCATACACATAAAACATATAGATATGTGTTTCAACTTCATTTTAGTTATATTGCATGATTGAATATAGAAAACATACATAATTGTTTGTAGTGTGTCGAGTGATTAGTTATAGTTTTTGTTGGATTCTATATCAAGAAATTAACAAGAAACATATAAGCTATCATAATTCATTTGTGTGTGTGGTATATTAGATTGTTGGTTGTGTTTTTGATTCATTGGAGTAAAAAATTTATTCATCAACCAACCAAAAACTGAAAAGGAATCATTACTTGATTCAAAATTCCTAGCGAAACCCTAAGGATTACTAATTATTTTGTTGAGTGTGTTAGTAAGTTGATTACCATAAAAGAAGAACCAAATTTTCAAGAAATTTTTTTAGCAATCTAGAAGCTCTCAATTAATCTCTCTGCAACCAATTCTCAACTTCAACAAATTTTTGCAATGTAAACTCAATTGTAAAGGATAGTGTCTCAATTTGTCGAACATGATTTGGTGCAAAATATGCAAGAACAAAATGAGTTCTATATATATTGAATGGGAAGTACGAAAAAGCCAATCAACCCAAAAAGAGGGAGATATTTGAACTCACATGTAGACTATGAATAAGAGTCACAAGGGAGTGGAAGTAATCACAGGATCTATGATCATCAACCAAGGCATCATTAAAGGAAGAAAAAGGTATCAAACTTGATCTTCCTAATTTGGATTATAAGCATGATGTTAATTTATTTCTTGAGTGGTTACATGAGGTAGAGGATATATTTTAATTTAAGGATTATCATGATGAGAAAAGTGTAAGTTATATACATTAAAGTTTAAGAATTTTTCTAGGATATAATATAATAATTTGAAAAGAACTAGAGAAAGATAAGGTAAATCTAAAATCAAATCTTGGTTTAACCTTAAGAAACATTTGAGAAAGAAATTTGTACCTATAGAGTGTTGAATAATATGTTAGGGAATTCAAAAGGTTAGCACTAATATGTGACATCAAGGAGGAAAAATAACAAAAATGTGCTAGATTTCTAGATGCCCTTAATATGATGATTCATGACAAAGTTGAAACTTGTTTATATGGTTCTATTAAATATATTATTAAACTATATTTTAGATTTGAAAAGAAAATTAAGTCTACTAAGCCTTATGCCAAGCAAATTACTTCTTTTACATAGTACTACCCAAGTACACAAGCTACTGAGTACAGGGTAGGTACCTCAACCTCTACAAATATTGATAAGAAATGAGGATTCCATCAAGAGGAGAAAGGGAAGGAAAAGGTTAAAGAGGTCTCTACAAAGTGATTTTTTAAATGCTAAGGATATGGACACTTTGCTAGAGAATTACCCAATCAATGACTGTTATCCATACAAGAGATTAAAGATATGGAGACTTGTGATGAAGACCCTGAGTTCGAGGCAAATGAAGTAATTTCAGTTGAGGCCAAGGATGAAGGAAATGCTTGTTATGTGCTAGAAAGATTTATTTAAATGTAAGTTAATGAGCAACCTAACTAATGAAAGAAGATATTCAAGATCAAAATACTATTCTACGAGGACCGAAGGGTGTTAGGACCTCGTATCAGAAATGTGAACCTAACCCCTCTATAAAGATTGTGTTGGAAATCATGATGAGCAACCTTTTTCATAAAATATTCCCACTCTTCTTGTGTAGTGTTCAAGGTATAGAATTTGTTGACATGTTATTAGAGTAGATTGCAGTGATTTACAAGTCTCTTGATGTATTCATCGAGGAGATTCTAGGAATGCTACCCATTTGAGATGTCTAGTTTATCATGGATGTATTACAAGGGACAAAATAAGTAGCTAAAACCCTATACCATATGGTACCTACGGGGATGAAATAGCTCAAGGCCTAGTTAGAGGAGTTATTGGGGAAGAGTTACATCCAACCTAGTATATCATCATGGGAAGCATGAGTTATGTTTGTGAAGAAGAAGGATGGGAGCTTGAGGCTGTGCATTGATTATCGAGGGTTGAATTAGGTTACAATAAAGAACTATTATTCATTATCAAGGATTAATGACCTACTCCACCAACTAGAGGGAGCTAAGCTATTCTCCAAGATTGATCTTTGGTTAGACGTACATTAATTAAGGATAGTAGAGTAGGACATCCCTAAGACTACATTTCAAACAAGATATGTCCATTATGAGTTCATAGTAATACTTTTTAGACTCACTAATACACCAGTAACATTCATGTCTCTTATGAATCAAAGATTTTGATCATTTTTGGATCAATTCATTGTGGTATTCATCGAAAACATCCTCATCTAATCCAACAATCAAGAGAATTATGAGAAGCATTTAAGGTAGACTTTTACATTGTTAAGATCACACCAATTGTACACCAAACTTTCAAAGTGTGAGTTTTGTCTAGATCAAGTAGTTTTTCTTGGACATATAATCTCTAAGGATGGAGTAGGAATAGATGCTTCCAAGATTCAAGCAGTGCTCTAATGGATAGAACCAACTTCTATCAAGGAGGTGCGCAACTTTTTGGAATTGGTCGGTTACTACCGCAAGTTTACTATAGACTTTTCCAAGATACCTCATTTGTTGATTAACCTGCTGAAGAAGGTTACACGATTTCAATTGGATAGGAAGTGTAGTAAAGATTTAGCAAATTGAAGAAACATTTAGCTATAACCCTAGTACTCACATTACCAAGTAGGTCTAACAATTTTGAAGTAAACAACAACACTTCCAAGCATGAGCTAGCTTGTGTGTTGATGCAACATAGGAAAGTGGTAGCGTATGCGTCTCAACAACTAAAGCAGCATGAATAAAACTACCCAACACACAAATTAGATCTTATTGAAATAGTTTTTGCTCTTTTGATTTGGATACAATATCTATTTGAGGTTTAGTGCAAGTTCTACACCAACCACAAGAGCCTCAAGTGCATCTTAACTAAGTGGGAGTTGAATTTGAGATAGTGTCGATGGTTGGAGGTGGTTAAGGATTATGACTTGGTATTGAATTACCAATATGGTGGTAGATGTTCTTAGCTAGAAGATGTTTCCTCCCTTAAACATAATGCTATTATCTTATTAACTATGCTGGGAGCTAAAGATGACGGAGATCGAGATGATCACTATTGAGATTTTTGTAATACGCCATCCTAAAATCCTTTAAATTATATTTAGAATTATGTTGATATAAAATAAATGAGTTTTAGTTTTAAATGGACTTAAAATTCTAATAAAAATGTGAATTTCAAGCATACTAGTCGACTGGTTTGCATAATCGATTAACTAGTGCACTAGGAAAATTTATATTCTTGTTCTCGACAAACTAGTCGATTGGTTTTCCCACCGATTAACTAGTTTTATGCAATTTTAAATTCATTTCTAATTTTGATTCAAATTTATCTCCATTGATTATGAAAACTTATAATTTGAATTCAATTATGCTAATAAATATGTTTTAGTGTTATGCTATTATTTTCATATTAATTGAACCATTATATGATTTTAATTAGCAAAAGTTTCCCAAAAGGCCACTTTTAGAGGTAGGCATCCCTTCTCCTTCTAACATTAGCTCTTTTTCTCTCTTTTGGTAGTTGAGGTAATGATTAGTGACTTTGGGGACTATCCCCTAACTTGCCAACTCACTTGCATACCCATCTCTGACTACACTCAACCCCTCACATCCCCATCAAGCCATCATTCACTTCTCATATTACGCACACTCAACTTCACCTATCTTATCCTCCTTCTCCTTGGGGATGTCGACCAACTTTCCTATACCTCTCATTCTATTGATCTATTTTCAATCCACACTTGGGTTCTTGCTCTTTTCTCCCTTCTACTTGTGAAAATCTCACTAAGTGTTGAACACCTTTCTATTTTTCCTCTCTTCTTTCTTCTACCAAGAAAAAAATAAAGGTTCCCTTTGGTTTTTTCCTTTGAATTATGCAAGCATTGTGTTTCTTTCTCTTCGTATAATATTGGTTTTAGTTCTCTCTTGCTTTCCTTAAGTAAAGAAAAATTAAGGTTGAGAAAATTTATAGAATTTAGCTTCTCTTTTAACACCCTATTTTGAATCTAAAGGTGGTGTTTTATGTTTCTCTCATTCTGATTTTCTTGGTTTTAATGATGTTGAAGATGATTTTTAATGGTTTTTAACTTTAATTCTCTTAGGAATCGAAGTTCTGCCAGATAGGCCATCTAATAGGAGCTTTTTGCTAGAATAATTGCTTCAAGGTAAGAAATTATTATCTTTAACATAATTTGGTTTATGTGGTATATTAGGATTCCATGTGTTAGTGTTTATATGAATATAATTTAATTGTTTTCCATAGGATGATATTGTGGTATAATCCTTTCTAAGTAAGTGTTGTGAGTTTCCTAATTTTAAAGCATGAAATTAGTTGATGGGAATGATTTTGTTAAGTATTTATATCACCATGTGTCCATGTGATTCTATATGTGAAGCATATATTTTTATGTGTATTTTTACATAGAAACATGATAAGATTAATATAGTAAAGGATGGTAAAATTTGGTGCGTGTTTCGCAAATCTTGGTTGTGTTTTACTTAGACCAGTCGATTGGTTCCTCGAACCAGTCAACTAGTTTTGCGAGCAGTATAATGGTTTGGAGTTTTGTATCAATTGGTTGTGAGAACAATCAATTGGTTTGATAAACCAGTCCACTGGTTTTGATGAATAGTTGATTGGTTGGTGAAACCCATCGACTAGTGTCCCTACTAACCAAGGTGGTCTAGTCCCTAGTTAAAGCCATCAACTGATTAGACCAAACAAATTTATTGGTTACTGTAACCAATCAATCAGTTTTTCAAACCCATCGATCGATTTTTCTACAAATTATATTGGGATGGTCTCTACTTAGACTCATCAATCGGTTGGACCAAGCCAGTTTACTAGTTCTCATGAATATTCGACTGATGAGGCCAACCTGTTGACTAGTGCTCTAGTTTTTATTTTAGTCTAGGTTTCGTACAACCAAACCACTTGTTTGGTATAAGGATAGATCGACTGGTTTGGTCAGAAGCTGCCTACTTTGTGATGATTTGTTGTGTTACTTTTGGACCTCTTATGTTGGTTATTCCATGTATTTACAACATTTTAATTAATATTTCAAATTTGATTAACCTAAGTTATTGTGAACCAATATGATGGTATTTGAAACTTACTTTATGTTGAGTTTGGTGTTATCCTTAAACACCTAATTAGTATGTGAGTTTGGTGTTATCTTTAAACATCCAATTGGTGGATGTTATGCCTTATGTGAGTTTGTTGTTATCTCTAAACACCCAATTAGTGGTTTTTACGCCTTATGTTGAGCTTAGGGTCATCTTTAAACACCCAATTAGTGGCTTTAATTCATTATGATGTGTTTGGTGTTATCACTTGGAAACACCAAATTGGTTAAATATGGGATTTTAATTATGTTTGATGTTATCACATGGAAACAGCCAATTTGGTTGTGTGGACTTGTTGTGATTTATAATATCATGTATACATAATTTAATGGTTTAAGATTTTGTTCAAGCTTTTTTCTTCGGCTTTAGGGTAGCTGCTAGGAGTTTGTAGGTGTGTTTCCCTTGGTTTATATCTTTCACTCAGTACCAATTTCCTTATCTTTCGGAATGTGATCAATAGGGGGTATGCCCATATCTTTGAGGTATAGGATTATACTATGTCAAATCGGCATGGCATTAGTGTCCAGTATGGGTGGGTGAGGTATCCGAGTACAAACCTCCAGGCACTTCGTATTATCCATTGCTTAGACGGGTGTGGTATCCCAACTTTTTAGCCCTTGTAGTGGAGACATTCATGGTGTGGTGGGTGAGTTATCCTAGTACAAACCCCCTTGGTGTACTTCAACCATGTGTGGTGGGTGTGGTATCTTGGTTTTTGTAGTATGTACACTTGATGTGTGGTGGGTGTTATATCCTCAAAGAAATCCCCTTTGATGTATCCTAACCTTGTGTTATGGTTGTGGTATCCCATAATGATTATCTTGTGCTGCCATGATTTTTGTTTATGGTGGAGAACTAGGTGTGGTCAAATAAATTGTCTTACTAACCAAAAATTGTGGTCACTAAAAGAGGAATTCAAATATGGTTTAAATTTTACGCATTGTATGTGTCACCGTATTTCTATACTTCCATGAATGCATGCTACATTATACTTAAGTTGTATCGTGATAATATGAACATGTTATTATGTGACTTCAATGTGCTACATGAGCCTTCCAAGTTTTAGGTAGTATGTTTTAATAGTACTTCACTGTATTGATACTACACTTGTGTGGTCACTATGATGATCTGGCTTCTGGTCCAAGGAGTAGAGAACGATTTGTAGGGTGACAACTCTCAGTTAGAGTATGTTGAGGATAATGACGTAGGTTATTAGTAGGCCATTGCTTGGGATTCGAGGTTTATGATTGTGCCTAAGAGTTAGGCTAAATAGTAATTGGTATTTTGTTCACTATGTTATGATATTTATGTATTTCTAGTTATTTAAACTCTTGGCTTGGATTCAGGTATTTGATTTTGTAAAATATCAAGTTCATCCTATCTATAATATGGTTTTAGTCTTTATTTCTTTCTATTGTCACATTATTATTATGTTCATGCATTCTTTTGTTCCTTATTACATTTTGGGTTACATTAGGCATGGGTTAGGTGATGGTCACACCTCTCTCATGGTTAATGTGGTGGTAACATTCACCAGTTTTACTTTTCAATTACTTCCTTATTATCTAAAACCAAATTTTTATGGTCTAAAAATTGGGCGTGTTACATGTTTTGAGGGAAGTATGAGTGCACTCACCATCACTCCTTTGAAATTTGAGGAAATTCAAGCAAATCAAATTAGTGATGGTAAGCTCAAAAGGATCAAGCATGATATTAAGAAGGGCAGAGCACAAGGGTTTAAACTGCACAAAGACAATAGTGTCAGATATCATGGTAGGTAGTGTATACCCCTGAGATGTGAAGAGCTTAAGAGGAAGGGCATTGTACTCCTTGTTCCATCCATACTATAGGGGACAAGCTATACAAGGATTTGAAGAAGGTGTACCAGCACCCCCAAATGAAGCAAGAGGTGGCAGAGTTTGTTTCTCGATGTCTGACTTGTCAGAGGTCAATATCAAGTGCAAGAGGTTAGCAGGACTAGTATAACCACAAGAGGTTCTGAAGGAAAATGGGACAACATATTGATGGAATTTGTGGTGGGTCTTCCTAGGACCTAAAATAGTTTTGATTCTATCTGGGTTGTTTTGGATTGCCTTACTAAGCCAGCGATATTCATACCCATGAAGAAGATATTGAATATGAAACAATTAGTTAACACATATAGGAAGTACATTGTGCTATTGCATGAGGTCTCTAGAGATATTGTATGAGACTAAGACTCCAAATTTTTGTCTAAATTTAGGAAAAGGTTGCAAGATTCTTTTGAGACTCGATTAAAGATGATTATCACTTTTCACCTCACCGTTAATGATAGACGGATATGACCATTCAAACCTTGGAGGATATGTTTTGAGTGTGTGTGTTGGATTTTAGGGATAGTTCGGAGGATTGCCTAGACTTGATTGAGTTATCGAACCACAAAAGCTACCATGCTAGTATGGCACCTTTTGAAGCTTTATATGGGAGAAAGTGTCATAGTCATTTATGCTTGAATGATATTACCAAGGGAGTTATAATATTTGGTAGGAAGGGTAAACTCAACCCTAGGTACATTAGATGTATAAGATTGTGGATTATGTTGGCAAGGTCACTTAATATCTAGCCCTACCGATGGAATTGTTGCATGTACATAATGTCTTTCATATATCCTAGTTGAGGAAGCATGTTGTGGATCCTTTTCATATAATTCAAGCGAAGCTGCTAGAACTTAATGGTTCATTAACTTAAAAAGAATAACCAGTAAGCATTGTGGAAACGAAGATTCAAGCAACAAGGTGTTGAGGAGTCCACTAGGGAGACCATTGAGGAGATTTGCACGAAATACCTAAGTATGTTCTCTTAGTCTGATGTCTATGGTGTAGTCCTTATCTTTTTTAAGGGGGTAGTGCCCTGTTACCCTATTGAATGTACTATGTGAGTTGTTGTGTTTGTATACTATGCCTAAACTTTTGTTAGTAGGCTTTAGGGACATAATCTCTTTATGGGGTAGTGTTATAATACCCCATCTTTTTGTGAAGTTGTTAAATGAGAAATTGTAACACCCCAAAATTTCACTACTTTTTTATTATTATTAAAAAAGGGAATAAATTACAATACAAATATTTAAATTAAAACCCGTGAATTGTGGGGATGTTATCGCCACACTTAGTACCAAACCGGTTCTCTCCGACCATTTCAGTACCAAGTGCTAAGGCTAAAAGAAAAGAGTAATCAACTATAAATCTAACAATACATACTTCAAATAAGCATTAAATAGTAGTAAAACAAAATCAGAGTGCAAAATCAAAATTTCTCGAAGGGAATAATCTCACAATCAATAAAAGATTTATTAGAAATACTCAATACAAATAATAAATTAAAAAGGATAAATCCAATACAAAAGAAATAATAAAAGAAAATAGAATCGCATAAAGACTGAAATATGACCACAACTCTCTCAAACTTTGAGCCAAAATAAGCTCAACACACAGCCCCGACTGATGTCTTGCCCACCTGCACAAAGTCAGAAGGGCATACTACTCGTGGGAATGAGTAGCACCCATGAAAAGGATAATCAGTATGCTACATACTGAGTAAAGTAATCGAGTACTAAGGCCAACACATAATAGCACATAAAGAATGCAGAATAATAATAAAGAATATGACCAACATGATAACATAATGCATATGACCATTCATGTAAAAGTATAAATGCCTAATTATAGTCCGGATTAGTTTTTAAATTAATCTTTGATTAGAACTTATTTCACACCATACTTTTTATTAAGTCCACACATGTACGGGAACCCCACTATTTTAGCCGGTGGATTGGTCTCGAGGGTACATGCCTTGCCACTATTTTAGCCGGTGGATCGGTCGCGAGGGTAACATACCCTGCCACTATTTTATGCCGGTGGATCGGTCTGGCCCCTTCTCGTACGGTGTTCCACTATAAGTAATTAGTGTCTTTCCCATGTCTTAACAATGGTAGGTTTTGATTTTGTTGAGCTCGGGATCCCCCACTATTATAGTCGGTGGATCGGTCGTGAGAGAAATATTCCCTGCCACTATTTTATGCCGGTGGATCGGTCATGAGGGAAACATTCCCTACCACTATTATGCCGGTGGATCGATATGGACACGGCTCAACATCTTCCACTTTACGTAATTAATGTCTTAAGTATCTTATTCAAAGGCTTTCACCATGGATATGCATGAATCATTATCTTTATACTTCACACATCACCAATCATAAAATTCCACAATCATAATTACATTTTAATCAATAAATACACATGATAACACAAAAACTCTAAGCAGCCACAACAAACCCTAATTGTCCGCACCAAACCATAGTTAACCACTCCAACCCTACTTAACCATAACAACCATACTTAGCCATTCTAAACCTTAATTAACTATAACAAATCACAATTAGCTACTCCATCCCTATTTAATCACAAAAAACCATAATTATCCACTCCAACCCTAGTTAATCACAACAACCCATAGTTAATCCCTTCAAACCCTAATTCAGTCTCCTCCATACCCTTATAATTTCCTATGTACTATTTTTCATCCCAAGTATTCAAACACCCAAACAACACTTACATTACCTTTCTTACATCCCAAATCAACTTTCCACACGTAAATTTCATTCCCATGCAGACTTTACATGTCCCATGCAACCTCTCGAACTTTTCATACAAACCCTAAATCCCATGCAATTATTAATTCCCACACAAAATCCTAACTCCACCATGCAAACCCTAATACCACCATATAACCAATAATACCACCATGCAACTATTAATATCACCATGCAAACCCTAATACCACCATACAAACCCTAATACCACCATGCAAACCCTAATACCACCATACAACCATTAATACCACCATGCAACCCTAATACCACCATACAACCATTAATACCATCATACAACCATTAATACCACCATGCAACCCTAATACCATCATACAACAATTAATACCACTATACAACCATTAATACCACCATGCAAACCCTAAATTCAATCCACACAAAACTAAAGATCCATCCATACCAAACTCTAGATCCAAACCATAGAAAACCCAAAGATTTGTCCATATAATACAATTGATTAGATTCTCCCATTCATAACCACAAATTAGATTCTCCCATACAAGACCATAAGTTAGATTCTTCCACATAAAATCATAAATTAGAATCTCCTATATTAAACCATAAATTAGATTGTCCCATATAACATCATATATTATATTCTCCCATACAAAATCATCCAAACCATAAATTAGTTCTCTCATACAAAACCATAAATTAAACTCTCCTACACAAAATCATAAAAAGCATAAATAAGATTCTCCCACACGAAACCCTAAAATTCTCCATTTTATTCTTCCACTCATGAATCAATAAAATAATTAGGTCAACTCACCTCCCTTGGTCAACTTCTTTTCCCATCCTCCTTTTTCATCCTTTCTCCCTACACAAACCACATCAACATCCTCACATGCATGTCTTACAGGGTCACAAACAAATCACCACATATATAGAATACGCATGCCATGCAAATACATGAAAACATACTTCAGCTCCACATCATACCAGATACGATATAATTAATAATGATAAATATAGGATACATAGCAGGCGAAGCACATAATGCATATGAACACACAAAAGGCCTTAGTAACACCCATACCTGAAATGACACCGATCTTGGAGCACGCTCCTACGCCTCCTTAGGGCTTTGACCAAATAATAACATACTAATAAAAATAACATTAATAAAATTCTAACTTTGCTAAAGATATAGAAATAATAGAAATATTATAAAAGTTGATAATATAGGGTTAAATAATTTACCCTAATAATAATAATGATACTAAAATAATATCAATGAGAATATAAATAACAATAACAATAACAATAATAATAATAATAATAATAATAATAATAATAATAATAATAATAATAATAAAAAGGACATTATTCAAAAACAAAATAAAATAAATGCTTCAGCCCCTTTACCAAAACAATACTAATAATAATATTAGTAACATAAATAACCAAATTTAGTAATAATGATAATAATGAAATAATAATAATAATAATAATAATAATAGTAGTAGTAGTAATAATAATAATAATAATAATAATAATAATAATAATAATAATAATAATAATAATAATAATAATAGCAAAGCTAATAGTAAAGTAGTTGTAACATTAATAATTAAATAATAATAATAATAGTAATTCAAAATAGTAAAAATAGAATAATTATATTTATAATAATAATAACACATTAATATTAATAATAGTAATAATGGAAATAATAAGAATAACAATAATAAAATTGAAAATAAAATACAATAGGGCTTCAGCCCTCAACAAAAATAATAATCAAAACATTAATAATAATAATAATAATAATAATAATAATAATAATAATAATGATGATGATGATAATAATAATAATATATACTAAAAAAATAATAATAGTATTTATATTCAAATAAATGAAATAAATTAAACTAAGGCTTATAAAAATAGGGAAAAGGGTTGAGAGGGTCTAGGGTTCAACCTTAGGCTGGTGGGGATAGGCGGTATAGGCGACGGCGGTGGCCGGAAAAAGAGAAGAAAGAGGGGAAAGATAAATGCTGGAAAAAGGAGAGGTAGAATGGAGGTGGGAGATGGGGTGTTTAGGGTTGTCCAGGTAGAGATGAATAGAATGGAGATGGCGGCGCATCCAAAGGTGGCAGCAAACAGTGGCGGTGGTGGTGGCCGAATGGAGGAGAAGAGGAGAAAGAGAGGAGGTGAGGGAGAAAGAGGAAAAGAAAGGTAGAGGAAGGTAGAGGATGGTTTGCAACACAATTTGGGAGTTGAAATAAGCGGCGTAAGTGGCGAAAGAGGTGGCTAAGGTTGGCGGAGGTAGAAAGCAGGTTGGTCAAGAAGGCTACTTCACACAATTGGGGGTAGCTTTTGTAGAAAGAATCGAGGGGGGTGGATGATTTGGTTAGCTAGAGGGTGGTGCAGGGAAGGCGTAGGTGGGCGGAGTTGGTGGCGGTGCTGGCCGAAGGTGGAAAAGCTAGTGTCTAAAGGGGCAGTGGCGAACAAGGGAAAACTTTCTAGGTAAGCAGCCAAAGGTTTGATACAAGGCAGATTATAGGGATATTTATAGATTAAAATGGAGGGCTAAGGTGGGAGGGCAAAACTGGAGGATCGGGCAGGTTGTTTTGGCTCACTGGCGGCAGCAAAAGTTGGCGAAAATCAAACGGCAGGATGGTTATGCACAGAAAAAGAAAGAAGAATGCGCGAGAAATGGAGGAAGTGGTTTGGGTCATCATGAACAGCGGAATGACGGGGAAAATAAGGGAGGAACGACCGGTCAAATGGGCAAGATCGGCGGCGTCAGTTTCGGAGGGGGCTGGTCGACGATAATGGCAGGTGCGATCGGTGGGGGAGAGAAGAAGGAGAAGGAAAGGTGTGGGGTTGATCGGAGATCTGAGGAAAAAGAAAAGAAAAGAAAGGGAGGCAGACCGGGCCGTCGGCGCGGACTAAATTTCATTTAAATAGAACAACGCGTTTTGACGAAAATAGGAGTAAAGCGCAGTGCTTCGGGGCGGGCTGCGCTGAAGGAAAAATGGACGAGTGGTTTGGGCCACGAGAAAGGAAAAAAATGGAAAGACGGGATTGGGCCGCTTGGCTGGCCCAAGTCGGGGGAAAAGAAACAGAAAAAAAAGAAGAAAGAAAAAGAAAGAAAAAGGAAGAAAGAAAAGGAAAAAGGGAAAAAGAAAAAGAGAAAAATAATTATTTTGGGTATTTAAATTAATTAAAATATTTGGGATATTGGAAATTAATAATATTTAAATAAAATAATATTTAAACCCCTTTTTAGGCTAAATTAGGATTTTTAAAAGATTTTCCATAAATTCCATTTTAATTAGCAAATCACTCTAATTTTCTTCAATTAAATTATTTATAAAATTCATATTAATTTGAAACTATTTTCTCCTTCTTATTTTAAATAAAATAATTTATTTAATTAATTTCTAAAATAAAATCCTTAATAAGCTAAAATACCAAAATTTCTTCAAATTAAAATACTTGTAAATTCCTTCTTAATTTTCCCTAATTAATTTCCTATTATTTTAATAAAAATAACTTATTTAATTAATTTTCATAATAAAATCTTATTTAATAATAAATAATAAAATTAGAATTTTTGGGGCATTTTAGAAATTATGGCATTTGTTTATTTTTAATTTTGATTTGGAACTATAATGTATTTTTTAAAAAAAGTTAGATTTAATTAAGCTTTTGGAAATTTTATGACTTTAGTTTCAAGTGGATTGATCAACTAGTTCCATGAACTGATCTAATGGTTTGCCATTCTAGCAAAATGGTTTTGCTCAACAAAATCAATTGACTGATTTAGGAACTATTCAATTGTTCTGTAGAATAATCAATGGTAGGCCAAATTGATCGACTTATTTATCGATATGTGTACATTTTTTAAAACTCAATTTCTTGGGAGAATTTCTTATCCTAAAATGGACCCTTGATAATCCCATTCCAATTGTTCTTAACGATTCTTAATCTTTCTTATGATGCATTTGGCTCAAAAGTCTACCTCAAACTAATATGAGGTGTTCACTTGGGATAATTGAGGGGGAAGGTGACCTTAGCTTTGTCTTCTTCCACCTCTTTCCTTTGCACAATTTAGGAATCATTATTTTGATTCTACACCTAATACTACTTATATAAGAGATTCCTTCCATGATGATTTTCCATTTCCCCTTTTGTGTTTGACATTTATGCACTAATTCGACCTACAACTCTCCAAAATTACCGTTTCAGCTCTAGAAGAGAGATTAGCCTATCTTGGACAAAATATAACCATTCAAAAGAAATTCAAATGGTATACATTAAGGTATTTGATATGTTCTTGACCATACTTTTTATTGTATCTAATTGTTGGCCGTAAATAGCCCTAATAGCCCCTTTATGCACCTCTCTTTTACCCATCGAAATAGTCTAGCCCCCTCTAACTGTGTGGTCTTTCTTTTAAAATTTGAGGCTTAATTGGGTTCCTTTCACTCTTTGGATCTTTTCTCTAGCACCTTCTTTTTTATCCCTAAGTAAGGGAGGATCAGATTTAGGAGAAGTTTGAGACACACTTTCCAACAAAAAATCCACTTAGCTTGGTAAGTAATTTTCTTTTTGTAATTCAAGCTCTGATTTATAAAAGTAAGTATTAAAAATTCTAAGGCTTTGACTATGTTTTTAAGGTTTTGAATGTTGAATTTTTTTTACAGATTTAGTTTTCTTAATTAAGGGAAGTTTTACTTGCATCAAGTAAGTCATTCTTACTTCTAAAATGTGACTTGGTTAAGCTTGTGTGTTATGAAATCCTTAAAGTTCTAATTTTATATGTTGGTATGAGTATTTGACTTTCAACATTAGTACTAGAGGATTAAGTTGTAAAATTTCAGATGAATGCATGATTTTTAGGGAAAACTAGGTTGTAATGATTAATTGTGAAATATTCAACTATTGTAAGGTAGAAAGTGTTAATATAATGTTATCTCATGTTTCAATATGGTATGGTAGAAATTTGTAAGTATGATCTGTATGAAAATGGATGTTTTGTGTTATTTGAGGGCAAACTGGTCAACTTGTTAGGTCCAACTGGTTGAATTATCCTTAGAATAGTTGATTAGTTGACCTAAACCGTTGACCAATTGATATATGAGATTTATATGTTATTTTGCTAAGTAAAAATGTCATTTATTCCTCATTATTTTTATAACATTTAATCTTTTCTCGAGCTTTTCTCTTTTGGATAGATTTTGCAGGAAAAGATAAAAATGAAGAAATTCAAAGGAGAAATCAATGAAAAGACAAAAGGAAGCAAAGAACACATCAAGAGATATGGAATCAATGGAAGAAAAGACTAGAAATGAAGAATATATATCAAAGGGAAGATTGTGTTGAAATTTCATGAAGAAATAATGAAGAAACAAGAAACACGGCCCCCCCGTGTTTATGAAACACGGCCCGTGTTTTTCTATCAGCACACAAATTTCAGCACTTAAAAATCAGCATTTGGCAGATTTCAGCACTTAAAAATACGGGGGTCCCGTGTTTTCTAACACGGACCGTGTTTCTCTCAACTTCTGTAACCGTTCGCGCAACGTTTCCCCGATATATTTCTAAAGTTTGAACATTCGAAAGAGTGGTTCGGGGGGAGTTCGAGAATGGGATTTTCTCTTTCTCTCTATACTCTCTAGATACCACATGTAATTTGTAATTCCAATTCTCTTTCTCTTCATTGTATTCAATTGAACAATCAACAATCTGCAATTCAATTCGATAAGTTCTTCTCCATTCCTCTTTTAATTGCAAGTTTTGATTTTTGATTGAATGCAATTCAATTCTCTTTGTTGTATGATTATTTTTCTTGCGTTTGGTGTTTCATTGTTAATTTATTTATAAGCATTGATGTTAATGATAGATTATTGCATTTAATTATGTGTTATTGCAATTATGTAGATAGTATAAGGTAGGAGGATTTGATGACGGAATTAGGGTTTGGATTTTGAATTCATGATTCTAGATGGAATTTAATTGGATTGATGGACGGAATTGAATGATCTCGCATCATAGATTAAGAATTTAAACTAATTAGACTGATCACCTATCTAGTTTAGATCTTAATCTACGCTAAGATAACGAAATTAACACGTAATTGTTAATTAACGTTTTCAAAGTAGCAAAAGATTAATTATTAATCTTGTCCATTATTCATATGATTGCATGATCCGAGCTTATGTGATTATGGTCGTAGTTGACTGCTTTCCGTTTGTAATGCTGCCATTAATTGAATCTAGTGTTCTTAACCTAGGTTATTAATTGGTTAGATGATAAATTGAGAGCTTATTCAATTTATTAGAATTGAGAGAAAGCAAAGAGATGAATTAATATGAGTTTCTATAGGTCAACGTTAAATCATTTAGAATCATTCTTTTCTCTATGATTATTTGATATCCTAATTCCATAATCAATACCTTCCTATCCTTATTCATTAATTAGTGAGTACAATGTTTTATTATTTATCCATACTTTAGATATTGATGATAGAATTATATGTTATTGCATGACTGGGGTTTTAACATCGATTACAGAATTATTGATTATATTCCATTCCTTGTGGGTTCGACTCCTTCTTGCCATATACTACGTATTTGGAAATTAGGATTTATTTATTAAATTTGTTGTGCATACGATAGCGCATCAAATTTTTGGCGCCGTTGCCGGGGAATTGGCAATTATAATCTCTAGTTTTGTTTTTGTTGTGGTTTCTTATTTTAGTTTTTGATAAATTCTTCACGTGACCTCATCTAATCTTTGATTGTGTGCCATCTTCAGGCATTCACAATTGAGATCATTTGCGATCGAGCATCAAGGACAAATTATTCCAGCCATAGATCCAAACTCATCTTCTCCAATTGCAACTAGGACAAGAAGGAAGTTGGAACAAGCTAATCAGATTCCATCACCTTTTGAAGAAAGTTCCACAAACTTGGAAGAAGACGACATAGAGGATTTGTGTAGTACACCTTACTACATTAATCCACCGATGGCAGAGCGAACTCTCAAGGAGCTAGCTGCTCCTATCTTCAACCCTAATCTTTTATGCATTAATTATCCTGCTGATAATGATACTTGTGAAATCAAACCTGGATTAATACGAGCCTTACCTGTTTTTACAGGTTTTAAAGACAATAATTCCATGGGTTCAAGCTGTTTCACCGACCCAAATAAATTTCTCAAGGAATTCCATATAGCTTGTTCTGGTATGAAACCGAATGGAGTAAGTGTAGAAAAACTTAAACTCAAAGCTTTTCCTTTTGCTTTGGCTGATGCTGCTAAGGAATGGTTATATGATCTACCAGCGGGCTCAGTAAACACTTGGACTGATATGCAAAAGGTTTTCCTTGAAAAATATTTTCCTTCATCAAGAGCAACTAATATAAGAAAGGAAATATGTGGTATTAGGCAAGATGGAGGAGAATCTTTACACGAATATTGGGAACGTTTCAAGAAATTGTGTGGTAGTTGTCCTAATCATCAAATTAGTGAACAATTATTAATACAATATTTTTACGAAGGTTTATCTCCTATGGATCGCAATATGATAGATGCTGCTAGTGGTGGTACTTTAGTTGATAAAACACCCATCGAAGCAAAAAGGTTAATTGCGAATATGGCATCTAACTCACAATATTGTAATAGGGGTAATACTTCTATGTCTCAACAGGTGAAAGAAACCAATATTGCTGAATTAAAAACGCAAGTATCAAATTTGACAGCTCTTGTGGAAAGAGTTGTAGGAGAAAAGATTCCTGCCAAGGTATGTGGAATTTGTTCTTTTACAGGTCATCCAACTGATATGTGTCCTACTTTGCAGGAAGAACAACAAGTAAACGCCATTGGAGGACAACCATTTCCAAAAAGGAATGATCCATTTGCTCCAACATATAATCCTGGATGGAAGGATCACCCAAATCTAAGGTATGGAAACACTCAACAAAGTGGTAACTCATATTTCCGACCACAGATGTATCAAAATCAGCAAGGAGCAAATCCACCTCCCGGATTTTTCCAAATTCCACCAAATCAGCAAAGACCACCATTTCAACCGATGCCTCCACCACAAGTTTCACAACAATCGAGTGGTATGCCCTTGGAAGATTTGGTAAAATCTTTAGCTACCAATACCTTACAATTCCAACAAGAGACCAGAAACGGTATTAAGAATTTGGAAAATCAAGTGAGTCAACTAGCAGATTCCCTTGGAAAAATGCAAGCACAAGGTTCTTCAAAATTCCCTAGCCAGACTGAACGAAATCCCAAGGAAAATGCTAGTGCTATCACAACTCGCAGTGGAAAACAACTATCTGATCCAAGAAAAATGGATGAAGAAGAAAACACAAACAAGGACACAGATGAAACAAAGGTTGAAGAAGAAATTAAGGAAGATTCAACACAAACGGTGAAGACTAAGTCACATTCTCCTATAAAAATTCCTGCTCCTTTTCCTAGCAGGTTGGCCAAAAACAAGAAGGAAAATCATGATAAGGAGATATTTGACATATTCAAGAAGGTAGAAGTCAACCTTCCTCTCATTGATGCGATCAAACAAGTACCCAGGTATGCGAAATTCCTCAAGAACTTGTGTACAAATAAAAGGAAACTTAATGAGAATGAAAAGGTAAGTGTGGGAGAAAATGTATCAGCAATGTTGCAAAGAAAGCTTCCACCAAAGTGCAAAGATCCAGGTATTTTCACTATACCTTGCAAAATTGGAAACACGAGGTACGAAAAATGCATGCTCGACTTAGGTGCTTCAATAAATGTCATGCCTTTATCTATCTTTAACACCCTAAGTCTAGGTCCTTTAAAGGAAACTCGTGTTATTATCCAATTGGCTGATAGATCTAACACATATCCTGAAGGGGTTATTGAAGATGTCTTAGTTCAGGTTAATGAATTAGTTTTTCCTGCGGATTTCTATGTGTTAGATATGCAAGATAATGGCTTGACTAATCCATCACCTATATTGTTAGGGAGACCATTCCTAAAAACTTCAAAAACAAAAATTGATGTCCACGATGGAGTGTTAACCATGGAATTTGATGGTGAAATTATTAAGTTTAACATATATGATTCCATGAAATTTCCTGCAGATGGTGAAGAGGTATCTATGATCGATGTCATTGAAAATTTAACTGAAATAGTGTACCAATTATCATCAGCTGATCCTTTAGAACTAACTTTGACGAAAGGAATAGCGACTGAAAAATTGGAAGAATTAAGTAAATTGTATGACGTTGATGAAGAAATCAAGGAGGTAGTGGATGCTTTGGAAACATTTCCGAGCAGAATTGGAAAATTTGTGGATTTGCCATTGACAGTGGATAGGCCTGTACCTTCCATAGAACAACCCCCTGAAGTGGAATTGAAACCTTTACCTGACCATCTCAAATATGCATTCTTAGGAGATAAGAATACCCTTCCGGTTATCATATCTAGTGAACTAACATCTCATCAGGAAGAAAAACTGGTTAACGTATTGAAGAAATACAAATCAGCTTTGGGGTGGACAGTTGCTGATATTAAGGGTATTAGTCCTTCAGTTTGTATGCATCGGATTTTAATGGAAGAAGATGTGAAGCCTTGTAGACAAGTACAACGTAGGTTGAATCCGATAATGATGGAGGTTGTGAAGAAAGAGGTTCTTAAATTGCTAAGTGTGGGAGTCATTTATCCAATTTCTGATAGTAGTTGGGTAAGTCCGCTTCAGGTCGTCCCAAAGAAAACAGGCATAACAGTAGTGGAGAATGATAAAGGAGAAATGGTTCCTACTAGAGTTCAAAATGGTTGGAGGGTATGTGTTGACTATAGAAAACTGAACTCCATGACTAGGAAAGATCATTTTCCTTTACCATTTATGGATCAAATGTTAGAACGGCTAGCGGGTCATGCTTATTATTGTTTCCTTGATGGTTATTCGGGATATGTGCAGGTTCCCATAGCTCCAGAAGATCAAGAGAAAACCACATTTACATGTCCCTACGGTACGTTTGCATATCGACGCATGCCGTTTGGATTATGTAATGCTCCAGCTACATTTCAAAGGTGTATGGTAAGTATATTCTCTGAATATCTGGAGAAAATTATCGAGGTATTCATGGATGATTTTAGTATCCATGGAGATACTTTTGAAGAATGCCTAGGTAATTTGACCCTTATCTTGAAAAGGTGTTTGGAAACAAATCTTGTGCTAAATTCTGAAAAATGCCATTTTATGGTCCAACAAGGAATAGTTTTGGGACACGTCATTTCATCCAAAGGGATTGAAGTAGATAAAGCAAAAATTGATCTTATTTCTTCATTACCTTATCCATCAACTGTCAAAGATGTGCGATCATTTTTAGGGCATGCCGGGTTTTACCGCCGATTTATCAAGGATTTTTCTAAAATAGCCCAACCATTATGCAAACTTCTTCAAAAAGAAAATGAATTTCATTTTGATGATGCATGCCAAAAATCATTTGACTATTTAAAGGAAAAATTGATAAGTGCACCCATTCTTCAACCACCTGATTGGAATTTCCCATTTGAATTGATGTGTGATGCATCTAATTTTGCTGTTGGTGCGGTGTTAGGTCAACGAATCGGGAAAGAGCCACACGTGATATATTATGCCTCACGCACCTTGAATGAAGCTCAACTTAACTACACAACTACCGAAAAGGAGCTTCTTGCTATTGTCTTTGCTTTGGATAAATTTCGTTCTTATCTGTTAGGAACTGAAATAATTGTTTACTCTGATCATGCAGCGTTGAAATATTTGTTAGCAAAGAAAGAGGCAAAACCACGACTGATTAGATGGATTCTTCTACTTCAAGAATTCAATATTCGCATTAAAGATAAGAAAGGAACCGAAAACGGAGTAGCAGATCATCTTAGTCGGTTAATCAAACAAGTTGAAGTTGAAGCACCTATCAATGAAGCATTTCCGGATGAGCAACTTCATGTCATTGGGAATGAGATACCATGGTATGCTGACATGGTTAATTTTCTCGTAGCTAAGGTATTTCCCTCTCACTTTACAAAAGCACAGAAAGATAAAATGAAAAGTCAGGCAAAATATTTTGTATGGGACGATCCATACTTGTGGAAACAATGTGCCGACCAAATCATTAGAAGATGTATTCCTGATAGTGAGGTCTTGTCAATTTTACATTTTTGTCACAGCTACGCTTGCGGGGGACATTTTGGTCCCAAACGAACAGCTTATAAAGTTCTAGAGAGTGGATTCTTTTGGCCTACATTGTTTAGAGACTCTCATGAATTTTGTAAAACGTGTGAAAACTGTCAAAAGACTGGGGGATTAGGTCCTAGGAATGAAATGCCACAAACTCCTATCATAGCATGCGAAATCTTTGATGTTTGGGGTATGGATTTTATGGGCCCCTTTCCATCTTCTTTCGGGTTTAAATACATTCTTGTTGCTGTTGATTATGTGTCAAAATGGGTGGAGGCTAAGGCCACCCGTACTGATGATGCAAAGGTTGTTGCAGATTTTCTTCAAACTAACATTTTTGCAAGGTTTGGCATACCAAGGGCCATCATCAATGATAAAGGTTCACACTTCTGCAACAGAACCGTAGAAGCTCTATTAAAGAAATATCATGTGACACATCGAATATCTACAGCATATCATCCACAAACCAATGGTCAGGCCGAGGTATCTAACCGCGAAATCAAATCAATCTTGGAAAAAATGGTGAAACCAACAAGAAAGGATTGGAGTTTACATCTTAATGATGCACTCTGGGCCTATCGTACAGCTTTCAAAACTCCAATTGGTATGTCTCCATATCGTTTGGTATACGGTAAGCCTTGTCATCTACCAGTTGAGTTAGAACATAAAGCTTTTTGGGCCGTCAAGAAATGTAACATGGAGTCAACTGAAATTGGAAAACATAGGAGACTCCAATTACAAGAATTGGAAGAAATAAGAAATGAGGCTTTTGAAACTGCATTGAGATATAAAGATAGAACTAAAGCAGTTCATGATAAGTTCATTCTTAGAAAGAATTTTGATATTGGTCAAAAAGTTTTATTGTATCATTCTCGATTGAAGTTATTTCCAGGAAAATTGAGGTCGAGATGGATCGGCCCATTTGTTGTGACTAATGTGTTTTCTCATGGTGCAGTTGAAATTAAAAGTGAGAAAACAGGAAAAATATGGAAAGTCAATGGACATCGCCTAAAACCTTACTACGAAGGACATCAAGTGCACAATTTGGAAGTGGTTGATCTTACCACTCCCAATTATGAAAGCTGAAAGACTTGCATTTTGTCACTTGGGACACCCAAGTGTTGTATATAAGTTTTCTTTATTTCATATTTTTCTTTTTACATATTTGGTATGACTTTGATGTACATATTGTTATCTGTGTGGCAAAACATTGGTAGTTTATTCCTTTGTTAAAAAAAAAAAAAAAAAAAAAAAAAAAAAAAAAAAAAAAACACGGGGGGGTCGTATTTTTAAACACGGCCCGTGTTTCTTCTTCTGCAGAAAATTTCAGAATTCCAGAGAGCTCAAAATTTAACACGGGGGGTCCGTATTTGTTAACACGGCCCGTGTTTCTCCTTCTGCAGAAAATTTCAGAATTCCAGAGAGCTCAAAATTTAACACGGGGGGTCCGTATTTGTTAACACGGCCCGTGTTTCTTCTTCTGCAGAGAATTTCAGAATTCCAGAGACCTTAAAAATTAACACGGGGGTACCGTATTTAGTTACACGGTCCGTGTTTCTTTCTCTGCAAAACTGTTCAAAATTCCAGAGACCTTAAAAATTAACACGGGGGTACCGTATTTAGTTACACGGTCCGTGTTTCTTTCTCTGCATAACTGTTCAAAATTCCAGAGAGCCAAAAATATAACACGGGGGTACCGTATTTCCTAAATACGGTCCGTATTTCCCTCCAGAACCCTTTTTCCCCCCCGTGTTTCAGATCTGAAAATAACACGACCCTCTCTTCGTTTCTCTCCCAATTTCGCAGCACTCCTCTCCTTCGATTTCTCCATTTTTTTCTCACTCAAATCTTCAATTCATACAAAATCCTACTCCATTTTCATCTCAACTTCTCTTCCCACCTTTAATTTTCTTTCCCCTGTCACTTTATCTCTGTCATTCATAAACAGAGCATCGTCGTTCTTCTCCAAACCCTAACATCCCCCGTCCATTGTTTCATCTATTTTTTTTTTGCAATTTGACTTAGGGTTTTCGTGGGATTTGATATCTACATATCATCCTTCCGATTTCTACTTTGTTTTCACCATTTTCACGATTTAAGGTAAGTATTTTTCTCTTATGACAGCAATGTTCATCCAATTTCAATGTTGTCTTACATATGTTGTTTTCCCGACTTACTGGGTTTAGAAATCGGGTGTTTGACATAATGACAGCATATGTATGCTTTCAGTGCAGCTTGGTCATAAAATTGTCATTGTCAATTTCGTTTGATTTTTATGTATATGCTGAAAATTTCATGCTGTCACCACTGAATTTTAACTAAAATGTGGTCATCTTTGTGTAGATGGCACCGAAAAAGAAACAACGTGCTGAAGGTCAATCCTCGAGATCCCAATCATCACCAACGCAAGCAAGACACCGTCGTAATCGTCCAAACGATTTAGGTATCATTTTTACCTCCCCCGAGCAACAAGAAAGGTACGATTACTTATCTCAGAGGCGTATCACTGGTACTAGATATCTAGATGATGGATGTTTGCACACATTGGGCATTCATAATCAAGTCATGCGTATGCTCGAAACTATAGGTTTGCAACATTTTGTATATTGTACTAATCACACCTATAGACGTTTGACTTTAGAATTTTTAAGTACCTTTGAATTGTGTGCTGAAATTGGTGATATTGGTGATACAAAGAATAATCAAGGGTATATTTCTTTTTGTCTTTTAAATGAGGATAGACAATTAGCACTGCATGAACTTGCCCACATTTTCATGTTACCTTCACAGGGAGTTAGATTCATGTTACCCTTGTTTTATGCCAACCGTTTTTTCGCAAAAATAGGTGATACAACGAATATGCCTACTCCCGATACATTCCGCATTTCAGAAGCCAAATCCTCTAGGATTTTTAACCTAGTTTTCCGATACATTCAGAGGCTTTTGGCTACTACCATATTTGGGAGAGGCGATAGTACCGGAGTCGTTCGTTCAATTGAACTTTTCTTTCTCTACTCCATGCTTGAACATTATTCTGTTGATACTGCCTATTTTATTGCCAAACAATTTCAAAAATTTGATGCACTGTCGTATGTACAACAAATTTAACAAATAAATCCTAATCCCCAAATACGTAGTATATGGCAAGAAGGAGTCGAACCCACAAGGAATGACGTTTTAATCACTAATTTTGCTATTGATGTTATAAACCCGTTGGTACAATTTCATTGATTCCTAACTAAATTCAATTATACTAAAGCTTTAACCACGACTTTACAATTAGGGGAGGATTGAATTGATGATGGAATTAAAATGTCATACATTCACATAAAAGAATGATTCTAAATAGTTTAATGTTGACTTAAGAAATTCAGAATAATAATTTCTATACTTCCTCTCGACCTTAATAAATTGAATATGCTCTCAATTTATTTTTGCATCCAATTAATAACCTAGGTTACGAACACTAGATTCAATTAATAGTAGCATTATGAACGGGAAGTAGCCAACTACAATCATAATCACAAAAGCTCGGATCATGCAATTGCACGAATTAATGGTCTTTTTGCTACTATAGACAAATTGATTAACAATTCCGGATTAACTTCATTGTCTTAGCAAAGACTAAATCCTAAACCAAATAGGTGATCAATCTAGTCAGTTCAAGAATCTTAATCTATGATATGGAATCATTCAATTCAAACCATTAATTCAATTAAACATCATATAGAATCAAACATTTACATTATAAGATGATAATTACGTTATGATTCCATCTTCAATTTATCCTACCCTGTTTTACTTATCCAAATCTCTGCATACTCATAATTCATACAAATATACAGAAATACTAAAAGTTAATGACAATAACACATTCACAAATTCTATTCTTTCAACAATTAGATAACAATGAAATGATCACAAGTAAAATTGCATAAAAACTACTTAAATTCTGCAAAATGGAAATACAGAAATTAACAAAGGAATAGAGAAACTTATCAATTGAAGTGCAGAATGTCAAATCATCAATAGAATTCAAGAAGATCAAAGATTGGAATTGTGCATTACATGTATATTCTAAAGGAATAAAGGGAGAAAAAAAAATACATTCGATCCCTCTTTCGATATCCCGAACTCTGTTTTATATCCCCTTTTTATCAGAAACAAGTTGCGTGGCAGTTATACATTTTTAACTGAAAACACGGTCCGTGTTTATGAAACACGGGACCCCCGTGTTTTCTTCCAACCGTTCCGCTGACAAAGTTTTACCGACCGCCATTCGGGACTAATAACACGGTCCGTGTTATGGAAACACGGGACCCCTGTGTTTTCTTCTCTTGCACTCAATTCCTTTGAAAGTTTGAGCTTCACTTCTCTTGATATATTTGTTCCTTTTCCAACTTTGCTCTCCTTGATTCGGCATTTCTTGATGTGTTTTCTACTTGATTTCTTCTTCTCATTGATTTCTCCTTGAATTTCTTCAATTCTTTTCTTTCCTGTAAAACTTATTCAAAGGAGGAAAACTCGACGAAAAGATTAAATCTAGTAGAAATTATGAGGGATAAATGATATTTTTAAATATGAAAATAATCAATAAATCTCATCTATCAAATATTCCCATACTTGAATTATTGCTTGTCCTCAAGCAATATCATAACATGCAATGAATACATCAAGAAATGTAAGAAAAACAGATCATGGAATACACAATTTATTAGATTGGAATTATTCATGTACGAAGTTCAACTCGGACTGGGACTGAAAAAAAAAACTACTTGTAAATCATGAAATATCACTGATAGAAATATTTTTGGATCACATCTTATATCACCTTAAAAACAGTCTTATCAAATGCTCAAACGGTTTAAGAACGAAAATTATAATAATTAGTATCTCATCATGCAAATTAGATCAAGACTAATGAAATTCAATTTGGTAAATTCTTACTTTCGGAATGTGGGAACGCTCACTCTTTAGTGTATCGGGTATGATGTGTTTACTCTCAAATCTTCTCCAAATGATGATGATCGCCCATATGTTTGCCATTATTCTCAATTCGCCACCACTGAAAAGAACTAAAGTATATAAGAATCAAAAGGTCTTAAATTTGGTTGTAATGGGGCTAGGGTTCTAAGGTGGGATGGAATTTTGGTATTGTAGCTAGACTCTACCAACTAGAGGAGCAAATTTTTTTTTTTTTTTTTTTTTTTTTTATATGATTATATGATCACACCCCCATACTTAGATTTCACCTTATTAACAAAACAAAAGTTATCCTTGAAAATATTTTTGCTCCACTAGTCGTAGAATAAGGAAGGGAAAAACATATGGAGATTAGTTGTTAATAAAGTTTAAATCAATAAAAACATGTCAATAGGCTCAAAGGGGTATGCAATGGATAACAATTTTTCAAGGTAGGTTATTTGGCCAACCTGCTAGGAAAAGGAGCAGGAATTTTTATAGGAGAATGTGACTTAGTCTTCACCGTTTGTGTTGAATCTTCCTTAATTTCTTCTTCAACCTTTGTTTCATCTGTGTCCTTGTTTGTGTTTTCTTCTTCATCCATTTTTCTTGGATCAGATAGTTGTTTTCCACTGCGAGTTGTGATAGCACTAGCATTTTCCTTGGGATTTCGTTCAGTCTGGCTAGGGAATTTTGAAGAACCTTGTGCTTGCATTTTTCCAAGGGAATCTGCTAGTTGACTCACTTGATTTTCCAAATTCTTAATACCGTTTCTGGTCTCTTGTTGGAATTGTAAGGTATTGGTAGCTAAAGATTTTACCAAATCTTCCAAGGGCATACCACTCGATTGTTGTGAAACTTGTGGTGGAGGCATCGGTTGAAATGGTGGTCTTTGCTGATTTGGTGGAATTTGGAAAAATCCGGGAGGTGGATTTGCTCCTTGCTGATTTTGATACATCTGTGGTCGGAAATATGAGTTACCACTTTGTTGAGTGTTTCCATACCTTAGATTTGGGTGATCCTTCCATCCAGGATTATATGTTGGAGCAAATGGATCATTCCTTTTTGGAAATGGTTGTCCTCCAATGGCGTTTACTTGTTGTTCTTCCTGCAAAGTAGGACACATATCAGTTGGATGACCTGTAAAAGAACAAATTCCACATACCTTGGCAGGAATCTTTTCTCCTACAACTCTTTCCACAAGAGCTGTCAAATTTGATACTTGCGTTTTTAATTCAGCAATATTGGTTTCTTTCACCTGTTGAGACATAGAAGTATTACCCCTATTACAATATTGTGAGTTAGATGCCATATTCGCAATTAACCTTTTTGCTTCGATGGGTGTTTTATCAACTAAAGTACCACCACTAGCAGCATCTATCATATTGCGATCCATAGGAGATAAACCTTCGTAAAAATATTGTATTAATAATTGTTCACTAATTTGATGATTAGGACAACTACCACACAATTTCTTGAAACGTTCCCAATATTCGTGTAAAGATTCTCCTCCATCTTGCCTAATACCACATATTTCCTTTCTTATATTAGTTGCTCTTGATGAAGGAAAATATTTTTCAAGGAAAACCTTTTGCATATCAGTCCAAGTGTTTACTGAGCCCGCTGGTAGATCATATAACCATTCCTTAGCAGCATCAGCCAAAGCAAAAGGAAAAGCTTTGAGTTTAAGTTTTTCTACACTTACTCCATTCGGTTTCATACCAGAACAAGCTATATGGAATTCCTTGAGAAATTTATTTGGGTCGGTGAAACAGCTTGAACCCATGGAATTATTGTCTTTAAAACCTGTAAAAACAGGTAAGGCTCGTATTAATCCAGGTTTGATTTCACAAGTATCATTATCAGCAGGATAATTAATGCATAAAAGATTAGGGTTGAAGATAGGAGCAGCTAGCTCCTTGAGAGTTCGCTCTGCCATCGGTGGATTAATGTAGTAAGGTGTACTACACAAATCCTCTATGTCGTCTTCTTCCAAGTTTGTGGAACTTTCTTCAAAAGGTGATGGAATCTGATTAGCTTGTTCCAACTTCCTTCTTGTCCTAGTTGCAATTGGAGAAGATGAGTTTGGATCTATGGCTGGAATAATTTGTCCTTGATGCTCGATCGCAAATGATCTCAATTGTGAATGCCTGAAGATGGCACACAATCAAAGATTAGATGAGGTCACGTGAAGAATTTATCAAAAACTAAAATAAGAAACCACAACAAAAACAAAACTAGAGATTATAATTGCCAATTCCCATCAAAAAAAAAAAAAAATAAAAAAATTTAAGGAGAACTTTTGTTTTGTTAAAAGGTGAAATCTAAGTATGGGGGTGTGAATATCATAAAAAAAAAATGGAGGAAGTAGCTAAGCATTTTTCTTCTCAAAAAAAAAAAATTTAAGAAAAAAAAAGAAGAAGAATAAGAGGAGAATAAAATTTCATGTCTTTTGATGTTATTTGGTTGAATGGAAGGGTTTGAAATTAAAAAAAAAAAGGGGGAAGTGAAGTAAAGGAGAAGAGGAGAAATTATGATTTAATTGAAATAAATAAATTACTTCTCTAGTTCGTAGAGTCTAGCTACCATCCCAAAATTCTATCCCACCTTAAAACCCTAGCCCCATTACAACCAAATTTAAGACCTTTTGATTCTTATATACTTTAGTTCTTTTCAGTGGTGGCGAATTGAGAATAATGGCAAACATATGGGCGATCATTATCATTTGGAGAAGATTTGAGAGTAAACACATGATACCCTATACACATAAGAGTGAGCATTTTCACTTACCGAAAGTAAGCATCTACCAATATAAATTTCATTAATCTTGATCTAAATTTGCATGGTGAGATACTAACTATATTAGCTCTCATTCCCTAACCACTTGAGCATTTGATAAGACTATTCATAAGGTGTGTTAGATATGTGATCCAAAATATTTTCAACATTGTGATTTTATGATTCATAAGTGTTTTAAGTCCCAATGCATTGCTAAACTCTATGAATGAATAAATCCAATCTTATATTTCTTGTAGTTTAGGACTTATCTCATTTGTAATCCTTGATGTTTCTTTTGTGCATGACATGATGTTGCTTGAGGACAAGCAACGATTTAAGCATGGGGGTATTTGATATATGAGATTTATATGTTATTTTGCTAAGTAAAAATGTCATTTATTCCTCATTATTTTTATAACATTTAATCTTTTCTCGAGCTTTTCTCTTTTGGATAGATTTTGCAGGAAAAGATAAAAATGAAGAAATTCAAAGGAGAAATCAATGAAAAGACAAAAGGAAGCAAAGAACACATCAAGAGATATGGAATCAATGGAAGAAAAGACTAGAAATGAAGAATATATATCAAAGGGAAGATTGTGTTGAAATTTCATGAAGAAATAATGAAGAAACAAGAAACACGGCCCCCCCGTGTTTATGAAACACGGCCCGTGTTTTTCTATCAGCACACAAATTTCAGCACTTAAAAATCAGCATTTGGCAGATTTCAGCACTTAAAAATACGGGGGTCCCGTGTTTTCTAACACGGACCGTGTTTCTCTCAACTTCTGTAACCGTTCGCGCAACGTTTCCCCGATATATTTCTAAAGTTTGAACATTCGAAAGAGTGGTTCGGGGGGAGTTCGAGAATGGGATTTTCTCTTTCTCTCTATACTCTCTAGATACCACATGTAATTTGTAATTCCAATTCTCTTTCTCTTCATTGTATTCAATTGAACAATCAACAATCTGCAATTCAATTCGATAAGTTCTTCTCCATTCCTCTTTTAATTGCAAGTTTTGATTTTTGATTGAATGCAATTCAATTCTCTTTGTTGTATGATTATTTTTCTTGCGTTTGGTGTTTCATTGTTAATTTATTTATAAGCATTGATGTTAATGATAGATTATTGCATTTAATTATGTGTTATTGCAATTATGTAGATAGTATAAGGTAGGAGGATTTGATGACGGAATTAGGGTTTGGATTTTGAATTCATGATTCTAGATGGAATTTAATTGGATTGATGGACGGAATTGAATGATCTCGCATCATAGATTAAGAATTTAAACTAATTAGACTGATCACCTATCTAGTTTAGATCTTAATCTACGCTAAGATAACGAAATTAACACGTAATTGTTAATTAACGTTTTCAAAGTAGCAAAAGATTAATTATTAATCTTGTCCATTATTCATATGATTGCATGATCCGAGCTTATGTGATTATGGTCGTAGTTGACTGCTTTCCGTTTGTAATGCTGCCATTAATTGAATCTAGTGTTCTTAACCTAGGTTATTAATTGGTTAGATGATAAATTGAGAGCTTATTCAATTTATTAGAATTGAGAGAAAGCAAAGAGATGAATTAATATGAGTTTCTATAGGTCAACGTTAAATCATTTAGAATCATTCTTTTCTCTATGATTATTTGATATCCTAATTCCATAATCAATACCTTCCTATCCTTATTCATTAATTAGTGAGTACAATGTTTTATTATTTATCCATACTTTAGATATTGATGATAGAATTATATGTTATTGCATGACTGGGGTTTTAACATCGATTACAGAATTATTGATTATATTCCATTCCTTGTGGGTTCGACTCCTTCTTGCCATATACTACGTATTTGGAAATTAGGATTTATTTATTAAATTTGTTGTGCATACGATAGCGCACCACCAATACATCTATGGTGACCTTGATCTTACTCTCTACTTAAACCTATCAACTAGTTTTGTAGAATTGATGGCCTAGTCAATGAATAGTCAACTGATTTGTCCAAACTGATTGACCAGTTTGTGGGGAACCCTAGGTTTGGCTAAGTTAAACCAATTGAATATTTGACCCAAATTGATGACTAATTCATCCAACCTATTGGCTGGTTAGGCTAACCAGTCCACTAGTTCGGACAGTTTGTGTGGTCTTAGTTTCTTAGCTTGGATATGCTTTGAGATTGTGCCTAACATTGTTACAAGACTATTTAATGGGTAAAATGCATCTATTGACATGGATTAACAACCTAATGGATGGATTAAATGAATTATGATGCATGATATATTCAATGGTCATTATTATAGTCTTGATAGGTAAACCTGAGAAGCTATTTAATGGCTCAAAAAGGGAAATTAAATCCAAAAATTTATCTTGAGTGGATTAAGCTTGTGAAATCGGTAATTTTTGAGTAAGAGTTGATGTAAATTCCAAATATAGTCGGGAGCAGTAAGGGTTAATATGGAATGAGCATATAGATGTCTCCTTTGTATATTGTGTGGGCCTTTAATGATCAAGTAACCTCATAAATAATGTTCTAATTATGTAATGTAAAAGAAAATTGAGTTGTGTATGGGTTTGGGTTACTCAATCCTCAAATAGCTACCAGGGGCTAGTCTACCTTCGGATGTTATTGGTGCCTTCAAATGGGATCTTAGTAGATCCCAATACCTTACCTATTCTAGACACTAATAATGTACTAAAGGGTATCGATACTAAAAGGTCTAGTTACCTAGGTGGTTTATGGCTTCGACCTAGACTTAGGTCTATTGGTGGTTGCTTGGTTTTGGCCCAGACTTATGCCCATTGGTTGTTATTTGGCTTCTGCCTAGAGTTTATGTCCCTTGATTGGGATAGGATTTCTTGTTATATGATACCATGGGGTGGTGCACAATCCGTGACTCAATGATAACAATAAAAATTAGAATGAGTATTTGGATAATAAGTGGAATAATTATTTCACATAAGAATGTGGTTTAAGAGAAATTAGAGTAGAGGAAAAGAAATGGTAATGTAGAATAAGACCTATAGAAGAACTTGTGTGCCTGCATGAACGTAACCTTACTATTAATTGAATAATTCTTCTTGTAGCATATATACCATCATCCATGACTTAGTACTAGGGTGTTGAGCACGATTAATCATATGTGGTACAAACCTTCTATGCCTAACATGGCCATGATAGAGTATGTAACCAGTTTGTATGTAGTATGCATGAAACTGTACCTATATCTTATTTGCATGAGCATCTAATGTGCTTGTAGCTCCATTGAGGAGGTAACTTAACTTACTTAGTATGAAGCATACTAATGTGCTCGTTTGCTTGATCATTTGCTCATTCCCATGAATAGAGGGCCATATGCAAGTTTTTGGAGAGGGCCAATAGTTGGCCAATCTCGTGTAGGGTAGTGGGTTCTGAGAGGATGGATATCCAAAGACAATGAGAGGTCCTTAATAGACCAGAGTTTAGGGTTTCACTAAATTTTGGTTTTCTATAATTTCAACCCAGTACTATAGTTAATTTTTCTCCCTTGCGTAATTGAATATTTCAAAATACTGAGGTCTTTTACTTGGAAGTTTTCCTTTGTATGTCATATAATAAGTTTTAGTACTCTCTACTATGTCTTTTTTGATTTTCATTTCTCAACCTTGTGTCTAATATAGGACAAGAACCTATCCTATGTTACGTACGATGGTAGCACCCCATTTTTCCTAAGTGTTTATTAGCTTTACCCTTCGACAAGCTTTTTAGAAATTATTTTTTTTAGTAGTGAAAAATGGGTGTGTTACAAGGACAATAGATTCAAGGTAACAAAAACAAAAAGCCTAAACTCTTTTTGAATTGGTAATTATCATGATGATATACTAATGTGATGTTTTACATGTGGATGTATGCGGAATCTTATCAGGTAGACCATGGCAATATGATAGATATGCTATTACTAATGAATATCTTGTTGAAAAGGATAGGAAAACACATAAAGTTAAACCTTCTAACTATAATAATGATAACATAGTCGAGGGTAAAAAGAATTTATTTATCTATGAAAAGGTTATGGTAGAATATATTAAGGAATAAAGTAGTTGCTATGCTGTGATTATCATAGAATCCCAACAAGGGAAGAAAAATAAAAGTAATCTTTGATTAAATTAGTGTATAGATAAATATAAAGATGTATTTTCTAATGACTTACTACCAGAATTACCACCTAAAAGAGGGATAGAACATGCTACAGACTTAATGCATGGTATGTATTTTCTTAATTGATGAGCCTATAAATGTAATCTATAAGAAGCTAAGGAATTAGAGATATAAATATAAGAGCTTATAAAGAAGGACATGTGACAGAAAGCATGAGTCTGTGTTGTGTACTTGCTTACTTGTTCCTAAAAAAGATGGTTCATGGTGCATGTGTATTGACTCTAGGGTTAAGAATATAATTATCAAATATAGATTTCCTATGCCTAGATTAGATGACATGTTAGGTAAATTATATGGAGCACAAGTAATCTCTAAAATTTATCGAAGAAGTGGATATCATCAAATGACAATGAGAGAAGGGGATAAATAGAAAACTAATTTTTAAATGAAGTAATTATGAATGGACTATGACGTAGTTTGGATTGTGTAATGAACCTAGTTCGTTTATGAGACTAATTAATAAAGTTCTTCAACCTTTTCTTAGAAAATTAATTATGGTATACTTAGATGATATATATGTGTATAGTATAAATGAGCATGATCATTATATTCATTTGAGGATAATATTTGATAAGTTAAGGGAAGCTAAACTCTATGGAAATATGGAAAAATGTAATTTTATGCTTTCAAGTATTGTTTTCCTTTGTTATATTGTAAATAGCTAAGGTATAAAAGTGGATCCTACAATGATTCAAGGTATTTGAGATTGGTCGATACCCAAAGATATTAATGAGGTGAGGAGTTTTTATATGCTAGGAAGTTTCTATATAAAATTCATTAAAGACTTCTCAACTATTGCCAAAAAAATTACACATCTTAGGAAGAAAGAAAAATTCAAATGGGGAGAATAAGCCACTAAAACACTCGAGAATTTAAAGGATAAGTTATGTAATGCACCAGTATTATACTTTCCTTGCTTTGATAAGTTATTTGATGTTACATGTGATGCTAGTGGGGTAGGGATATGAAGTGTACTCTTATAAGAAAAAAAGGGTCATTATATATTTGAATGAAAAAATAAAATGTGTTAAATTAAATTATTCAACATATGATAAGGAGTTCTATGTCATCATAAGGAGCTTAGAATTATGGAGTCATTGTTTGACACTGAAGCCATTTGCTTTGCTTTTCAATCATAAAAGTCTAAAATATTTGTATGGCAAATTAAAAATTAGTCCTAGACACGCAAAATAGATTATTATTTTTTATTACAATCCTTCATGTGTTCTATTAATAATTTCAATGGTAAACAAAATGTAGTAGTAGATGCATTATTAAGGACATCTATGATACTTTTCAATTTGGATGCTAAATTATTAGGTTTTGAAATGTTGAAAGATTTATATGCAAAAACTGAAGACTTCTTTGAAATTTATGATTGTTGTAAGAAAATCATAGTTATGATAATTATGAGCTTCAAGTTGACTTTATTTTCAAATTTAAAGAAGTTTTGTATACCTCATTCTAGAATACATGATTTAATTTCTAAGGAAGTATACGAGGAGTGTATAACTAGTCATTTTGGTGTTCTTAAAACTATGGAGATATTGCGAGAGCATTTTAAATGGCTATAAATAGTAAAATTGGTATAAGCTATTATTAGGAGATGTGTGAGATGTCAAAAGAGTAAGAGTTTCTTCCATAAAGGTTTGTATACTCCTTTACATGTTCCTAGTCAACTATGGGAGGGAGTTAGTATGGACTTTATCTTAGGTTTACCAAGGACACAATGGGAAAAGTATTCTGTTGTGGTGTTAGTGGATAGATTTTCTAAAATAAAAATTTTTATTCCTTGTAATAAAACTGGTGACTCAACACATATGGTAGGTTTATATTTCAAGGACATAATAAGGTTACTTGGTATTCCCAAAATTATAGTGTAGGATAGAGATGTGAAATTTCTGAGTTACTTTTGGAAGTCACTTTCGAATATGTTAGGCACTAAGTTATTATTTAGTACATCTCATCATCCTTAAATGGATGGCCAAACTAAAGTGACTAATAGGACCTTAGGAACTTTACTATGAGGATTAGTTAGTAAGAGTACAAAGCATTAGGATATAAAACTTGCACATGCTAAATTTATATATAATAGGAGTCTTTCAAATACAACTCAATCAAATCTATTTTAATTTGTCTATAGAGTTAATCCTTTTTTGCCTATTTATATGTTGTCATTAAAGGAATATGATACTTAGAACCATGATGCATAAGAAATAATTTAATTGTTTAATAATATTCATGAGCAAATTAACAACAACATTGAGAAATGTAATGCTAAATACCAAACTCAAGCAAGAAAAAATAGAATTACACATGTATTTTTATCATGAGACTTGGTATATTTACACTCAAGAAAATAAATATTTCTAAACTTAAGAAAAATAAACTAATGAGAAGAGCAAATAAACCATTTAAAATCTTAAGAAAATTTGGAAATAATGCTTATGAATTAGAATTATCTAAACCCTATGGCAAGCTTTCTAGAACTTTAAACATTGGTGACTTATCTCCTTATTATAGTGATACTAATTTAAGGAGAAAATCTTCTTTACAAGGGGAGAATTATGTAGGAGTATCTCCATCTCATTCTTCTCATGTTGTAGATCAATAACTAGCATATTTGGAGATGGTACCAATTGTTCTTGAAAATCTTGAACACTTTTATAATAACCCAAATAATGTTTCATTATGTGATTCTTGTAGGCATTACATATGTTTGCAAGAATAAGAATTCACCAATGATATCTAGTGTGCAAGAAAATAACAATGCAAGGGTTACACAGTTGCATGTAAGATAATGCTACAAGACATGTAGCTTGTTTAATTGAATATTCAATATAATATCATAATTAGGGTTTATGTAGATTTGATATTTTAAATATACTTTGTAATTTCTTATCATTTATAATTGTAAACCACCATATATACAAGATGGACATGCATTAGTTTAGTCTTTTGTTAATTAGTGTGCTTGGTTTAGGATTGATTAGTAAATGATAAACTAGGCCTACACATTTGTGTGTGTGTGTGTGTCCATAATATTGCTTGTACATTTAGTAGACAATTAATGACTGAAAAGAGAATTAGACGAATTCTTAAAAAAAAAAAATTGAGCCCCCTTCCTTCCTCTTCAAGTGAGTTTATCTTGAGATTTTAGGTATTGTTCTCTAGAAAAATCTTTCTGATTTCTCTTTAGAATTTATTTGATTTTGGTGAAGATCAAACTCAAATCGCAGAATATGGTTGAAGATGACTACATAATTCAAATTCTACATCAAATTTGAACAACATTCCTCTTCAAAGAACAAGACAAAAAGGTCTTGCTTTATGAAGGATAATTCTTTCATTATCTTCCACATCAATTTAACTATTATTTGTTGCATTCATTCTCATATTTTTACTACTTCAAAATCATACATAACAAATAGCTTTTCTAACATTTTAGCATACATTATTTCAAAATAATAAATTACTAATAAATGCATAATAGTGAACCTTTTAACTTTCTATCACGAAAGCACATAAATATCTATAATATAGGTCTAGCATGATTTATTCTAAACTAACCTATCATGCTTACAAAAAAATTCTACCATCTATGAGGTAATTAGATTTATCTTCAACCTACACAAAAAGTATCACAAAAATGTCTCTTGTAACTTCTAAGGTCGCCTCAAGCAAGATTGCAATCACCTAAAGTCAATAACACATCCTCATGTGTAAGATAATGGATGAATTATCTTTCATAATCTAGGATCTGTTTGCTTGATTTGTGGAAGAATGATGTCAACCAAATTGAAAAGAATTAAGATATGGATGTTTTTTAATGTAACATACAATTGGAAGTTTTTTTTCTTATTATCTTCTCCAAGATTAAAATTTGTTTTTAAAGAGATAAAACTAATTCCTCTATAAAATAACTCCTAATATCACTCAAGATTAATCTCAATAGACAAAAAAATAAGTAAGATCAAATCTCCAAGCATTTCGGTTCAATGCTCATTCATTCATTCACCTCCGCTAAATGTACAAGTATACACACACACACACACACACAAATCAACCGGCATAATTAATAAAGAGTTAAACTACCACTATTATATATGGTACATATTATGAGTTACAATTACAATGACAAGATATTAAAAAGCTTACATAACATATCAAAGCTACATAAAACTTAATCATGATAATACATTGAATAATTAAGTAATCAAGCTTCATGTCTCTTAGCTTTGTCTCCATAAAACTTTATAACCCTTGAATTGTCATTTTATTGTACACTATATATAATTGGTGAAGTATTCTTCTTAAACACATGTAATACCTGCAAGAATCACATTATTAGGGTTATTATGAAGGTGTTCAAGATTTTTAAGAACAATTAGTACCATCTCCAAATATTCTATCTATTACCCTTCAACATGAAAAGAATGAGATGGATATTATCTTGCATCATTATCCCCTTGTAAATAAGAATTTCTCTGCAAATTATCATTACTACAATATGGAGATAAATCACCAACGTTGAAAGTTCTATAAACTACTCCATAGGATTTTAGTAATTCTAATTCATAAGCATTATTTCTAAATTTCTTTAAGCTTTTAGATGGTCTATCCGCTCTTAGAATTACTTTTTTTTTTCATAATTTTAGACATCTCTCTTTTAATAGGTGTAACCATACCAATTCTCCTGGTGAAATTAATTGTGTATTTATATTTTTGTTCGCTTAGGTTTGGTATTTAGCATTAGATTTCTCAATTTTATTATTTATTTACTCATGAAGTTTCTTAAAGAAATAAGTTCTTTATTTAGCATCATAATTCTTAATATTGCATTTCTTTGATGGAAATATATTAATAAGCAAATAAGGATTAACTCCATAGATAACTTCAAATAGACTCGATTGTGCTGTACTAGGACTCCATTCAACATGTACAAATTTTATATCCCAATCCATTGTATTCTTATTAACTAATCCTTATAGTGAGTTCCCAAGGTCCTATTATTCACTTTATTCTGACCATCCATTTGTAGATGATGAGATGTGCTAAACAACAACTTAGTACCTAACATTTGCCAAAGTTTTATCCAAAAGTAACTCAAAAATTTCACATCTCTATCCAACACTATACTTTTGGGAATACCATGTAACCTTTTTATGTCCTTGAAACATAAATTTGCCATATGGGTTGAGTCATCCATTTTATTACAAGGAATAAAATGTGCCATTTTAGAAAATCTATCAACCACTACCACAATAGAATTATTTTCCCTTTGTGTCCTTGGTAAACCTAAGATAAATTCCATACTAACTCCCTCCCATAGTTGACTAGGAACATGTAAAGGAGTATACAAACCTTTTGATGCAGGAGCATCTAATGAACATAATGATTTTCATGTTCATATTAATCCTCAAGATAAGGAATATTTATCTTTCTTAATGTTGGAGCCTATCATGTTAAATATTATTGATAATTCTTCTATGCTTGATATTGAAAAACATTCAAGTTATTCTTGTAGGTATGTCACATATTTGCAAGAAGAAGATGTTCATACAATTTAATGTGTACAAGTATTCAAATCATGAAAGAATATGAAATACATGGGATGATACTTGATAAAAATAATATATAGTGATGATATTCATTATTTTTATAAACTTGTTGTAAACCCTAACCCTAAGTGTATTTTATATAAGTTAGGGTATTGATATAATTTCATGTATGTATCTTAGTCAATTGTATAGCTTTGTAATATTAATACTTAGTATCATTTAAATATTGATATTATGCTTTGGATTAAGGTTAATATGGGCTTAATTCAACCATGATAAATGGGCTTGGATTAAGGGGAATACTCGGCTGGCATAGGCTAGCTAACCACCGACTATCTCCTCCCCTATATATACCTTTGTGCACATGAATTGTAAGTAGCTTTGAATAAGAATTTTTATCAAACTTTGAGAATATTTAGCTAAAGTCTATCCCTATCTTTTGAGTATTTTTTTAGCAAGGATTTCTGGGCCATTCTCCTTCAAACATCAACACTTAAACTCGATAGATTTGAAGATCAACTAAAATGTGCCGAGACTCCTTACCTTTGTCCTTCGAGTTCTTCACTTGTAATCCTTCTTAACAATTCATTTCTTTTGAATTAGTTCGTGGGTGACATCTTCCTCTATCACCCTTTGACCCAACCTTCCAGCCACTTTGATAAAAACCACATCATTTTTGGTATTAAAGCAACAGGTGTTTGGAAGCTGCCGATTAACACCTTTGATAGGAAAGAAATTGCGTGTGTGTTCTTGAACCAAGAAATCCATGGCTACTCAACCATTTCTTTGAATTATTGATTCTTTATGAACTTATTGGATTGTCATTGAAGTTCTTACTCAAAGTTCTTGCAATCTTGCAATGATCTTGTTGCATTTTCCCCAACATTTTCACATAAAATATCGACTTGTTATCCAGCCTAAGTTGCAGCAGTCTGTGTGTCGCCCCGTGTGTCACGATTTTTTGCCTCCCCAACACTTCATTTCTCCTTAATTATAATCTCTATTGGTGTGTGATCAAGTGTGAATCAACCTATTTCAAGTTTCCTTCATGTATCAAACAGAGAAAGCAAAAAAAAGAGTTGAAGTCCTGGACAACACCTTAGAACCGACCGAACAGGCCTGGAACTTGCAATCCCTCTATTCGACTAGTTTCTTCTCATTTTCTCTCAAGAAATCACTCCATAATTGACCTATGGATCTCCTCTACATCTTCTATGGAGAAACCAACATGAATCTCCCACTAGAAGATAAGCATTTGTTGAAGACACAGAACTGATGTTCTATGATTTTATGTGAATGAATTTCACATCCTTATTAGAAGATCCTCTCATTTTTGTGTGTACCTGCGTGCAGTGGCTATTCTTGGGGCTAAAATATCTCATTTGTGCCTAAACAAGGACTTTAGGTAGTGATTATAATTTGTTTGAGAACTAGCAATTGGTTTGTGCTTTGTTTGGTTATAGGAAAAATAAATCCAGCACCTGTACTTTGTGGAACATATTGTGTGCAACAAGTAGGGTTGTGTGTCAACCTTCACCATGGCTAGTGAAGAGGTGTGTTCCATGGTAGATTCCATCAAAATCCTCACCAAATGCATGGAATCCCAATTACAAACTCGAAACACACTGCAACATCAACTCCAAAGTGTGGAAGCTAAGTTGGCCGACCAAGAGAAGTGTAAACCATGACAAGTTCGCTTGGGAACCACACATGATAGTGTGGAAGGGAGAATGAAGCCTATGTACCATGCCAAGAGTGGACGTACATTTTAATATGTCTCATCATGAAGATGGAGAAGACGAAATAAATTCTTTTGGCTCAATCAACCAAAGAAGAGCACCTACATTCCATGTAAGAAATGCACACCATGAAGATAAAGGTATTAAACTTGACCTTCCTGAATTTTATAGTGATTTGAATGTGGAGTCATTTTTTGAATGGTTGCATGAGATTGAGGCTATTTTTGAGTTTGAGAATATGATGATGATAGAAAGTGCAAATTATCTACTCTAAAGTTCAAAAAGTTTGCTCGAATTTAGTATGATAATTTAAAGCGAACAAGAGAAAGACAAGAGAAGTCTAAAATAATATCTTGAAAAAAACTTAAAAAGCACTTAAGAAAGAAATTTGTGCCTAGGAAGTATGAACAAGATATGTATGTTAAAATTACTACTCTAAGGCAAGGTTTATTTAGTGTAGAAGAATACTCTAGAGAATTTGAAAGACTAGCCCTTATTTGTGATGTTCATGAAAGAAAGGAAAAAAATGTGCTAGATACTTAGGTGGATTGAATAATTTAATAAGAGACAAAGTGGATATGTACTCTTATGACTCTCTTGATGATTTGATTAAATTGGCTATAAAAATTGAAAGACAAACCAAATCAACTAAAGCCTGTGTTAAGTCTAATGCTTTAACTTCAACTAAACCCTATTCTAACTCCTTTATACCTAAATACACATTTTCATATGATAAAAATAATAAAAAAGATGATAAAGGTAAAAATAAGGTAATTGAAATTGCAAATAAACAATGTTTCAAATGTAAAGGATATGGACATTTTACTAGAGATCGTCCTAACAAAATAACCTTAACCTTATATGAAATAGAAAACATGGAACCATATAGTGATGATGATGAATTAGAAGCTGAATCTCCTAATGAAATATTAACTATGGAAGAAGAAGAAGTAGACCCATTATTTGTAATTCAAAGAGTTTTGCAAATACAACCTAGTATTACACCTACTCAAAGAGAAAAGATTTTTAAAACTAAGTGTAAAATAGGTGACATGGTTTGTAGACTCATAATTGATAGTGGTTCATGTACTAATGTTGCTAGTGAGGAAATGGTTAAGAAACTTGGTTTGGAAACTAGTAATCATCCTAAACCCTATTCTTTACAATGGTTAAATAAGGATAAAGGAGCTAAAGTAAACAAAAGAGCTTTAGTCACATTTTCTATTAGAGACTATCATGATGAAGTTCTATGTGATGTTTTACCTATGGATGCTTGTGGATTAATTTTGGGTAGACCATGAAAATTTGATAGAAAAGAAAATCATGATGGAGTAACTAATGAATATGTGGTGAAAAAAGAAAAACAATTATATAGGCTCACACCTTCTTTATATGATCATATGCCCTTGAGTGATGATAAAAAGATATTATTTTTACATGAAAAGGCTATGGAAAAATGTATAAAAGAAGAAGGAACTTGTTATGCTTTAGTTTCTAAAGATTCTAAACCTAAAAAACAACAACTTGAAAATCCTAATCTAATTAAGTTGCTTGATGAGTATAATGATGTATTTCCTGATGACTTACCCCCTGGATTACCACCTAAAAGAGGCATAGAACATGCCGTTGATCTTGTTCTTGGTATGCCTATTCCTAATAAACCAACTTATAGATGTAACCCATAAGAAGCTAAGGAATTACAAAAAAAATACAAGAACTTATGGATAAAGGATTTGTGTGAAAGAGTATGAGTCCTTGTAGTGTTCCTACTTTACTAGTGCCTAAAATGGATGGTACTTGGTGTATGTGTATAGATTCTAGGGCTGTGAATAATATTATTGTCAAATATAGATTTCCTATGCCTAGATTAGATGATATACTTGTATTTTCCAAAATTGATTTGATAAGTGGACATCATCAATTAAGGATTAGAGATGGAGATGAATGGAAAACTACTTTTAAAACAAAATATGGTCTCTATAAATGGATGGTTATGCCTTTTGGGTTATGTAATGCACCTAGCTCATTTACGAGACTTATGAATGAAGTTCTTCAACCTTTCCTTGGTGATTTCATTATTGTATATTTGGATTATATTCTTGTGTATAGAAAAAATAGTTATGATCATCTAGTGCATTTGAAGAAGTTATTTGATAAGCTAAGGAGAGCTAAACTATATGGAAAAATTGAGAAATGTGATTTTATGATTCCAAGTGTAGTTTTCCTAGGCTATATTATTAGTGGAGAAGGTATTAAAGTAGATCCGAATAAGATTAGGGCTATAAATGAATGGCCTATCCCTAAGAATGTTCATGATGTGAGAAGATTTCATGGATTAACTAGTTTCTATAGAAGATTCATTAAGGATTTTTCTATCATAGCTACGCCTATTACTCAACTTATGAAAAATGGTGAATTTTATTGGGGAAAAGAAGCTACTCAAGCCTTTGAAACCCTAAAAGATAAAATTTTTCTAGCCCCTGTTCTATCCTTACCCAACTTTAACCTTATTTTTTAAGTGACTTGTGATGCTAGTGAAGTTAGAATAGGAGGAGTACTTTCCTAAGAAAAGAAACCTATAACATTTTTCTCTAAAAATTTGAATGGAGCCAAACTTAACTATTCGACTTATGGCAAGGAATTCTTTGCCATCATACGGAGTCTAGAGACATGGAGTCATTATCTAAGACCAAAACCATTTATGTTACATTCGGATCATGAAAGTTTAAAATACTTACATAGTCAAAAGAAAATTAATCCAAGACATGCAAAATGGGTAAATTTCTTACAATCCTTCATGTTCTTTGTCAAATATTTAGATGGTAAAGAAAATGTAGTCGCTGATGCTCTTTCTCATAGATCTATATTACTTGTTATGATGGATGCAAAAATCTTAGGTTTTGAAATGATAAAAGACTTATATCCTAATGATGAATATTTTAAGGACATGTTTAGTGCATATACTTGGCATATACTTGGTACTAAATTGTTATTTAGTACTTCACATCATCCACAAACTTACGGTCAAACTGAGGTAACTAATATAACTCTTAGTAAATTATTAAGAGGTTTAGTTAATAAATGTACAAAAGATTAGGATTTTAAGTTATCTCATGTAGTGTTTGCTTATAATAGTAGTCCATCTAGTATTACTCAAACTAGTTCGTTTGAGGTGGTGTATGGTGTTAATCCTCACATGCCTATTAACATGATTCTGTTAAAAAAATGTGAATTTAAAAAATATGAAGCTAAAGATAGAATACAATTTTTTCAACAACTTCATGAGAAAATGAGAAAATCAAAAATAATATTGAAAAAGCCAATGCCAAGTATAAAGCTTAAGCAAATAAGCATAGAAACTCTTATATGTTTTCTTCTGGTGACTTAGTTTGGTTACATTTGCGTAAAGAAAGATTTCCTAATTTACGTAAAAATAAACTAATGCTAAGAGCCAATGGTCCATTTAAAATACTAAGAAAGTTTCGAGATAATGCTTATGAACTTGAACTTCTAGATTCTTATGGTGGAATTTCAAGGAATTTTAATGTTGGTAATTTGTCTCCTTATTATTCTGATGAAAATTTGAGGGCAAATTCTTATCAACTTGGGGAGAATGATGTAGGAGCATCTAATGAACCTAATGATTTTCATGTTCATATTAATCTTCAAGGTAAGGAAGATTTGGATTTATTAATGTTGGAGCCTATTATGTTAAATATTCTTGATAATTCTTATATGCTTGATATTGAAAAACATTCAAGTTATTGTTGTAGGTATGTCACATATTTGCAAGAAGAAGATGTTCATACAATTTAATGTGTACAAGTATTCAAAGCATGAAAGAATATGAAATACATGGGATGATACTTTATAAAAAGAAGATATAGTGATGATATTCATTATTTGTATAAACTTGTTGTAAACCCTAACCCTAAGTGTATTTTATGTAAGTTAGGGTATTGATATAATTTCATGTATGTATCTTAGTCAATTGTATAGCTTTGTAATATTAATCCTTAGTATCATTTAACCAATGATATTATGCTTTGGATTAATGTTAATATGGGCTTAATTCAACCATGATAAATGGGCTTGGATTAAGGGGAATACTCGGCTTGTTTAGGCTAGCTAACCACTAACTATCTCCTCCCCTATATATACCTTTGTGCGCATGAATTGTAAGCAGCTTTGAATAAGAATTTTTTTATCAAAATTTGAGCATAGTTAGCTAAATTCTATCCCTCTCTTTCAATTATTTTTGATTAAGGAAGCTCGGGGCATTCCCCTTCAAACATCGACACTCAAACTCGACAGATTTGAAGATCAACTAAAATCTGCCGAGACTCCTAACCTTTATCCTTCGAGTTCTTCACCTATAATCCTTCTTAACACCTCATTTATTTTGCATTATTTTTTGGGTGACATCTTCCTCTATCACCCTTCGATCCAACCTTCCAAACACTTTGATAAAAATCACATCACCTTTATAGAAGAAACTCTTACTCTAATGACATGTCATATATCTCCTAATAATATGTGATACCAATTTTATTATTTGTAGCCCTTACAAATTCTCTTGTAGTATCTCCATAGTTTTATGAATAACAAAATAACCAGCTATACACTCCTCATGTACCCATGCATTACATACCTTTTTCTTTATGGTCTTGAAGGCTTTAGTGGCATCTTCTTCCCATTTAAATTCGCCTTTCTTTGTAATACGTGTAATTGGGATGACAATAGTTGAGAAGTATTTAATGAATCTTCTATAGAAACTCACTAGTCCATGAAAACTCCTCACCTCATGAATATATTTAGGTATTATATAGTCTTGAATATCTTGAATATTTTTAGGATCCACCTTTATACATTCACTAATTACAATATAACTAACAAAAAAATACTTGAATACATAAAAATTACATTTTTCCATGTAGTTTAGCTTCCTTTGGCTTGTCAAATAATCTCCTTAGATTAGTAAGAAGATCTTGCTCATTTTTATTATACACAATTATATCATCTAAGTATACCACAATGATTTTTTAAAGAAATTTAAAAGAACTTCATTCATTAGTCTCATAAACGAACTAGGCACATTACACAATCCAAACTACATCAGAATCCATTCATAAAGACCATATTTCATTTTGAAATAAGTTTTCCATTCATCCCCTTCTCTCGTTGATTAGGTTCCTCATTAGCTTGCATTTGAATTAATATTGAGAGCACATAACATGCATTTTGTTAATCCTATAACTCACTTGAAATTTCTTCATTTGACTCTAACTTAGGGTCTTCATCACAAGTCTCCATAGCTTCAATCTCTTGTATAGATAATGCTCTTTGGTTAGGATATTCTCTGGTAAAGTGTCCAAATCCTCAAAACTTAACCCATTGCTTTGCATAGGCATAATTAACCTTGGCATTTCCCTTCTCCTCTCTTTAAGTCCTTTTTTCTTCACAACATTCACAAAGCTTGAGGTACTTATCCCGTACTTAGTAGCTTGTGTACTCGGGTAATACTTTGTAAAAGAAGTACATTGGTTGGAATGAGTATTAGTAGATTTGATTTAATTTTCAAATATCAAAGATATATTAATCATATCATCAAGAGAATCATATAAAAGTTTCAATATTTTCTCCAATAATCATGTTAAGGCCATTAAGAAATCTAGCATATTTTTGTTCCTTTCTCTCATGGATGTTATATATAAGTGCTAACCTCTCAAATTCCTTAACATATTCTTTAAAAATTAAAAGTCATTGTATAAAAGTAGTTAATATAATGTAATTATCTTTCTCATAATCCATAGGTACAAATTTATATCTTTAATGTTTCTTAAGCTTATCCCATGATTTAATATTAGATTTTACCTCTCTTCCCTTAGTTCTCTTTAAATTATCATATCATATCCTAGAAAAATTCTTAATCTTAAGAGACGATAATTTACACTTTTTTTAATCATGATAATCCTTTAATTCAAAAATAGCATCTTCCTTACGTAACCACTCAAGAAATAACCCAACATCAAGTTTACCATTAAAATTAGGAAGATCCAGTTTGATACCTTTATCTTCTTTATGATGATGCCTTGATTGATGATAATAGTTTCTTCAATTACTAACACTCCCTTGTGTCTCTTCTTCATATTCTACTCATGAGTTCAAATACCTTTCTCTTGTTGTGTTGATTGACTTTGCATCACTTCCCATTTGATCTCCAAAGAGCTCCTTTTGTTCTTGCAAATTTTGCATCGAAACTTAGTCAACAAATCAAGACTTCATCCTTTGTATTTGCATTATGGGAATTTTTTGAATTTGAGCATTGGTTGGTGCTAAATTCATTGAGAGATTTTGGATTTCCTTAAAAAAAAAGGTTGAACATTTGGTTCTCCTTCAATAGTAATCCTTAGGGTTTGTTTAGAACACAAATCACTCAAAAGATTTCATTCAGATTTGAGTTGATTCTTGCATAAATTTTTAATTCCAATAAATCAAACACATAGCCAAAAATCAATATTATCACATAAAAGAACAAATAAATACACTTACACATTTCATGCTTAGTTCATAATATAGAATTCAAGAAAAGTTAACACTAATCATTCAACATCGTCCAACAAAACTTATGTATGTATTCTATGTTCCAATATGCAATATAACTTGAGAAGATTCAAAACACTAACCCATATATATATATTAGGTATATTTATTTCGAAAAAATTTGTGCAAATGATGGACTACACACCATTAATACTCGACTACACAAGAACACACATTTGAGATAACTTTTAAACACACAAATGTTGAGTAGGGTTAAATGTTCATTCAATTTTCATGTAATTTAAACAATCATCAAAGGTTTTTATTCTTCATGAAAAATATCCTAATCGCATACAACAATAGGAAAATGATTTCTCTCAAAAATAAATCCAACACAAGTAGTACAAAAAAATGGTTTCTCCCTTATATCGCTTGACATTTTACATGCAACCATTCAAATTTTGTTTTGTTCTTAGCATGCCAACATTCAAGAGTCATTTCAAGATCATCATATCACATATTCTAATCACAATTTCAGACATCCAAGATCAGTCACATGCATGCAAGAATTCAAGAAATGTAATCAAGATTCAAAGAACTAAAGTAAGAAACGTCAACAACCTTAATTCCATGCCGAAGTAAATGTGTTTTATTATTTCCACTTCAAAGTCATGTCTTCCTCCACTTATGTTATATCAATACTATGATTTGATGCCAAAAATTAATGTGTCAGATAATGGATGAATTATCTTTTGCAATGCAATATCTTTTTGGTTGATTTGTAGAAGAAGGATGTCGATCAAATTAGAAAGAATTTTGATCTTATGGATGTTTTTGATGCAACATATAATTAGAAGCTTTTGATTATCTCCATGATAAAAAGATTTATAAAGAGAAAACAATCATTTCTTTATAGAAAAAATCCTAAGCTCACTCAAGATTAACCTCACTTGAAGGCAAAAGAAGGAATATCTAAGCTCCAAGAGTTTTGTTTCAATGCTCATTCATTCATTCTCCTCTAACAAATGTGCAAGTATATACACACACACTCACACAAACACACATGAAGCCAAGCTTTACCTCTATTTATTAAGCCAAAAATCAAATAGCCTAATTAATAAATAGTTAAACTAACATATGTCCATATGGTATATATAATGAGTTACAATCACAATGACAAGATATTACAAAGCTAGATAAGAGATGGTACGTGAGTTTAGTAGGTGTAGGTCAAAGGCATATTTGGCAAGGAGAATCCAAAGATAGATAGGGGTGTTTGGTAAGGGTACGATACATGTCGAAGTTAAGGGGAAAAAATAAAAAATTGTAGGGGTTGTTTGGTTCAAAAGTAATCAATTAGCAGGGAGAAAATGAAGGTGAAAAAAGAACATGAGGGATTGGGTTATATATAATATAATATAAATGGAGTAGGGAAAAAACTAATAAATGAATAATTAAATATATTATAAATAAATAAAATTAAAATCTTAATAAATACAATAGTTTTAACCAATTTATATTGCTTAAAATGTTTAATCTACTAGTCTATATTATTAACACAAATTATTAATACATATAATAATAGAACATCAAACCCTAAAATAATTTATATAGTTATATACATATAGTTATCCATGCTATAATTAGGGTGTCTAAATAATGGTTTTGACAAACAAAGTATTACAATGACCACCTTGTAAGGTTAGTCAACCTATAGCACCTTATAGGGTAATTTTACCCTATGTCATCCTCCATGATCATCTCATAGGGTATCTCACCCTATAGGGTCCCTACCTATAAGGTCAACCAACATATGACATCCTTCACCCTATGGCCACCCAATAAAGATATTCATCTTTTAGTGTATTCTTATATATAGCATCAATCACCTTATAGTCATCATGTAGGGTTAACCACCCTATAGCATCATCTCATCCTATGATAAGCCAATAGGAAGGGAGAGTTGAATTCAAGAAAGTAGGGGGTGAAGAGCACATATGGAATTTAGAGTAGAGGAAGGTTCGTTTGTTATGTAGGGTGCATCATCTTGTATTATTGTGTCACGTTGCTCCACCCTACGAGACACCCTATAGACACCATAACAAGAGTTTCTCTGAATGTGAAAATGGTCATAGTTAGGTTATAAAACACAAATTTTAGGTCATTTAGGATGCACATTCCTATTTTTCCTACACTCATCACCCTATAGGGTGAGAAATTTTAGTAGCATACCACACCCTACAAACCTTTAACTAACAAAAATACATTAAGTAAACCCTAAAAGGGAGTAAAAAATATAAATTATCATCTTCTATCAATTAGTAAATATAACCTTATCCCAGAGTTCCAAATGATAGTCTAATAGATGGTGATGTTGCTACTACAACTAGTAGAGATAAAGTGATGATAGATTTATTGATATCCCTCTAGTTATTTCTCATATCATTGATGGTTTTAGTAGTGAAAACTCTAATCTTTCTATGAATATTTTTGTTTCAATAGTGACTTAAATATCCAAGGAAGTTTTGCATATTGAGATTGAGCACTCTAATAATACTAAGTATCTTAGTCCTTGATTTGATTGTCACAGTTCTTGGGGTGATGATGAACTCATTATTAAGATCATCCCACTCATAACCTCTTATAGTTTTTTCCCTACAACTCTTACTAATCCAACCATGTGATCAAAATTCAAGATATAATACTTTTGATCATCAATAAGCATGCAATATTTTATCTTTTTTTTTATGTCTTTTTGAGATTTATACTTTTATGCTGTGTATGTATTATCTAATAAGTTATATAAACTATTTGACTATCTACTTTATTACACAAACAATTTTATTATCTATTTGATCTTACTTATCTCTACTTGACTCATGTATCCATCTCCTGTACTATTTTATATGTTTTATTATATGAGATGATGATTATGATTGACTAGTATTATATTTCACTTTACCTATCACTTTAGGCTTAAATTATCATTAAAACATTCATCAAGGTTTTTAGATGATATACCAATAATATAAGACTTACATATCAATCTATACATACCCTTAGAAGGGAGCATTATTCATTTAAACTAATATATGATTGATTGTGATCACTAAAATATTAAGGAATTGAACTTACATTTCATCTAATGTATTATAATACCCCATCTCTAACAAAAACCTTGAACCTTTAAAGTTATTTATGATTTGAAAATAAAGTTTCACATTTCATGAGATCCTTTAAGAATTTTAAAACCCTAGCCATATTTTAGGAGTGTTTCATTCTCATTTTCTTGACATTTATTATAGCGTTGAGACCTATAAGACTTCTAACCCACTCTTGGCTACCAAAATTCTTCTAAATCATTCCATTTAATTCATATTTTATTTCACTAACTTTTACTGAGCCTCCTAGTTCTTTTTTAAATAATAAATAGTCATCATAATAAAAAAAAATTATTTACACATTGTTTTATGACTATTAATGTTTAAAGCCTCATAATAGCTTTTTACTTATCATAAAACTTTAAAATTTAAGAATCATGGTATTTTTAGGTTTTCAAGACAAAAATGAATTAAAAATATTTTACCATTAAAATTTATTATTGAATCGTATCATTCTTAACTTTGATTATATCTAAATTTTTTTAAATCTATTCAAATCTTCTCAATTTAATAATAATCAAATCCTATTTCTTAACTCATACGAAACTCACCCTACAATGACATGTGTAAATAGCACATATATTATTAAAGAATATTCCATGAAGATTATCTATCAATTTTTACCGATCTTTATTCAAAGAGTTATAACCTAAGCTAAAGACTCTCCAACCCATCTTAAACCAAACCCCATGCAACAGAACACCACCCTTCTTATTCCTTGAGCTCGAGGTTTCCTTCCCTATATACACATTCTCTCCCAACTACACCTCCCTTATCAGAATAGGAATCTACTAATGATTACCCACTACAACAAAGATAAACATAGATGGAACTATATATATATTGATCTGTACAATCATACATAAGTTTTATAATAAAATAACAACATATATGACAAAATGGATAAAAAAGATGGAGGTTGAGGAATTATGATCGAAATATTTTGTTTGACAGTAATGACCTTAGGTATAGATGAAATTTTCATATAATGATCACCATCTAAACCTTAGAGGAAAAATTCTTCTAGAAATTCGAAGGATATAGACAATCGTTTTATAAAATAACCATTATCTATACATTAGTGGTATTTTTATTTTTAAGTGTAGAAATGTTAATTTTAATCTATAACCATCATCTACACCTTATTAGTCTTTTTTTAAATATCTCCCCAACTATGATCTAGAGAGATAGTTTCTTTTTTCGTTTCACATTCTTTACTTTTAAAATAGAAAGATTTACCTCACACAAAGAATTTCTTCTCAAACTTCTTTCCCAAACCGTTCCATCATTTTTGTTTCCTATAACTTTGTCACCATGGCCTTTCAACCTTGTTTCTCCACTATTTTTTTTATCATCAATCCTTAATTTGTATGCAATTTTCATCGTATTTATTCTTAAATATTTTATGATATTATGAATATTTCTCCTCCTTTTTACTATGTTACCATACATAAATGTTTCCCTAATAGTAATTAACATGAATTTACTTACTTAATTTTGTTATATTACGTGTTTTATATATCATTAAAATTTATTATGTATCATTCTTTTAGCCTTCAAAATAAGGTTTTTATATTATGAAATTGGAGGAATGAGGGTTTTAAAAGGTATTATTATTTTTGAACACTATACTATCATATATATATATATATTACAAATTTTACATATGTTTCATTTTTTATGTCCTATAATTTATATGCTTTACATGCCCTTTTATTTTTTGGAATTTCACAAAGATGTGAGCATTTCTATATTGTTTTCTTTGGAATTTTTAATGTATATTATAAATAATCTTACAATGAGATCATCTCTTAATACAAGGTTCACTACATAACTTTTTATTCAAAATCATCAATCCAACAATAAGTTACTTAACTACTATTGAGATTAGAGCCTCAAAATAAATCATTATTTTATCCATTTTAAAATTTTAATTTCATAATTATTATTATCATACTATCTTTAGAGTTTAGGAATTATGGAGCCATTGTCGATCCAATTTTAGATTTCTTAAGGCAATCACATTATCATAATTCAATGGAAAATATGGCTACAAAAATAGTATTATTTAAAATTTTCTTGACAACCATATTTTCCATACAAATGATGGTTTGATTGTTCTAAAAATTTATCAATGGTCCAACAAAAACTCCTTAGCTGTCACAATCCCATGGCACTATAATAATAATAATCATAAAAATTAAAGCTTTTAAACTAGATGAAATAGTGGATTATTTTAAGCCCAGATCTCTATGGCAGCTAAGGAACTTAATGTTGCAATGACTATTTCAAAGAAAAGGTGCAAGAAAATTCATATTAATTTAGGCGGACTCATAAAAAGATTATTTATATCCCCATTTATGTGCAAGATGATCACAAAAAAGGTTTTATGTGTGTAAATCAAACTTTTTTTCTAAGAAACCTACATATGTTTGTTATATACATTGGGTTTGTAAGTCATTGTTGTAGTCATTCTTAAATTATTCTAAATAAATTTGTTTTTAAGATAGGATATATTATAGTGATCATGGGTATACTCTCGTAGGCTATTTAAAGAGTAAATAAAATGGTATAGATAACTTCTTAAAATTTGTGGTTGAACGTGTTGTGGATCCCAAGAAGAAATGTTACTCATATATCGATGTGGTAATAGTAGAAAGAAAGGTGTCATAGAAATAAATTATCAATTTATTTTACATTGATTTGATATATGGATGGCAATGGGGTATAGCAAGGATAAGGACCCCATCCCCATATCCTGAATTTACAAGCAATGTAATCCTTGAAGACACATTGATCCATGGATTTTTCTCATTTGGGAATCCTTAACTTGATCACTATGGGGCTCAAATCCTCATACCTAACCCAATGCTCAATCTATTCCTACTCTATGTTTTATTACCCACCTTTCAAACCCAACTCAATACCAAAAACCCGATACCATCCTCAGTACTCATTCCTATTTTTTCATATTATACTTTTGATATATATTTGATGTAAAAAATTATAATGTATGTATGTGTGTGTGTGTGTATAGATGATTATTCTAGGCGGGTTGAGGATGGGGGCCCCTAAACCCATTCCTTCCCTCTCCCTAATGAAATTCCATAAACCCATAGAGAGAATTACCATACCTATATCGATAGAAGCTACACTAATTGGAAATGGAATATCGAGTTCTTTTGTGTCCAAACAAGTTATGTTAAAAGTGATTATTTTTAGTATGATGATTTTTCTAACATCGAAGACTTGACAAGTAATGTCGATGAAAATTTTAGAGATTGTCCTAAAGTGTTTGAAAAGCTTTTTAGTGATTCATAAATGCCTTTGTATAAATGTTGTATTAAATTTATAAAGTTATTAGTCATGTTAAAATTGTACAACCTCAAGGATGCTAATAGATGGAGCGATAAAAGCTTCACTTCTCTTTTCAAATTGTGGAAAGAGATGCTTTTATAGGACAATGTAATTCCTCTTAGAAAATATGATGCAAAGAAAATTCTTGGCTCTATTGGCTTGAATTATGGAAAAAAACCTTGTTTATCCTATTGATATCATTCTATATCACAATGGATATGTATTATTAGATACATATCTTAAATGTCAAATGGCATAGGATAAAAAGGTTAATGCTTACTACAAGGTGTTTTGGTACTTTCCAATCATACAAGATTCGATCATATGTTTATTAAATAATAAAATGAGAAGATTCTTATAAGGCTTGCAAAATAGGGGATTTATGATTGCAAGATTAGACATTCAGCCTATTCTCCTCAATGAAAGATGATTGATACCAAATTCCTTGAACTTGTTTGTGAAGATATTAAATTTTTTCTCATACATTGTATAATGGAATTAACCCTTTTAATGGGAACACTAAATTAAGTTTATGATCGGTTATCTTGGTGACACATAATCTCCCTTCACCATTGTGCATGGAGAAGAAATGGATGATGTTATCTTTTCTTATATTGGGTTTGGGTTAGCATAATAATTTTTTCTCATACATTGATGTTTACCTAGATTCCCCAATTGAGGGTTTGAAGTACTTGAAAATCATGGAGCTGAAATATTTAATGCACAAGTTGAAGACTTATTTAAGTTGAGATTCATGTTAATTTGTACAATATATGATTTTTTGTTGTACAACAATCTTTCTTGTTATAGTGTGCATAGATACTATGCATGCCCTATTTGTAAAGACCATTTATCTTGAGATTGATAAGTTCTTAACTACAAATCATCATTGTCATAGGCAAAGGAAAGCTTTTCATGGAGAAAATGAAGAAGTCAAAGCTCCAAATCTACTAATGGGACTCCACATTGTAATACCTTGAATTTTTTTATCTAGTCCTAATCCCAATTATTTTATATTTTAACCTACCTCTAATCTCCAATAATTGAAAATTTTATCATTCTTAAAATCCTTGACCCTAAACCTAATCTTAACCATAATATGAATAATTTATATTTTAACCTAACCTTACCCTAAATATTTGATAAATTATTTTTGGCCTAATCCTAATCCTTTCACTAAAATCTGTACTTGGCTCTAAATCTAACCCAAAAATTCTTTTCTTTATTTTTCCTTTTTTCTTTTCTTTTTCTCTCCATCCCTATCGGTTCCTTCATAATCTGGACATGAAAGTCCTTTCTTTCATGATCCCCTCTTCTTTCCCTTTACCCTTCTCCATGAACTACACCTGAATTATCCTTATAGTGTACTAGCCAGCAACCCTCTTCCTAGTCCGTACCACCAAATTGTCCTTTTCTCCTGAACCTTGTTGTAGAAAACCAACCCATGCCAACTCCCCTGATCTTCAACCTCTTTGCCTATTCTACACTTCTTACACCTCACCCTCTCCTTTATAAATACATCACCATGCCTCTATTTTATTGTCTTTATGAACCATAGAAGTCTACCTCTCCACTTTCCCTCTTTCTCGTGTCTATTCCATCATTCACAAGCAACAACACCAAATCCTTCTTCCTTATCTTCCTTTCTCCTTACCTTTCCATCACCAAAGCTCCATACCAGACCCACAACGTCCCTTAACATTGTAACTCACCCTTAGCACTATCCCTCAACATTGCATCTCACCTTCTAATAATGGCTCTCATCACCAATCATCACCCCTCATATTCAATAACCATCACCTTAGTTTTCCTTGTAGTTATATCTTCACCATCATTCCCTTCTTTAGTTCAAGAATCCATCAACATTATACCCTATATTTAGTTCTTATTGCCATTCTCCTTACCATAGCAGTGACAACATATGCTGTTGCTCCCTCATTGTTGGCACACCCTTTAGTCGTAGCCTATTCACTTGGTTTGGCTTAATTTCTCTCCACTTTCCACTTTCCTTATCTTTATCTTTTCCTTGGTTGACTCCATGAGTTATAATTTTATACATTTATGAATTATTAGGTGTTATTTTTGTGGTCTTGGAGGTGGTATCTTAAGTTATATGTGCATAGAGACCAGAGATTCTTTGGTAAGGATATATGTTGTGACTAGGGTTTTTGAGTGTAATGTTTATTTTTATATGATATCTCATTTTTGATATTATTATGATGATATTTTTATGTTGATATTATTATGGTATGGTGATGTGGTATCAAATCTATGTAAAGTGAGAATATATGAAGAGCATGACCTTAAATATCATTGTTGTGGTAAATCTCGCTTTGTAACCCTATCTATGATCATGTGACCTATATTATTTTCATTTTTGGTTTATATAGGGATGAGATGATGTTAAATAATGTGACTAAGTGGTATCATGATGAAAATGGGTGTTCGACAAGTTTAGGGGTATTTTGGTCGATATAGGTTAAATATGAGATATTTGGTATTTTAATGTGTTAAATAGTTATAAATATAATAAATACCTTGTGTGGAATATTAGGAGTGATTATGAATAACTTAAGGTCAATAAATGTAAAAAATGGCTAAAGCGAGAATAACCCTAAGTGCAGGTTCATTATTACATGTGTGAAATTTTGGAGTTAGATAGTGATTTTTGGATTTTTTTTAAGGATTTTGTATAAAATTTGGTGGTCATATGAGGCTTATGAAATAGGTTATGCTTAATTTGTAAAATAAGGGTTTTGTGGGAATTTATAAATAGTAACCCTAAGGGTAGGTTATTATTGCATATATAAGACATTAGAGTTAGACCATGAATTTTTGGTATACTATTATTAATAATATTTTAAGGATGGGTATTAAAAATAGTGATAAAATGAACACCAAGGAAGAAGTTATTGTTTACTTATGAAAATTAGAGTTTCTTAGTAGAGGTGTAGCCTTTTCTTTAGAGAAGTGTATCAATATTAAAATATTTGTACTTTATATGATTCAAATGATTATGTTTAGATATATTATGTATTTTTCATGCCTACATAAACATATGTATGAGGACCTTGATAAATACCACCTTGAATAAGATATTAATTACTTTAAGTGAAATATTATGTGAGCCGAGGCTAAGGTGCCATTTGTTTGTTATATTGGATGATAATAGTGGCTCATGTTTATTTTTCCCTAAGAGATTTTATAAGTCATTCCATCAGTTTAAGAACTGTAGAGTTACCGAGCTCAACATAAACCATAATATAATCTTGAGATAAGCAATAATGAATAAGATATTAATCACTTAAAGTGAAATATTACATAAGACCGAGATGTTGGGTCCATTCCATAAGATGATAATAGTGGCTCATGTTTTTTTCCTAATATGTGTTTTAAACCATTCCACCAGTTTAAGAAATAATGGACAAGTGTAATTTTCCTTGAAAGGGGCTGAATCTATTCCACTAGATAATAATAGTTGCTTTGGAGTATTATCTTGAGAGGTGCTTCTAACCATTCCACCGGTTTAAGTATAGTAGGATCCTCGAAATCAACATATTAGGAATATGGATTATGATTTTGATTAATGATGGGTTTCTAGAATAATTATTATCATACATTATGTAACATTCTCACTTATTCTTCCATACAATTCATGTTATGTGTACCTGATTATGGCTACATTGTTACCTTACTCAGTACGTAGCGCACCGATTATCGTTTTCATGAGTGCTGCTCATTCGTATGAGTAGAGAACCTAGTTGAGTTTGTTACTGATCAACTCGTGTACTCAGAAATTAATAGTTTTGTTCTCGACAAATTAGTTAGCTAGTTTTCCTAAACCGATCTACTAGTTATTCTATGATTTTAGATCCATTTCTAATATTGATTTGATTATCTTTCTAATTTTTATGAAAAATTCTAATTGTTATCCATTTTTTCTAATAAGAATATCTTGCTTGTTTGGGATTATTTTCACATTATTTAGATAATTCTATGATTTTATTTAGTTAATATTTTTTTCCAAAAAGCACTTTTGAGACATGCCTCAGCTTCTCTCTTTTCCCTCACCTATTCCTCTCTCTTCTGATAGTTAGGGTGCATGTTGACTTCCTGCACCCATTTCTTATCTCACTAACCCACTACCATGCCCCTTTCTAACTACACTTTACCCCTAGTCACTTCATCAAGTCAGCTCTAACCTCTAGGTGACTCACACTCAACCTTACCAGTCTCATCTCCCTCTATCCCATAAATGTTAACATAGCCTCACCTCTACACCCTTCATTCCTTGTCCATTTTCATTCCTCACCTATTTTTCTTGCTCTATTCTCCTTTTTCTTGGTGGAAAATTTTTCTAAGTGTTGAGCATTTCTTCATTCTTTCCCTTTCTCTTCTCTACTAAGAAAATAGAGACTTGCTCTAGTTTTCTCCCTTCTTTGGTCAAGAATTGTCTCCCTTTTTCTTCTTTTAATCTTGGCTTTATTTCTCCCTTATTTCTCTTAAGAAATGAAGAATTAAGGTTTGAGAAATGTTCAAGATTTTAGTTTCTTTTCCTTGGCATTCTATTTATGAGAAAAGGTTGAGTTGTGTTTTGTTCTTCTTCTAATTTTTTCTTTGATGTTAATGAATTTTTGAAAGGGGATTTTAATGGTTTTGACTTTTATTCTATTAGAAATCAACATCTTTCTAGGTAGCTGACAAGTAGGAGTTTTTGTGCTAGAAAAATTACTTCAAGGTAAGGTATTCTTATATTTAACCTAAATGGGGTTTTGTTGCTTATTGTGGTTCCCTCTATTTGGTGTGGTTTGTATGAGCATGGTCTAACTGTATTTTAGAATTTTAGAATTTGGTATAGATTCTTCCTAAAGTTAGCATTGTTGGGGTTTCCTAATTTTTAAGCATAAGTTGGCTATTTGAGCATTATTCATTGAAATACCTACATTATCATGTATCCATGAGATTTTATGGGTGCAATATGTCTTTTTTATGTGTTTTATGACATAGTGATGGAGAAGAAAACACTCAATAATTGGCTTTCATAACTATGGAACCAATTATTCTTCATTTGGAAAGTATCTCCCACATATTTAAAGACTAACGGATGGTTACATTGCTAGAAACATAACAAATAAGCAACTATGTGTCTACGTGTATGTGCATGCATGCATGGAATGATAACCACATGGATGGGGGTGTTTATTTTTAGATTTGTCAAGCATTATTAGTAATTTAGCTAATTTATTAATTAAGCAGTAGATTTGGATAATAAAGTTAGCAAAAAGTTAGCATAATATTTTTTAGCTTGGAATCTTTTGAATTATGCTTTTAGCTAGTGGTAGAATGGTTATAAGCTACTATGAATGTGGAGTATGAGGATAATCGAATTGAAGTTGAAAATCAATTTTGAAGTTGAATACTAGTGAATTTTGTGTGAGATCAAACTCAAGCAAATCGAATCTATATAAATGGTTTAGCTTGAAAGTTTTAATTGCTTCATTTGTGTGAATTAGAGATTAATCCATATCTTTTCTACTCTCCTTAATCCATATTTTTCCTTCCATAATTACCATCAAAATACTAATCTAATTTGAAGTTAATCAAAACACTAATTCGTTATTATAATACCCCAAAAACCTAATTAAGAAAATTATGACAAAATAGGGATTTATTTGTGAGATTAATTAAATATAATAATTTAATAAAATAATGGGATTAATTAAGACAAAAAAATGAGGGAAACAATGAAGAATTTAATTAGGGAAGATTAGGGTAATTTGCTAATTAAAATAGAATTTAGGAAGATTTACCCAAAAATTTCTAGATTAATATAAAAAGAAATTTAATTATTATTTTTCAAATTTTCATTATTTTTAAATATTCAAAAATACCAAAATATACCCTAAACACTCCCAACTCTCCTATTATCCTTATTCTTTTTTTCCCTTTTTCCTTTTTCATTTTCGTTTTCTCCTTGTCATCCCTTGGTTGGACCTCGCCGTGCGACCCAACCTCCCCTCCCCTCTTCTCTCCCCACGTGGCCCAACTCACGTCTTATTTCTTCTTTTTTATCCCCTGCCTACGAGGTTCTTCCCCTCTCTTTTCCTTTCTTTTTTCCCCTAACTAACCAACCTAACTCCTTTCCTTCTTCCTCCTCCTCCCTTCCCCCATCCTTGCACTACTGGTCTCGCTTGCGACCTGCCAATATCCTCCCCCTCCCAATGTACGTCGACTTGCTTCCTCCTCTCTTCCTCGTCCCTTTCCTTCCCATTTGAAGCCCCGCCTAGCCTTGCCTTGCCTCTCCTGCGTGCTCTCTTCCCCTACTCCTTCATGTCAACTGATCTACAACTTTGAAATTCACAAGGCCCACATCAGCTTATCATTGGCGACCAACAACCCCTAGCCCCTTACTCCTTTATCCTTTTCCCCCTTTATCTTCTTCTCCCTCCCTCGACCTATAAATACCCCATACCGAATCCCATTTGACCTCCTATACTCTACCTAGAAATTCTAGACATTTTTGCCACTGCCACTCCAAACACCACCCCAACCGCTGCCCGAAACACCATCCAACCCCTTCCCTACATCACCCTCCACCAAACTGAACCACTCACCACCCTTAACCCCCCCTACACAACCCACCCTAATCGTGCAAAGTAGGTAGCTCAAGCTGCCCTTTGCACCTCATTGTTGCCCCACTTGTCACTGTGCACTGCCTCCTTTGACACAATCACCACCTCTTCTGCCACCCAATCAACCCATTAGAACCTCCCCTACCTTCCCCTACCCTTCCTTTCCCCTTTCCCCATCTCCTTCCTCCTCCCTCCTTCTCCACCACCCTCGGCCACCACAACCACCACCACATGTGCCGCCATCCTGCTGCATCACCACCACCACTACAACCCTCTCAGTCTAGAGAGTCTACCACCCTACAACCACCACCTCTCTCTCTCTCCTAGCGCTAAAAGGCCCACCTTCCCCAAAACCACCGCCACCACCTAGCTGCCACCTTCACTAGGTTGTGCCCTAACCCTTTCTAGCCCTTAAGTATAAATTATTTGGTATAATTATTATTCTAACTTCACTATTATCCTTATCCTTATTATTATTATTATTAATATATTATCATTATCATTATTGATATTCTTAATAATATTCTACCATGACTAATATAACTACCTAACCCTATTTTCGCTAATAATAGCATGGTTAACCATTTTAAGGAATTTTTTTACTACTAAAGCTATTATTATTATCATTATCACTAATACTAGTTCATACTAAAGGTAAAGAAAAAGATAATGAAATTAATAAGAGGGAAGTTAACCCTAGTGTTTCCCCTCTTATAGGTGAGCCAAGTCCAACCCCTAAGGAGGAGTAGGAGAGTGCTCCAAGCCCGGTGTCATTTTAGATAAGGATATGGTTAAGGCCAAAATATGTTTACTATATGTTGTGTGTTGGATATATGTGTGTACCTTATGTGTTATGGATCATGCTATTGTAGTGCAGTTTGCTAAGCATGGAGCTAAGGTAATTTATATGTGCTTTTATGACATGAGTAATATGGTATTGTTAATTGTACTTGTAATGTGCTTATGTGATATTACCCTTCATGACATGTATGATAGGAGCCCTTACGTAGTGGGATGTGGTTGTGTAAGGAAAAGGGGAGTAAGGGAAGTGATTTAACTAGATGGTAGTAAGAATGGCCTAAAATCTCATAACTTATAGGAGGACAAAGAGAAGAAATAATGTGAATAAATTAAAAGAGTGGATTAAAATATGCATGGGGAGTGTAAGGTTGCATGGGATGGTTATCCTTTGCATGGGGATGACCTTTACGTGAAAAAAGTTGATTTGAGGGTTAAGTAAGGTAAGGGAAGAGTTTTTGAAGTGGTTGGAGTCCATATGTGAAAAATAGTATATGGGTTGGTGTAAGGGTGCTTGGGGGACCTAGCAATGGTTTAGGGAGGAAAACTTAAGTGAGAAAACTGTGCAAGGAAGGTAAAACTAAAGGTAATGGTTTGAGTGGGGAATAAGAATAAAAGGGGGTCATATGGAGGGAAGCGAGCTATGGAGAAAGAGGTGTTTTGGTGTTGTGGGGATGGTATAAAAGAAAGAAGAAGTACTAGGGTTTGGGGAGTGAACTAGGGTTTTTCTGGTCTCACGTGGGAGATGGGTAGTGAGGTTGTGATGTTGGCTGTGGTTTGAGGGGAGTGGTGGTTTTCATAGCAAAGAGGAGTATGGGTTGTGTAGGATGAGGAGACCAGATTAGGGTTTTGGAGGGAAACCCTAGAGGGCAAAGAGGAGTCAAAATAGAGTTATGGGGAGTGATCCTTGAACTATGTACATAAGAGTTTGGGTTTCTTATGGTGAGTGGGAAAAGATGGGGAGGAAGTCTTGGAGTCATAGGTTATGTAAAGGTCCCAAGATATGGGGCAGGGCCTTTCAAGAGAACTAGGAATAAAGGGGCAAGGATAGGAAGTCTAGTGGGTCATGCATGTCTAGTCTGGGTTGTGTGTGGAATAAGATACGAGTAAAACACTAAACACCTAAAGTGAAAGATTATCGAGTCGAGCCTAGTGAGGATAATTATCGGTCGAGTGGCTATAATAGTGGTTAGGTGTGTGCTGCCCTGAAGAGTGATATTTGGTTCATCAGTTATCATAGTGGTCAGGTGCATTTTTTCCTGTGGAAGCTATAATAGTAGGGGTCCCAAGCTCGATGAGACAAACCTTACTCATAATTAACTCAAGGAAAGATACTAACTACTTACAATGGAACACCACGTGAGTTGGGGTTAGTGAGGATAGTTTCTAGTCCACTGATGCACTGTCATATGTACAAAAAATTTAATAAATAAATCCTAATTCCCAAATACGTAGTATAAGGCAAGAAGGAGTCAAACCCACAAGGAATGGTATATAATCAGTAATTCTATAATTGATGTTAAAACCCCAGTTATGCAATAACATGTAATTATATCATCAAAATCTAAACTATGGATAAATAATAAAACACCGTACTCACTAATTAATTGAATAAGGACAGGAAGGTATTGATTATGGAATTAGGATATCAAATAATCATGGAGAAAAGAAGGATTCCAAATGATTTAATGTTGACTTGTAGAAACTCATATTAATTCATCTCTTTGCTTTCTCTCAATTCTAATAAATTGAATAAGCTCTCAATTTATCACCTAACCAATTAATAACCTAGGTTAAGAACACTAGATTCAATTAATGGCAGCATTACGAATAGAAAGCAGTCAACTACGACCATAATCACATAAGCTCGGATCATGCAATCGTAAGAATTAATGGACAAGTTTAATAATTAATCTTTTGCTACTCTGGAAACGTTAATTAGCAATTATGTATTAATTTCGTTATCCTAGCGTAGATTAAGATCTAAACTAGATAGGTGATCAGTCTAATTAGTTTAAATTCTTAATCTATGATGCGAGATCATTCAATTCCGTCCATCAATTCAATTAAATTCCATCTAGAATCATGAATTCAAAATCCAAAACCCTAATTCCGTCATCAAATCCTCCTACCTTATACTATCTACATAATTGCAATAACACACAATTAAATGCAATAATCTATAATTAACATCAATGCTTATAAATAAATTAACAATGAAACACTAAACACAAGAAAAATAATAATGCAACAAAGAGAATTGAATTGCATTCAATCAAAAATCAAAACTTGCAATTAAAAGAGGAATGGAGAAGAACTTATCGAATTGAATTGCAGAGTGTTGATTGTTCAATTGAATAAAATGGAGAGAAAGAGAATTGGGATTACAAATTACATGTGGTATCTAGAGAGTATAGAGAGAAAGAGAAAATCCCATTCTCGAACTCCCCCGAACCACCCTTTCGAATGTTCAAACTTTTGAAATATATCGGGGAAACGTTGCACGAACGGTTACAAAATTTGAGAAAAACACGGTCTGTGTTAGAAAATACGAGACCCCCGTGTTTTTCCTTGAGCTCTCGGCCAAATGCTGAATTTTAAATGCTGAAATTTTGTGTGCTGATAGAAAAACACGGGCCGTGTTTAGGAAACACCAGGGGGGGCGTGTTTCTTGTTTCTTCATTATTTCTTCATGAAATTTCAACACAATCTTCCCTTTGATATATATTCTTTATTTCTAGTCTTTTCTTCCATTGAATCCATATCTCTTGATGTGTTATTTGTGGTCTTTTCTCTTTCCATCGATTTCTTCTTTGAATTTCTTCATTTTTATCTTTTCCTGCAAAATCTATCTAAAAGAGAAAAACTAGAGAAAAGATTACATGTTATAAAAATAATGATTAATAAATGACATTTTTACTTAGCAAAATAACATATAAATCTCATATATCATCCACCAACTATAATAGTGGTCAGGTGTGTTCTACCCTATAGAGTGATATCTGGTCCACTGGCTATAATAGTGGTCAGGTGTGTTTTACCCTATGGATTGTTTTTTCTCCACCAACTATAATAGTGGGGTCCCCATACTCACAAGAAATTAATATGAGAAATCTGGAAGAAAAAATTAATGGTCTATGTATGGATTAATGATATGAACCTAAAATATGCATTGTATGCCTTACTTGACTATGTCCTTGCATGGCCTTGTCCATATAGTTACCTTACTTAGTACGTAGTGTACTGATCACCCATTTGATGGGTGTTACTCATTCCCATGAGCAAAGGTCCCTTCTGAGTTGGTGTAGGCAAGAGATGTCATGTTTGATACCTATGACAAACTCAATTTGTTGGGCGAGGCTGTGTGATGACCCGTTGGACTTTTCCTAGAACTAAGAGCGAGTGTTGACCAGATTCTTCTTTTTCCAGTTTTATCCTATCGTATTGTTTGTATTTTTTTTCGTTGGGGCCTTTGACTATGCAACTATTTTCATTATGTAATGACTTTTTAATCACTCATTATGATTTTCCTTGTTATTTATGAACCTTTCGGATCGTTAGGTTTCTATATCCTAATTGGTTTAATGTCTTGTGAGTTTTCATAGCCTTGTGTTTGGTGCAAGACTAGCCGAGGGCCAAGCTTGTGCTGATCACGGCGGTAGCACCCCTCGTCTTGATGTATGGTTTTGTTCAAACAAAAATTTTTAACTATGATTTTTAGGGGTGTTACAAGTATACACAACCAAAACCATAAACCCACCATTTGAAACCCTAACCTTTCCATACAAATGAAGCATAACCTTAATATTTTGATTAGAATCAAATCCTAACCCTAACCCTAAACCATGATTTCAACCTTAATCTAAACCCTAACCTTCAAAGCTTTACATCATCAATACACCATTGTTGAATGCATATGACAATTACCACAAACCATACAAATCATTACCATTAGTAATCCATCACCTTCAAACTATATCTATTTTGTTCGAATCATCACCACCCTATTTTCCGCCTATTCGAATGTGATCATCCCTAATCCACCATCACCGAGGCTTATCCTATTTATTATCATCATCAAAATTGAAGCATAATCTCATCAATTTGTGAAATCCACCCTCCCACACACATCCAATAGAAGCATGCTAGGATTAATATGGTAAAGTTTGGTAAATTTGGGGTGTGTGCATCATAAGTCTTGGTAATGTTTTGCCCAAACCAATCGATCGGTTCGTTGAACCCATTGACTAATTTTGTGAGGTGTCTCATAGTTTGGAAATTTGGATCGGTTGGTCATGAGATCAGTTGATCGGTTTGATATACCATTGACTGGTTTCTATGGACAGTCAATTGGTTTACCAAACCCATCGACTAGTGACCCTACAACAAAAAGTGGTATGGTCTCTACTTAGAGCCATTGATTGGTTAAACCAAAACCATCAAATAGTTTCTATGAACAGTTAATTGGTGAGACCAACCAGTCAGTGGCCCTCTGGTGTTATTTTTGTTCGGGTTAGGTAGTAAAGAAAATATAGTGGGTGATGCTCTTTCTAGGAGATATGTCTTACTTGTCATACTAGATGCGAAATTATTAGGATTTAAAATGTTAAAAGAGATGTATCTTAATGATGAAGAATACCAATTGTGTAAAGAAAATGGAATTCATGGTAATAAAGCTATACAAGATGGTTTTTTTTACTTAAACTTAATGTTTCAGGGACATTTACTATAGGTGATTTGTCTCCTTATTTTAATGATATTAATTTGAGGAAAAATTCTTCTTAGTTTGGAGAGAATGATGTAGGAGCATCCATAGATGATCTTCAAGGTGATGATTTGGCATACTTAGTTTTGGAGCTAATTTTCACATGTTATAAGCTATTACAAAGGAAGCTATTATGCATGAAATTCAAAGTCAAGATGACCTAGTTAATCTTTCAAAGTCAACATCATTGTTTTGATTAAGATTATTATAAATTATTTTCATGTAATCATAGCTTACTTTGTTCGTAATAGTCTTGTTGAGCCTTGTATTATATAAAATATAAATATATTGTATTACAAGTTATGTGTTATTTAGCCATTTGTATGTCATGTAGCTAAATGTGTATGCTAGTTAGTAATGTCCTAAACTCCTATATAAGCATGGAATATTGACACATTGTAGTATGTTGGTTGATTTTGATATTGAAATATAACACAAGTAATTCACTTGGTTAATTATCTCTTTGTAATTGAATACCTATTATAAGACTCTTTGGAATAATTTTAAATTGACAATATTCAAATTAGATTTCTTTTAATCTTATTGAATTCTTATTGCATTCTTTTTGAGTTCTTTCCTGGATTTTTTTCCTTCTTCTTCACAAATCCAAGCCAAAATGATTCTACATCTAAATCCATTCACACTAATCTTCATCCTAATTGAAGATTTGTGTCATTAATTTTACCTTTTGTTAAAAAAATATAAGAAGTTAGTTCCAACATATGAGTGAAAGAAGATGTAAATAGTCTTTTACCTCTAATATTGGAAAAACTTATATGTGTGACATTGTCATAATGTGATGCACAATGAGAAGAATGTATATGATAGTATAATTGGTATGCTTCTAAATGTACCAAAAAATACCAAGGATGACATCAATGCTGTATTAGACCTCATTGAGATGGGTATAATAATAGAACTACATCCAAAGCAAATTGGATAATAAAACGTTTTTTCCTCCTTCATGTTATACTCTTTTGAAAAAAGAGAAGTTTTCTACGTGTGAGTGTTTAAACACAATGAAGGTTTTGGAAAGATATTCATCAAACATCAAGATCCTTTCATTAGTGAAAGATTTAAAGTTAGTGAGCATGAAATCATATGATTACTATATTCTCATTCAATATTTTTTCATCATGTCCATATGCCATAGTTTTCCCAATCATATGTAAAGTGTCATCACTTGATTTTGTTTCTTTTTAAATGAATTTTGTGCCAATGTTATTAACCCTAAGAAGTTGGACACATTGTATGAAGAGATTGTGATTGTATTTTGTTAGCTTAAGATGGAGTTTCCTCCATTTTTATTTTTGATCATGATACATTTAACCATACACATGGTCATGGAGGTTAAAGTATGAGAGTTGGTTCATTTGCATTTGATGGGTTCATGAAGTTCTTACAAGATTATTTGAAGAACCCAAATAAGCTAGAAGGATGCATTATTGAGGCTTATCTAATGCAGAAAGAAACAAAATTTTGTTGTGAGTTCATATCAGATGCTAATATCGTAGGTCTTCCTCAAAAATTTTGTTCATATAAATTAGATGGAGGGAAAAGGGGTAAATGATTTTTGGTACTCAAGATTGATGATTCTAATATATTGATGTAAGCTAACTCGTATGTAATTCATAATATAGATGACATATAACCATTTTTGTAGTAGCACATGGATATGATCAAAGATTCAAATCTTTATAAACGAAAGAAGTGATTAATAAAGAAACATAATGATTCATTTCTGGAGTGGTTATCACACCCCCCTTGTTAGGAAGTACTGTGCTAAAACTCGTACATGATTGATTATATTACTTTCTACATGAAAGAGAAAGATAAGAAGAGTACCATGCAAAATAATGTTGTGAGTATAATATCTAAAGCTTTGCAATGATCAAGTGCTATAGAAAAAACCCTATGTATGAATCCATGACATACTATAGAGTGATATGCCATATATTGGTATTAGATTATACCTAATTTTAGGTTCCTCTTTTTAGCAGCAAATGGGATGGCAATAAAAATGGTGTATCTACTAAGGAAGCAAGGTTTAAAAGGGCAGATCTTCCTAGAATTAGTGATATAAAGAGCCCATTTATATTGGTCTCATTAGCCAAAAACGTGTTCTATGTTGCTAATATAGTCAATAAATGATGGTCCATAGTCTTGTCTTTGAAGATATAGGATGATAACATAGAAAGGATAATATGTTGAGTATGAACCTACCTTCCTCTTCTGATATTGATGATTTTACTAATGGCATTTATTTCCATCATCACAAAGAAGGATTTTATGTACTTGAATATAATTTTTTACATAAAGAAGGTAGATACCATAATGTAAAGTGAAGTAGATGAATGATTCATGTAAATATGATTTAAAGAATGTTAATGTTGTGGAATTTGGGAAGATTGCCATAATTGTTGAAAATGTATATTAAATTTGTGAATGAATTGTTTGTTGCCAATGCCTTATTAAAATTTATGCCTAATTTTAACATTCATGGTTTAATGTATGACATCTGATGGTCATGACGAAGATGACATGCCCATGATTCCACAAGAAACGTCTTTGTATTCTAGTTTGTTCTATTTATTTTACATGGTATAGCTCTTGCTAGACCCATAAAAAATGGAAATTTCAAGTTAATAATAATAACATTCATTTGTGATCAATGCCTCATTATATAGTACATGTCTATTTCCTATTTGGTTTGAAATTTTTTTTATTTGCTTTATATTTATTATTCATGTAACTAGTTAATGTAAAAAAAAATTATTTAAATTTATTGATGCTATAGGTGGTTGGTTGATATGTATATATGTCATATAAAAATTTATTATGTGGTCGAAATGTTTAGATAGGATACACAAGAATAATGTTTGTGTATCAATTGGAAGTGTTAAGCAGAGTTTTATGTGTGGGAAATTGTGAATGGTGCATAAAGAGGATTCACTATGAATTAAGAAAATAGGAAATATAGATGGAAATATTAGTTTAAAACCTATCTCTATAATTCAACAAAAAAATAACATTAAGACTATAGACCGTAGTTATAGACTTAAAATCAATGTATATATGAGACTAAAAATGAACGGTTTTATTCCCACAAACACCATGTATAGTCAAACATGACATGCCATAATATTTTGTTATAGATGGTTATATCCTACATGGTTACTGTCTTCCATGGTCTTCCTCTTTTTTTCCACTTTCATCGATGGCTCTTTCTATGGCAGTGACCTCATCTTAAACTAACCAATCCACACCAAATAAAACACACATTCATACCCTTTCTCCCTCTATTTCTCACATTATTCTCACCCATAATTTTTCATAAAATGTAGTCCCCTTATCATGAGAATGTTCTCTCAATGATTACCCTAATCCTCCATCCACCAATAACAAACTTCACTTAAACCACCCTCATTTCTATTTCACCTTATCCACTATCCATGAATGTATTTTTCCCCATGACCATGATAATCTCCAAAAATATTCTCCCCATGATCACCTATATTTATCCCTCAAAATTACTTATTATGGGAAATCACTCCAAATCTTCCACCTTGGTTTGACACACAACACCGACAAATAACCATGGTTGTGTGTGAGTGTGTATGTTATGGGAAATTTTTACATTAAAACATTGACCAAATCACCACATATTTGTTCTATAATTATCGTCTCTATATTAGAATTTATTTCTCTTTAACCCATGATGCCATTCTTCTTTTATCAATTGGCCTATCCATCTTCTTCAATAACAAAAGTTTCTATAAACTTCTAAAAATCAAGGATTTAACCTATTTATGTCTAACTAGATAAAGGTGGTATAAGGAAATTTATATGGTGAAGTTATTCAAAAATTTTACATGTTTTTGGGGCCTAGAAAAGATCTAAAGGTATGTGTTATATAATTATCATTCCTTTTGATCAAGTGTTTTAAGTAAAGTAAGATTCTAGCATCTCTTCTTGTAATTTGATGATTTCTAAGGTTATTTGATGTATCAAACCCTTGTATTTAATATTTTAAAGACTCTCTATTAACCTTCAAGTAAAGGTAAAACCTAACTTACTTGTGTTAAAACATAATCCTCATTGTGATTTCACGTGCTTCAATGAAACATGGTATTTATGTTGATTTGACATGCTAATCTTATTATTTTTGTATCAAAAATCATATGATATTATTTATACATGATAATATATTTATAGAATGGCCATAATTTGTTTTAATTATTAAAACTATTATTAGGGGATTCATGAAGGATTTGATACATGAAAGTTTAAGGAAAGCATCAAATTAAGTAACTTCATACCTACAAATTCAGGTTAACTTTTGAGCTAAATTTATCTCAGTTGGGTATCAAATTAAATCTTAATATTTATACTTTAAAACATGACTTTTGGATATTAAAAATGTTAAGTATTGAAGAAGTTATGATAGCTTTCCTGAAAGTGCACAACTTTATTTTTACCAACTCAAGAAGCATAACATCTAGTTTGAGGTTTATTTTGATGTTAGACTTGACTTTTGGATTAATTTGATGATTCCATGTTTTTAATTGTAAGTTTTAGGGGTTATTTGATATAAATTATCTTATCAATTATCATGGTATCACTTATGTTATAGAGGTTAATGTTTGAGTCAAAATCATGATTTAATGTATAAATTACACTGGTCATTGACAATATGCATAGTATTCTTCATGTTATTTATGCTAACCTTAATATCAACTTAATCACCTCACTAATGAAATAGGTAATTTTAAGGGAATATTAATTATGGTTAGACATAAAATGACAAAATTTCCTCAAAATGACAAAATATGGAATATGTAAATATTGATAATCTAACCTTAACCATTGACTATTAGCCTTAAATTTTATCGTTGATTTTTAACTTTGACCATGAATAGTATATTTATCTAAAAATGGCATATGATATTATTTCATAATTTTTAACTCAAAAGAATATTCAATTTTCTCTTATTTAAACCATAAATGGAATTTTGGGTTGTAACTACATTACATTCAAAGGTTTAATTGGTTAGGTTATTGCCTTATGTGCCTGGTTTTGTGCTAGATTGAGGGACACCAATTGGTTTTAATTTTTCATATTTTTTTGTGTGTGATTGTACCAAAAACTCACATATATTAGAGGTAAGTGGGATCAAACATCAGTCTATGAATGGAGGAAATTATTTATAGCGAAGGGTCAATAGCCGAGTTCTCGATCCTCCAAAAATTGAAGGGACCATTACAATCATTCGGTATCTTCTCTACTATATATTAACACTATATAGGGTTTATAAACATAAGGAATAGATATGTTTACGCCTATGACACCGTACATTGCACGGTAGTAGGAGCAAACATCCTAAAAGAACCTATAGGGGTTGAACATCCCCTAAGCACCTAGGGATGGAAAATTTCTAAAGAGAGGGATAGATTAAACCATTCACATAATAGCTTACTTAATGATTTAACAGGAGTTAAAATTTCTATAAGATTTTACCATATGTTTTATTTATATCTTGGAAAAGACCATGAGTGGCAAGTTTAACACCTCCATTTTTAGCACTTAATGTTTTCATAAAAAATAGTTAATTGTACCACCACACTTAGTAAACCTCTGGTTTCCTCTAAAATTCTTATATCAATTGATAAGTATAAAACATTACTCTACTTAAATTGAGAACATACTCACAAGAAATAAAATAGATATTATATTAATGATTAACATAGTTATGATAATACAAGATCAAACAATGGTTATGAAACACAAAAGAAAAGAAGTACACAATGGACATAAGGGTCGAAGGATATGTGAACTAAAGGACGTTAAATCATACATTGAATAATCCTAACTTTCAAACCCAAAAATTATAGCTAATAAGCTAAATTAATAAAAAAATCTTATAAAGCGACAACTCACCATTGAATAGGCAAGGGACCATCAAACGGGACTCAATAATAAAATGGTACTAAGTAAACACGCCATTGAATAGTACTAAGCATGCAAAGGTCACATGAAACACATAGAAGGAATCCCAAGAGAGCATGGTATAAACACGCCAAATCAATCAAGGCATCTTAGAATAAGATAAACACGTTGAATAAACAATTATTACTAAGTTCACATGCTCCATATATCATTTTTCTTAAATCATAATATGAAGATTAATGATCCAAAGCATGCCAAGGGTGCTCCATCAAGGGAAGATATCAAAACATTTAAAATCATTCTTGTAACAATGATATACCATCTCATAATTTCAACTTCCATATCAAAAGATTCCCAAAATCTATATGGATTACCTATTAAGCCTAATAAAAATCAAAATGCAACAACTTAAATCAAACTATAGCCTCCACTAACCCTCCTTATTTACCTAAAAGTAATTCAATAAAAATTATATTAGGAACTAGCATAAAAAATAATAAAATGACATTAAAGTATGCTCAATAATATAAACAACACACCTCAATCAAAGGCTAAATTTGCTAGGGGAAAGATGTGTAAAACTCATGCCATAAAGGGTCCATAAGTGAGCCACTCATATAGTACAAAGTACCCAATGTGAGGGACTTGGGCTGTAAGGGGCTAAACTATACAAAGACTAATATAACCTAGGATAGCATGTGTAACGTCTAAACATTACATAGTAAGGGTATCATGGAGGTTTGGCATAATAGATGGCTTGGGTATATGATATCTCAATGCAGTGGAAGGTTGAGGTATAAAACCCTAGCATACAAAATAGGATGAGTTACACACATGCTAGACATAGTAGTTCTTAGATGCATCTAGTGTAGGTGAAAATGAGGTAGCTATGGCTATAAGGCTTGTGCATAGTGATTGGGAAATTTAAAGAGGAATGATTGTATTAGTTGGGTTACTAGAGAATTTATACGGAAAAACTAATGGAAGGAAGAGTTGGTGTTAAGTAATGATATGATGGTGGTGATTGGTTGTGTTGCATAAGGAGGTGGGTGGAATTTGGGTTGGTTTTTGGGCTAGAATGGTGCTAAGAATAAAGGGTATGACTAAGAAAAATAAAAAGAAAAAGAATGAGGGAGGCGGAAAACATTTAAGTGGATACTCCACAATAGTAATGGTATTTTTGTAAAAAAGAGGAGGGTTCATAGGGTGGTTCACGAGATGGTAGTAGATTATAGAATGATGATGGGCTAGTGGTTTCAAGGTGGTGCATGGGTGGAAAATGTTGATGAGGTTAGGGAGGTTGTAAATGAGTGATAGTGTATGAAAATGGGGCACAAATTTATGGTGGTGTGCAAAAAAGTGGCACGACTAGGTAGTGATTTTGTGGAAAAAAAAATAGAGATGAGTGTTTTTTTTCTTGGTTGAGAGAAAATGGAAGGGGGAGGAGAGCTATACAGGAGATTGTGTGAGGGGGTTAGGTAGGTGAGATGGAGATGTTAATGGGTAGATATGTGTAAGAGATAGAGAAAAGAACATGAGTTGCATAAAAAGGGAGTAGTAGGCAGGTGAAGTGTTAGTTTAGGATATAGTTTTGTTAAGTTATGGTTTCTTTGTAAAAAAAAAACAAACTATGTTAGGTTCGGGTTTTTAATAAAAACAAATAAACTAGGAAAAATATTCGATCAAGCAAGAGAGATAAAAAAGAAAAATAATAGAATTAACTAGGATAAAATATTTAAGAAAATATTAGGGTTATTTTTAAGGGTTAAAAGATAAAAAAGCTAAAGTTTAAGGTTAAGTTTGAATAAAAATCTAAACACAAGAAAATAAAGCATTACAAAATTTTGAAGTGTTACAGTGGATGTGTACAACCCATGTATTTTCAATGGTTTTATTACCATATTGTGATTGGCATGCAACCCTAATTTTGATAATGCTTTCAGAAAATTTCATCTTTTGGATGTGTGTAACAAAATACCATGATTACTCCTTTAGGAGATTGAAATTTATTATTAACTAGTTGCCTGAATTTTTACTACATTTTAATGGAATCTATGTAACTATGTGATGGAATGATTTATATTCTAAGTGATCATATGAGATATGTTTTACTAAATATTTAACCATATTTATGCTTTACATCACCTTACATCAACCTTGACACATCAATGGAGTACCTAAATTTATTTTATAGAAGGTGATGGTTCAAGTTGTTTCTTCTTAAGGGATAATGCTTTTATCCTAGTTCAAAGATAGGTAACAATTTGCTACCCTTATATGGGGGAAATTTCCATCACCTGTGGGTTTTTTTATTTAGTTTTCATCTAGATTGCATAAAAATTTATTTTGAATGATTTATATCTTTTTTCTATTTCACTAGTAAAAGTTATCGAGGTTTAGGTAACAAGGTATAAGATTACTTTTAGCCTTGCAATTTCTATCTTGCTTGTTATCTCCTTTTCAATAGGGGTTCTTTCAAAGTTAAAACATCCCCTACTCCTTTTTAATATCATAAGTGGAGGAAACATGAGCATTTTGAAAAAAGGATTCAAGTTTAGTAATGTTGTCACTCTTTTCAACTATTATATCTAATGAATTACCATCATTATATTTTATTTATGTCAACATTAAAATAGGGGAGATGGTTGACCTTATATGTCACTCAATTTTATAGTCCTTGTTTCAATCATAAAAAACCTATTTTAGTTTTTATCTTATCTTATTAAGTATTCCTTTTTTTTATAACAAACATATTTTTAGTGTTTAACTTATCTTATTAAGTTTTCTTAGTCATCAAATCCTTAATTAAAGTATTCAAAATTTAACTAATTCAAGAAGTGTTAGGAATTGAAGGTTTGATATCATGTCTCAAGAACCAACCACATATATCAACTATGAAGATTTTAAAGACTTAAGAGCTTATGGTACATTTTCTTATAATTCTTTAGTGTAAGATACAATATGTGTGAGGTGTGAGCACTTTTTTTTTAAATGAAATTTTTTTTTAAAATTTTCTAAATAATATTTTTAGAATATTTGAAAGTACCGTAGAGGGGGTGAATAGGTTTTTATGGAATGGGATTGACTACATAAGAATTTACAAGTAATGTAAAGTTGTTAAAGAGTGAGCTTCCCTTTGAATTATTAAAATAGTGACGTGTTTTATTGATCATCACTCTTATTTTAGCTTATGAGTCTTAAAATCTCAATGACCCTCTCAAGAGATGACTTACTACTTCAACTATTTATCTTCTTTAGATTCACTAAATGAATCTCTCAAGAATGATAGACAGCAATCACTAACCCCTTTAATTGATTTTTGAGAGAAGGTTGTGATTATAAGTAATATAGCTAGATGTAATATATGATATTACAATTTGAGAACAATTCTAGTTAACATAAGTGAGCAAAGAACACTTTTTAGTAAAAACTCAAAAATATGAAAGTTTGGATTATTGAATGAGTAATTGAATGATTTTACAGTAAGAGAGTAATTACATAATCAATGATCTAAAAATTTATTTGTAATAAATGTATAGAGACCTTATTTATAAGGGTTACCCTCAAGTATGTTTGTTAGATACAAATTTCCAAAAATTTGCTTCACCCAACGGGAAGAAAACTAGAATTTAATGCTGAACAATTGATCGATCTAGAGAAACCACTTGATTGATTATATGGCCAGTCGATGGATTTGTTCTAACCAATCGACTATTCATATTTTAACCAAAATATAAATTTGCCTTTGTTTAAACCATTTGATTAGTTTTTTCAAACCAATCAATCAATTTGGCACCGTACAAAGTTGGTCCTAAAAAACATATAAACATTGTCCTGGTATGGTGAGACCAGTTGATGTGTTCCATATAATAGTCAATTGGTTTGTCAAACCAGTCAATCGGTTTGGCAATAACCAGTCTGTGTGTTTAAATAGAGAGTAATTGAGTTTCTGCAAAAATAATACCCATGGATTGGTTGGACAAACCATTCAATATAGAGTAATTGAGTTTCTGCAATAACCGGTCAATGAGTTTGTTTGAACCAATTAATGTATTTAAACATAGATAAACTGGCTTTCTACGAGAGTGACACCTATGACTGATTGGTCAAACCAGTCGATCATTTTGTTTGAACTAGTTGATGTGTTTAAATAGAGACGAATTATGTTTCTCCAAAATTGAATCTTATAGACTGATTGGTCAAACTAATCGATTGGTTTAGCTAAACCATTCAATCAGTTTGCCTAAACCAGTCAATGTGTTTAAAGAGAGATGAATTGGGTGTCTATAAATTTAAAACCTGTGGACTGTTAATTCAAACCAGTAGATTAGTTTGCGTAAACCAGATGATGTGTTTAAATAAAGACAAATTGGGTTTATGAAAAACTGAAACCTATGTATTGGTTGTCAAACTAGTTGATTGGTTTCCAAACTGTTCAATCAATTTTATGCACCAGTTAATCTATTTGAGTTTTAACACAGCCAATGGCTATGTTTAAACTAAACCAGTTGGTTGATCTGAGGACTAGTTGACCGGGTCTGACAAGAACCAATCAATTTATTTGTAAAAATACTTTTAAAATATTTATAATATGAAATAACGTCAAGTATGTTTCAACAAAGAGTTTAAAAGATTTTTTGTTTGAAATGTGATCTTTGCTCAACTTAACTCTTAAAAATATACCTATGACATATCAAATGCTTGGTTTTATGTCTTGGTTCCTTTTATATTTGTTGATATATTGAATATGCACACTTAAGAAAATACATTAGATACCAAAATCCTTTTGTTATCATCAAAACAAGTATAATGGTACTGCTTAACCTTTGAGGTGAAGTTTTTCTAGTAGGTTTAATAATTTAAGACATTTTCTAAGTGGGTGTAATACCTCATTTCTAGAAACCCTCATTATAAGTCATTAATTATGTGTATTATTTGTAATAAATATTTTAGGATAGTTGGTAATAAATATATTTTTAATATGTGTATTATTATTATGACTTATTATGTATAAACTTTAATTAGGTTAAAAATTGATAGAGACTTTGTATTGAATTTTAAACCTAAGTTAGATCTTAACTAGTATCTATTGCATCGAGTAAACCATATATTCTTGTAACCTAGTAATTTTATCTGGATATTTTACCCTAATTCTGTACCTATATAAGTACCCCTACCCTATGCTATAATTCCTTACCTCACTTTAGTCCCTTTACCCCAGCACACCTTACTCCTACACACTATGCCAACACCTTACCTCCCTCTCCCCCATGTTTTCCTCTCCCTATTATGCTCCACATCTCCCTATACACAATCCTCTTCTTAATCCCTTCTCCTCTCCATTTTTGTGTCATTCCTCAACCTTGATAAAACCTATATCATTCACTCACCCTCCTAATCTCCCTTACACAAGTAAACCCTCCCCATTTCTCCATCGCTGCAATCGGCATTCATTCCCTTTACACCACATCTTTTCTCCACAATGTGCTCCACCACTAGCCTCCCTTTCTTAAAACCAACCACTACCATCGATCCCTCACCCCCTACATTGGTAAATCCTACCAAATCCACCACAACACAAATGCACAACCTTAGTGAAACCAACCCATGTCCCTTATCGAATCACACCAAAACTTCTTTTTCCCCTTGGCTTTATTCGTTTCCACATAAACCACCACCATGCCACCACCAATACCTACCATTCCACCCTCCTCTCCGTTGGCTAAAACAAATGAACCTCACTCTCCACCACTAGCCAAAACAATCAAAGTTCCCCCTCCTTATTTAGCCAACATTGTTGAAGCTCACCCCCCATTTGCTACATCATTATCTACTAAAGCCCTCCTTCCACCTTTGGTCTTTTGAGCCACATTTTTCTCCTCCCTTTGCTTCATCTTTCCCTATTTTTATCCCCTTCCTTTCACTATATATTCCTACTAAAGACACCCCCTAAGATTCGGCCAAAGCTACTATTGCTCCTCCTCTCTTTCTCGTCCACTTCCACCAAGTCCTCTTTTGTTGCTTGAGTTTTGTTTGGCTTCGTTTTCCTTGATTCAACTAGTCAGTAATCCTTGAGTTATTTTAATAATTTTGGCTTAATTTTGTGTAATTTTAAATGCTAACATATATGTGTTTGAGTGTTTAATTTCTAGGTAATTCTTGAGTATCTTGTAGAAGACGTTTTGTGTGAGATTGGAATAGGTAAATCCAATCACTCATAAGAAGATAGAATTTATGTGTGAGCATCTAGTATTTTTAGACCTAGAATTATTCTAGGGTTTTATTCTTTTCAAGTATTACAACATGCATGAAAAAATGATAACATGTTGAATGGATGATAAATACAATTGTTAAAAGTTAAGCTATATGTATGGTAATATGTTATATGATTGGATGAAACTTGGATAGGTTTCACAATTTTTCACCGGATCGAAAAATTGAGTGCGAGGTTCGATTCGCCAAGATAATCAGCCTAAGGGTTTTAATCTAAAGGAAGATTAGAAAAATCAGAGCATAGTTGAATTAACGACTGCTGAAGTTGTAGAACAAAAAAGATCGAGAAGCAGATCAAGGAAGAAGATCGGGAAGAAGAAGAAGATGTGAACGAGGAGGTCGCGAGAGAGAGAGAGAGAGAGAAGTCGAGAGAGAATTCCAGAAAATCAATCAACAATGTATTTTGACCAAAATTAAGTGTTTCGTATAACCCTTATATACGCCTTTTATATGGCATATATAATACAAATGATACAATCGTATACGGATGATGGGCTCACGCTTAATTTACAACAAATTAGCCCAAACACAGCCCAAAATCAGCCAAAACAAATAATTATAATGGATAATAATCCAAATTAATGGATTTACAACTAATTCCCATCAGCTAAAATCTTCTAGCTAATCATGGTTACCAAGGGTTGAATAATCCACATTCCAACTAACCTAATAAATATGGGTCGGGTGGCAAATTACATAGCCAGCTTAATTCCCAATAGCCAAGTATGCCTACGAATGCATCACATGGGATATTCACAAATTAATACAACACATTTTCTATAACAGCACCTAGCAATAGCTACAACAATCATCTTGATCCACTCCCATGTTCTGAGTTAATTTCCTATATAATCACACAATAATAAAAGTAATTATATGTGCAACATAATTTACAACAATTAATAGAATTATTTATGTACAAATTTTGGAGATATATATCATGATATATTTATATGTATAGGGTTTTGTTAGGATTGTTATTCTTCTCAAGTTATGATTTAACTTAGATATTAAAGGCATCATGATTGCTAATGTATGGTAGTTAGAGTTATGATAATTCGCATGGAAGCATATACGCACAATTAGGTTTAGCTTGCGATGACTTATATTCATATAACCTAGGGTTAGAGATATTTTCCTACATGTACTATGATGATAATTTCCCTATTTAAATTAAGTATTGTACTTTAAATATAAAAACATGTGATATATGGAAGATGTGATATATGAGAGATGCATGATTAGGGTTTTGTGGGTGCAACCTACTAAATTTATGAAAAGTGAAAAATATAGTTAATGACTAAAATGTAAAGATTACATATGTGCTAAAATATATTAAATATTTCCTTTTAGCCTTTTTATGACAAGTATTTCATAATAATAATATTTGGTATGAAAATAAATAAAATTGTGAAACTAAGGTTTTGAAGGGTATTTTGATAATTTTAACCTAATATATCTTTTATGAATAATGAAATGATAGGATGGCCCTAGAATTTTTATCGGTTGGCCTTAATGTTGGACATGCTTTACATAGATCAATAACCTTACAGTTTACCTTATTAATTAAAAATAAAAGGGAATATGGATAAGTATGGAAATGGAAATGGTTATGCACTATGTGACATCTATAATCAGATCATAAAATATTAATGCTTAAAGTGAAATAACTCAATTTGGGAATAGTTTCTCACTATAATTACCTACCCTTGAGATGAGGTGTTATCTCTCATTTATTTTGGTTCACTAGTGTATTGTTGTGCCCCTGTAAGGCCTTAATCTACTTTATAAGTGACCTACGAGTCCTATAGAGGGTATTGATATTTAAGGACTAGGTGACCATGGTAGGAGAATACTATTTATTCTTTGTGTGTAGGTATGACCAGGCATACCGCTGTGTCCCTAGGTTTGAGAGTAAGGATATTATGTCACCTTTAGGTGACAATATAATTGGGTGTGCCTTAATGTCCCTATGTTGATTGTATCCCTCTCAGGTAAGTAAAAATGGAAGTATATGTTGTATAAGAAAATGAAAAGAAATGATTTGTTGGTTTGGTAGTTGCCTTATTACCCTACATTAGTAATTGAAATTGTTTTAGATGTGTTGGTTCGGTATTTGCCTCAATGCCCTACCTTGGTATTTGGTATTATTTTGAGACTTTTTGATTAGGTAGTCCCCTCAGTGCCCTACCTTGGTAATTGGAAGTGTTCTATATTTTTTGACTTGGTATTTACCTTTGTGCCCTACCTTGGTATTTGGAATCTATTTAACTAATCAGATATGTCCATTATATCTTGAGGTGAACTACCATGTTTTATTGTTGAGCTTGTGATTCAATGTTTATACATTATTATATATGGTTATGATGCATGCTTGTCCTTAAGTAAGCTTTTCAGTCTCTATGTGACAATATAAAATTTAGGTATGCTAAATCTTGAGAGGCATTGTAATTTACTCACTACGAGGAATTCATACCAACACTAATTTTGTATATGACTTAAAGTGTATAATAGCAGGAAGGATAAGTGGAGTTCTTAGAAAGAAGTCCCATTTTTAGAGTGGGTTTTTGGGCCTAAGAGTTAGGGTAAACTAGTGTTGCACTTTTGGGTGCTAGTTTCTAATTATGATTGGTTTTCCATTAGAATCTTATGTCCCTTGATGTGTTTTGGTTATATTTCTTATTGGTAATATTTATCCATAAATTCTATCTATGTACGATATTCTATATTCCACTAATCTACTTTGGTTATGGGTTGTTTTAGCGTTAGCACTTTGCATAAGAAAGGCAAGGGAGCTACACTTATGCTAAGTGTGGTGGTAAAATCCAATAATTTGGCAACTAACACTTCCACAAAAAAAAATAGGTAAGAATATTTGGGGGTGTTATATTGAGTTACAAGGCAATCACTTTCTGTTAATATAATTGGTTTTTTCCCAAAACAAAATTCCACTAATTCCATGAAAAATAATGGTTTCATGTGGTTTTATAGCATGTTGAGTCATCAATACCAATTGACAAGTTTCTACCAAAACCAATCTATTTATAGAAAAATAGTCCATTGATTTGTACCAATTAGTCCACTAGTTTGCAGGATAGACAAAAAAGGGTTAATTCTATTTTTGCCACTTGACTAGTCTCAAGCCAAACTAATCCAATACTTTTAATAATTTAGTTTACTAATTTCAAGGAAAGAAAAATAGTTTTTTTAACACTTGACAAGTCTCAATTAAAACCAGACTACTAGGTTTGAGCAAATAGTACTCTAGTTTGTAGGATAGAAAAAAATACTTTTAGTTCTAACTACTCATCTAGTCCTAAGTCTAATGAGTCCACTGGTTCCTCTAGTGTTTCTATGATTATTCTCAATATTCCAATTGAATTTTATCATAGGATACACCAATATATTAATTTTAATAAACAACTTTACTATTTCCCCTTATGAGGCTTTAACTTGTACAAATATTTCTAGAGCAAAACTCAAACTACGACACTATTATAATCCCCATATTTTTGTAATGTTTTTTGTATGGAAAGTTATTGTGTTTATTAAAATTTAATATTTTTTTATTTAAATTTGGGAATATAATTGATTTTGAGAAAAATTTGGATTTGAGTAATCTTTGGAAATTAAATAAAATGAGTTTTCAAGCCAATCAATCGACTAACCCTATGAATCAATCAACTAGTTCTTTATTTCAACTAAAAGATTTTATTCGACTGAACTAGTTTGGGGAACCAATCAACTATTTTATTGAGCTAATTATATTTTTACAACTCATATTTTCTAGAAAAAATTATTATACCAAAATGGAACATTGACGATCTAATTATAAGCTATTTTATAGATATTCTTAACCTTTCATCTCATGCATTTAGATTGAGTTGCTACCTCAAACTGATTTGAGGGTTTGATTTAGACAATTGAGGGAGAGGGTGACCTCGGCATTATCTTCTTCAACCTCCCTCCTATGAAGACTTCTAGAATTGCTGCTTTGATCCCCAAACTATCTCTACTCAGTTGGGAGATTCCTTCCCATGTCGATAGTTCATTTCCTCTCTTATGATTGAAGTTGTCTAGGAAAATTCAACCTATATTCTCCATAAATCACCATTTCAACTCTTAAGGGGAGGTCAATCTATCTTTGATAGAATCCTCCTATTCCGCTCAATTTAAGACTATCAAAATTAAGGTTTTTTGATATATGCATAACCCTACTCATTCTTGTACCGATTCATTAGCTATAAATATACCAAATCATCCTTCTACTCACTTTTTGTTTAGCCTTTGAGGTATTCAAGCTCTCTAGCACCATTGTTCTTTTCTCTCCACTTTGAACTTAATTTAGGTTCCTTTCCACTCTTTTGATCCTTTCTCTAGATCTTTCTTCTTTATATTTATGTAAGGGAGGGTTATATTTAGGAAGATCTTGAGTCTCACTTTTAGCATAAATTCGCTCTATTTTTCTCTAAAGTTGATAAGCATGTTCCTTCTAATTTGAATTCTCAATTGTGAAAAGTATTCATGGGTTTTTGAATTTTTAAATTTCATTTTTTATGGTTGGGAAGTAGAAAAACTTCTGGATTGAGTTTTCCTGATTGTGGAAAAAACTTCCTTGCATAAAGTAAGTCATTCTTACTTCTGAAATATGACCTAGTTAAGAATGTGATATAGTATATTATTTAAAGTCCTAATTTTATAGGTTTTCATGATAATTTGGCTTCATATTGATGCATGTTGATTATTTGTGAATCCTTAGAAAAAGCCATGATTTTTAAGGAATTATGGCCAATTTGATTAATTGTAACACATGCTTTATTTTTGGCATTATGTTATGATCTTTTAGTTTGAATATGGTAGGACTTTTTGGGGTGATTTGCGTGAATTTTTTTTTTGATATTTGGTATTTGGGGGAAAAATAATTGACTAGTTAGGCCAAACTATTTGATTGATCCTTAGAATAGTCAACTCGTTGTCATAAATCGATTGACTTGTGGGTCTCTGGTGACGTGGGTATACTCTCTACTTAAACCCATCAACTAGTTTAGTAGAATCAATTGAGTTTTCCTAGAAAATTCAACTATTTTAGCTAAAATAATCAACTAGTTTTAGGGAATGGCTAAGCCAATTAAATCGATTGGTCAACTCAAACTAATTGATTGGTTCGACTAGAATGTGTTATTTTGATCTTTTGGCTTGGATATGCTTTAAACTATGACTAATTTTGCTATATGATTATTTAGTGAGTGAAATACATCATTTTTCATGGATTAACAACTTAATGGATGGATTCATTGGATCATAATTCATGGCATACTCAATAGGTGTTGTAAAGACCTTAATGGAAACAAACCAAATAAGTATTCTATAACCTTAAAGGGGGGAATGTAATGTAGATTATGGGCCTAAAATGAATTATCTGCTGGATGGAATAATATTGATTAAGCATTAATGGAAACACAACATAAGGTTAGGGGAATAGAAAAGGTTAAGATAAATATGTGAATACCTGCTTGGTTATTGTACAGACCTTGCATGATCACATAAGTTCAAGAATAACATACTAATCACTTAAAGTGAAAGATGATCAAGCTATGTATGGGTTTGGGTTACCTCATCCTCGATTAGCTATAGAGATTTGGTCCGTCATTTAACATTTATTAGTGTCTTTGGGCTTTGCCATTGGGCAAGATCCTAGCAGGTTCCAGTACCTTACATATTCTAAACACTTATAATGTACTAGGGGTATCAATAATAAAGGGTCTGGTTACCTAGGTGGATTTTAGATTTGGCGTAAGCTTATGTCTATTAGTAGTTACTTAGCTTTGGCCTAAAATTATTTCTGTTGGTGGTTACTTAGATTTAGACAAACTTTATGTTCTTTATTTGGATATACTTCCATGGTATTTGAGACCATGGGGTGGTGCATAGTCCATCGCTCGATAATAATTTAGATAAGAATTTAGAATAAGAAAAAAAAAGAAAACATACAAGTAAAAGAAAAAGGATGGTAAAAGAATAATGGCTTATAAATAAATAACCTAATGAATTAGGTAAGTGGAAAAATGGCCTATTATGGAACTATATGCATGGATGATAAAGGCCTTAATAATAGCCGAACAATCTGCTTAGTAGATTGCATGTTGTCATCTATGATGATGTGTTATGTTCTTAAGCATGTTGAGTCATGTATGGTATGAGTTCCTATGTATGATATTACTATGATAGAGCATGTATTATGTTTATGTGAAATAGGCATGAACTATATTAGTATGTCCTCCATATGATATTGGAACTTTTTTTGCTTGTGAATCCCATTAAGGTGGTAACTTGGCTTACTTAGTATGAAGCATACTAATGTTCCTATTTTATCATTTATGTACTCATTCCCATAAGCAAAGGTCTATGTATAGGTTTTTGGGGATGATCAGTAGTAGGCTGACCTTATGTTAGATATGGGTTCTGAAAATGTGGAGATCGAAAGACTTTTGTGTAGTCCTTGATGGATTGGGGTATAGGGGTACACCTAACTTTTGTTTTAGTAATTGGAAACTCTGTACTTTGTCTTGATTTTCCCTTATGTATTTGAATATTCATGGAAAATTGAGGTCTTATACTTGAAATCCTTTCCTTGAAATCTATATAATATGATTTAGTGCACTCTGCTCTTGTTTTGTTTGGTTTGATTTTGAGTCTTTTATTTAACATGGGACAAGTTGTTGATGACTATTTTATGTTATATGTAGCAGTAACACCTCAGTTTTTTAAATGTTTAGTCATTTTTTTGTTTTTGTAAGGTTTTTAAAACTAAAGTTTTTAGTATTGAAAAATGGGGGTGTTACAAGTTAGTATTAGAGCCTAATTCTTAAAGATGTGTCACTCTTAAGAACTATTAAGCTGATACCACATGTTGGTATGAGAACTTTTCAAAAATCTTTTTTGGCCTTAAATTGTTTAAGTTGATATCATGGATTGCTATCATGGTTTTTTTATAAAGGTGTTTCATTTTAAAACTCTTTAATGGATACCACAAGTTGGTACCAAAACTTATTTTAAAAATCTTTTCCAATTTTATATTATTTAAGCTAATATATGGGCTATTTCAAATGATTTCCTAACTTTTTAAGTAATTAGTAAAGACCTATTTTTTTCAAACTCAAAACGTTCATGAGTGAGAGTGGGTTAGGGAATCTAATATAAGTAGCATTGCTTTTGATTTGTTATGCAAGTCTTGGTACTTGCTAATGGATCAATTCTGATTAATCCTAGCCTTTAGGAGTCGATGGTGCCAACCACCATTACAAGCATATTGAGGTGTTTATGGATATTATCACTGCATACATGGAAGGCTAGATCTAAGCACCACAACCACCATTGATCTTTGAGGGTCAAGTGGGACCTAAAATTATGGATAGATTGGTTAGGGATATAGAAAATATCTTCACCGCATATGGTTATCCTTTGGACTAAAGGGTCAATGTGGTGATATATTACCTTAGGGGGATAGCAAATGCCTGGTGGAGGAGCGTCCAGCATAGAAGTGAGAGTTAATGAGTTGGGGACCATTCCTAGAGGCGCTTTATGCCCATTTCTACCCCATTCATCTCCGTATGAAGAAATATGATGAGTTCATGGCCCTTCGGTAAAGAGGCCTGTCAATAGAAGAGTACTACAAAAGATTCATGGACTTATTCAGTTTTCTCTTAAGGTAGAGGCCAATGAGGTGATGTGGGTTCACCATTTCAATATTGTCTTAGGGATCATATACCAAGAGCTATTAGTGGGAGTTTTTTGGCCAAACATGGTGGGAATGTACGTGTAGGCTTTAAAGGCTTCAAAGGTCATCCAAGCCCAGAGTTCCCAATTAGGGATAAAAGGAAGTTTGAGGATCATCAATGTCTTGATGAAAGGAAGAAGGTTTCTCTGGATGTAGCATACTGCCTAAGTATGGTAGGAGTATGTGGTTAACACCTTGAGTTAGAGGTTAGTTTTGGGCACATGATGAGGAGAAGCATTACCACTACAAGTGTAGCGAAGTATATTAGCTAGGAGTAGATTGTGGAGACAAAAAGGTAACTTTCCATGGGTATGGCATGGTCAGATGCGGAGCATATAAGTGTCATATCAAAGGTGGTAGCATTTAGAGAGGCCTATCTCGAGCTCAAAGCACTAGATTTGTTCAGCATCCACAATCGTAGAATTTGAGAGTTCCTCCATCACTAGAAAGTATTTCTAGTTAAGCTAGTAAACCCAGAAGTCAGAAACCTCACACCTTTTGGCAAGGTTAGGGATCATTTAGTGCAATGAAATATTCTTCAAGAGGATGCCCAAACGTGATTAGCTAGTTAGAGGCAGAACATCAGGCTAGTGTGGTGACCGGTATGCATACAATCTCTACCTTTCTACTGTGGGTATTTTTTAACTATGGTACATCACATTCTTTTGTTTCATCTACATTAATAGCTATAGATTCTTTGTCTCCTTCCAGTGTTATTTTCACTTATGTTGTGTTGCCTTTGGAGGATAGGATTGCATGATCTAGGTTCTATAAAAGGGTAGCCTTGATAGTGGGGATAGTGGAGTTCCCCTCATATCTCATAGAGCTTGAATTTCATAACTTTGATGTAATTTTAGGAATGGACATGTTGGGGATGTACCAAGTGGTAATAGATTGCATGTAAGAATGTATGGTTTTATGAGGAACAACGAGTGTTAGGATCTCATATTGAAAGTGTGGACCAAACCCTTATGTAAATGTTGTGTCGACAATCATGATGATAACTCTTGTTAATAATGGTTATACACTCTCATTCTGAAGCATTTGAGATACTGAGGTAGTTGAGATAGTGTTAGACCAAATCACAGTGATCAGAGAGTATCTTGATGTATTCCCTGATGAGATTCTAGGTATACCACCCATTTAAGATGTCAAGTTTACCATGGGCATATTCTTAGGGACAAAACTAATATCTAAAGCCTCATGCCATATTGGAAATACAGATATGAAAGAGATTAAGGATTAGTTAGAGGAGTTGTTGAGAAAGGGATACATCCGACCAAGTATATCGATACAGAGAGTGTTAGTCCTATTCGTGAAGAAAATAGATAGGAGCCTACAATTGTGCATTGATTACTAAGGGTTGAATTAGGTTGCAATAAAGAACCATTTTCCATTACTAGGTTTGTAAACAAGATAAGCCAAGCTAATCATAGGTTGTCTTGGGCACAACCCATTTAATAAATAGTCTAAATATAAGACTTAAGATTGACTCATTTATAAAGGAGTCGAGTTGAGCCAGTTCATGAGCTTTTGTTGCAAAAAAGCTGAGCTAATAAGCTTTTGCCCTATAAATAAGCTCGAGCCCAAATTCTTCACCCTCAAGTTCACCCCATTTATTTAATGAGCCAAGCTCAAGCCTTATTTTTAGCCTCATCTAGCTAAATAAACAAGTTGAGTCCATAATCTCGCAAGATTGCTCTATTCATTTACAGTAATGCCTTTTGGACTCACTAATACACCAACAAAATCCATATCCCTCATGAAACAATATTTTAGACCATTCTAGTTTCAAATAATCATAGTGTTCATTGATGACATCCTCATCTACTTTAGCAATCAAGAAGAGCACGAACAAAATCTAAGACAAATCTTGGCATTGTTAAGGTCACACCAGCTATATCTCAAGCAGTAAAAGTGTGAGGTTTGGCTAGATCAAGTGGATTTCTTTTGACATATAATTTTAAAATATAGGGTGGCAGTAGATCCTTCTAAGAATCAAGAAGTTTATGAGGGGTTAGCACTAACTTCTATCAAAGAGGTATGAAGATTTCTCAGATTGGCCTATTACTATAGCAGGTTCGTTGTGGATTTCTCCAAGATAGCTCCTCCGTTGATATAATACTCTAAAACCATATTTTAGGAATTAAAAATAAAATAAGAATTATTAGGTAAGGTTTAATTAAATATACCATGTTTAATAAAATAATGATATTATAGTAATAATTATTATGTCTATAAAAGAGGGGAAATAATGTAGGAGTCTAATTTGTGGAGGCTATAATTATTTAATAAACTAAAAAATTAAGTAAATTATAATAATAATAATTTCTAAATTAATAACAAAAATTATTTATGTATTATAACTAATTTTTTTATTCCTAAAATTCAAAAAAAAATCCCAAACCACCCAACCACATCACCTTTCTTTTTCTCTTTTTTCTTTGTCTTCCCCTTTTTTTTCTTCCATTTCCTTCTATTTTCCTTCCCCTTTTCTTTCTTCCTTTTCCTTCTCTTTTTCTTCCTTTTCTTTTTTTCTTTCTACCCCTCCCTCGTCAGACTGGGCCATGCCTAGTGCAAGCCCAATCCCTCTCTCCCTCTCCTCTCATTTCCTTTGCTTCCCTAGCCCACTCTCCCTTCTTTTTGTTTTCCTTTGTGCAGCCTAGCACATATGCTCGTCCCCCTTTTTCCCCTTTTCTCCCTCCTTTTCTTTCTTTCCTCCCTTTCTGCCCATGTCTTCAACCTTCCCCTATTTATATATCTCCCCTCACCCTCTCCACATTCTGGCCTGCAAGGTGTGTAGCTAGTACTATGTTGCACTGGTCCCCTCCCTCTTACGACCCTAGAATCCTTACCTATTCCCCTGCACTATCCCTTGTCATGCGAGCTGCACCAGCCTACACATTGATCGGCAACCAACCACCCCTCCCCTTGTCTTCTTCTTACCTTTTTCCACTTCCCCCAACCATCTCCCCCTATATATACCCCATCTTACACCCTCTATTCTCTCTTTTCAGCCATTTAAAAACCACCCCCAACTTCCTCACATAACCCCTTCAGCCATCGCTGTTGTCGCTGATGTGCTACACCATTATTGCCAGACCCTTCCTTCCTCTTTCTTACATCACCCTCCACCCAATGAGACCTTCCTCTACCCCTAACTCCCCTCGCTCTTCTCTCCCCACTTGTGTAAAGTGGGCAGCCCGAGTTGCTCTTATACACCTATCATCGCCGCCTACGTAGCCCAGCGCCGCCGCCACCATAGCAACCACCACCCCCACTACCTCCCTTCCCACCTAGAAAATGTTCCCTACCTTCCCACACCACCAATTTCCCTTTCCTTCCCCTCCTTCCTCCTCCTTTTCTCGCCTTTCCTCTCATCCACTAGCACAACCGCCGCCTGCACTGCATCCGTGAGACACCACCATGACCCCCTCTGTAACACCCCAAAATTCACTAGTTTTTATTTTATTTTTTGAAAGCGGAAGTAATTAAAATAGAAATACTTAAATTAAAACCCATTAATTCTAGGGATGTTACTGCCACACTTAATACAAAACCAGTTCTCTCCGATCGCTTCAGTACCAAGTGCTAAGGCTAGAGAAAAGATTAACATTTAAACTCAAACCAACAGTTCATAAAGAACTAGAAAGGATCATACCACAAAATCAGAGTACGCATAAAAGTTTATAATCAATAATAAGATAGAAATCAGAGTGCAAAATCAAAATTCCTCGAAGGGAATAATCTTACAATCAATAAAAGATTTATTTGAAATACTCAATACAAGATAATAAATCATAAAAGAATAAGTTCAAAACAAAGGAAATAACACACTGACATAATTCGCATAAAGAGATAATATGGCCACGTCACTCTCGAAATGAGCCAAATCACAAACTCAACACTCAACCCCGCCGAATGTCTTGCCCACCTGCACAAAGTCAGAAGGGCCTACTACTCGTGGGAATAAGTAGCACCCATGAAAAGGGTGATCAGTATGCTACGTATTGACCAAGGTAAACGAGCACTAAAGCCAACACATAATAGCACATAAATAATGCAGGATAATAATAGAGCATAAGACCAACATGATTACATAAATGCATATGACCATTTAGGTAAAAGAATAAAGGCCCATGTATAATCCGGATCAATTAATTATTTAATCTCTGATCAGAGGTCGATTCACACCATACTTTTTATCAAATCCATGTGAGTACGGGAACCCCACTATTATAGCCGGTGGACCGGAAACACATAGGACATCATGCCCTAACCACTATTATTCGCCGGTGGACTGATCTGGCCCTTGCTTGCATGGTGTTCCACTATAAGTAATTAGTGTCTTTCCCATATCTTGGCACACATATGTTCAATTTTGTTGAGCACGGAATCCCCCACTATTATAGTCGGTGGACCGAAAATGCACTGGTACAAAGCCTGACCACTATTATAGCTGGTGGACCGGAAACACATAGGAAATCATGTCCTAACCACTATTATTCGCCGGTGGACCAGTCTGAGCCTGGCTCAACAATCTTCCACTTTAAGTGATTAATGCCTTTTGTATATTATTCAAAAAAATTTAACCCTAGACATGCATGCATCACTCCTTTATCACATATCATCTAAGTTCACTCCACATCTCAGTCTAGGGTTTTATCTTAAAACCCTAATATAGGCCTCAGTGTCCTATCTTACTCCACCTCACACAACCCAAATCATTTTAACACTCCACACACCACAACTCATAAATACCATCCTCATAATTACACTTAATCACCACAAACACATGATACCACAAAAACTCTAAGCAGCCACACCAAACGCTAATTGTCCACAAAAACCCTAGCTCGGTCTCCTACGTACCCTTATATTGCTTCACGTACTATTTTTCATTTGAAGTGTTCAAACACCCAACAGTGCTTACATTACCTTCCTTACATCCCAAATCAACGTTCCATACATAAATTCCACTCCCATGCAGACTTTACACATTCCATGCAACCTCCCAAACTTTTAATGCAAAACCCTAAGTCCATCCATACAAAACCCTAAATTCTTTCATACAAAACCCAAGATTCTGTCATACAAAACCCTAAATTCAATTCACACAAAACCAAAGATTCATCTATACCAAACCCTAGATTCAAACCATATAAAACCCAAAGATATATCCATATCAAACCCTAAATTCAAACCATATAAAACTAAAGATTCATCCATACCAAACCCTAAATTCCAACTATATAAAACCAAATATTTATCCATACAAAACCCTACATTAGATCCTCTTATACAAAACCATAAATTAGATTTTCCCGTATAACATCATAAATTAGATTATCCCATACAATATCATAAATTAGATTCTCCCATATAACATCATAAATTAGATTCTCCCACATAACACCATAAATTAGATTCTCCCATACAAACCATAAATTAGATTCTCCCATATAACATCATAAATTACATTCTTCCATACAACATTATAAATTACATTCTCCTATATAACATCATAATTTAGATTTTTCCATATAACACCATAAATTAGATTCTCCCATACAAATCATAAATTATATTATTCCACACAAAACCATAAATTAAATTCTTTCACACAAAACCATGCAAAATCATAAATCAGATTCTCCCACACAAAACCCTAAAATTCCCTATTTTATTCTTCCACTCATGGATCATTAAAATACTTAGGACAAATCACATCCCTTGGTCAACTTCCTTCCCTATCCTCCTTTTTCATCCTTTCTCCCACACAAACCACATCAACACCCTCACATGCATGTCTTACAGGGTCACAACACATATCATCATATATATAATATTTCATCACATATAGTACACATGCCATACAAAAACATACTTCAACTCCACATTATACCACATACGAAATAATTACAATAATAAACATAGGATGCATATCATACAAAGCATATAATGCACATCAACACACAATAGGTCTTGGAGCATGCTCCTACCCCTCCTTACGGCTTTGACTCGTCTCACCTATTTTAGGAAAAAATAAAATTAGATTCTCACTTACTAAAAATACTATTAATTACTAACTTATTCTAAGACTAGGCTTTTGATAAAATAATAAAATAATAATAACAAAATAATGAAAAATAATATCAATTATAATAATAATAATAATAATAATAATAGTAACAATAATAATAATAAAAAGGACATTATTAAAAAAAAGTGAAATAGGGCTTCGACCCCTTTATCAAAATAATACTAATAATAATATTAGTAAAATAAATAACCAAATTTAGTAATAATAATAATAAAAATAATAATTACATAACAATAGAAAAACTAAAAGTAAAGTATTTGTAACATTAATATTGAAATAATAATATAAATTCGAAATATTAATAATAAAATAATAATTATAATAAGAAACACATAATAATAATAATAATAATAATAATAATAATAATAATAATAATAATAATAATAATAATAATAATAATGGTAATAATAAGAGTAATAATGATAAAATCGAAATAAAAATACTATTAATACTAATAATAATAATAATACATATTAATAATAGATATAATAATAATAATAGTATTTATATTTAAATAAATAAAATAAAATAAAATAAGGCTTATAAAAATAGGAAAAAGGGCTGAGAGGGTCTAGGGTTCAACCTTAGGCTGGAGGGGACATGCGGCACTAGCGGTTGTGAACGGAAGCGGTGGCGGTGGCTAGAAAAAGAGAAGAAAAGGGTAAAAGTTGAAGGCTGGGAACAAAATAGGGAGAATGAAGGTGGTAGTTGGGGTGTTTTATACTGCCTAGATGGAGGGGAGTAGAATAAGGGTGGTGGCTGAATGGAGAAGAAGGAGATAAAGAGAGGAGGAGAGGGAGGAAGGGGAAAATAAAGGTAGGGGAAGGTAGAGGATGGTATGCAGAAGAGAGTGTGAGGTGAAAGAAGCAGCGGCGCCGGCAGAAGAGGTGGCTAAGGGTGGTGCAAAGGGTGGTGGAGGTTGAAGAGAGGGTTGATCGAGAAGGATACTTCGCACAGCCGGGGTGGTTTGTACAGGAAGAATCAAGGGATATGGGACATTTGGTTATCTAGAAGGAAGTGCAAGGAAGAGTTGGGTGGCCAGAACGGGCTGCAAAGTTGGCTGGAGGCGGCGGACGAGGCGTCTAAAGGGACAGCGGTGGCAAGGTCAAAAAATTCTGGGTAGGAGTTAAAACCTCAATACAATGCATCTTAAGAGGGTATTTATAGATTTTATAAGGGGTTTTAGGGTTTGGTGGGTCAGCTACAAGGTAAGGCATGTAGGGTTTCGATCACCGGTGGCGAGGTTGGCCTGCAAAAATCAAAACGGGGCAAGGGTTGTGGTCGGCTGGGAGAGAGGAAAAAAGTGTGTGAGAAGAAAGGAGAATGGTTGAACGATGGGGTCGACGGATCAACAGGAAAAATAGAGGAGAAATGGCGAGTCAAAGAGGCGAGATCGGTGGTAGATTTCTCAAAGGTGGTGGTGAGTTGCAGGTTGGCAATAGGGATGGTGCGAAGGGCTAGGGAAGAAGAAAGGAGGAAGAAGGCCTGGACCAGCAGTCCAGGGAAGAAAGAAAAGAAAGAAAAGGGAGACTGAGCGATTGGGCACGAGGATGGGGTATTTAAATGAAACGTAGAGTTTTGGTGGGAAAGGAAGCAAAACGCGGCGCGGCGAGGGAGAAGGAAGAAGGCTGGTCACGCGGGCTGGGCTGCATCGAAGGAAGGAGGGAACTGGGCTGCTAGGCTGGCCTAGGTAGGGGAGGGGAGGAAAAACAAAAAGAAAAGAAGAAGAAAGAAAAAGAAAGAAAAAGGAAGAAAGAAAAAGAAAAAGGAAAAAGGTAAAATAATCAATTAGGCTAATTAAATTAATTAGGATATTTGGGATATTTAAAAATAATAATATTTAAATCCCTTTTTACGCTAAATTAGGATTTTTAAAAGATATTCCATAATTTCCATTTTAACTAGCAAATCACCAAAATTTTCTCCAATAAAATTATTTATAAAATTTATATTAATTTGGAACTATTTTGTCTTCCTTATTTTAAATAAAATAATCTATTTAACTAATTTCCAAACTAAAATCTTTAATTTGCTAAAATACCCAAAAAATTTCTAATAAAAATTATTTATTATTTTATTCTTGAATAGCCCTAATTAATTCCCTTTTATTATAATAAAAATAATTTATTAAATTAAATTTTCCAATAAAACCCTATTTAAACATAATTTTTGAAATTAGAAATTTTTGGGGCATTTCACCCTCTAACCTAGAAACCCTAGCACCAAATAAAACCTATCTCCTCTCATCTTTTCTAACCCTTAAACCTCTTCTTTTCCATCACCACCACCACCACCACTGTTATGCGCCACCACTGCCACTACCGCCCCTACCTGTTGTCCCTTTCTAATTGTGTCGTTATCCCTTTCACTTACTTAGTATATTTTATTTTAAATATTTTATTATTATTATTATTATCATTATTATTATTACTAATATTTATTTAGGGAAATCAAAGAAAAAGGAAAAAGGATTAGGAAGAAGGTTAAATAATTAGTGTTCCATTTCTTATAGGTTGTGAACCAAACCCTTTCCGTGAGGAGGCGTAGGATTTGAGCTCCAAGCTTGGTGTCCTATTATGTAAGGATATGTGTAAAGCTTAGATTTTATATGATTTATGTGCTTATGTGTATGAAGATATGTGTTGGGTACGTATATGTGAATGTGGACTAAATATGGGTGATATGTAGCTTACCTTGCAAGGTGCTAAGGTATGTTATGTATGATTGATAATGTGTAATATGGGTGATATGAATTGTTATGTATGACATGCTCTTATGTATGGTTGTTATGTTATGACAGTCATACTTAGAGGCCTTAGGTGGTTTTGAGTGGTTATGGGGATCTAAAAGAAAAAAAGAGTGTAGAGTACGTAAGAAGAAGTGGGAAAAATGCCTAAGTGTATTGTGACATGTGGGTGGTAAAATAAAGGAAGTAATAAAATGAAGAGTTATGGTAACATCGATCTTACATGGGGAGTGTAAGGATTGTATGGGGTGTTTAGTCCTCGTATGAGGGAAAAGATTATGTGGGAAAAGTTAGTTTGAGGGTCAAACATAGGGAGGAAAGAGTATTTTAGGTGATTAGAGTATTTGGAAATGAGATAGTACGTGGGTTGTTGGAAGTATGCATACTAGGGTTTTTAGGGGAAAACCCTAAGTATATGAGTGTTATGAGAGAGTTTATAGAGGTTTGTTGGAATTTGGGTTGAGATTAGGAGGGTTTCATATGAAGAGTGAGAGTAAAGGGAAATGGAGGTTGGAGTTTGTGTGTGAAGGGAAGGTGTAAAAGAAAAAAAGGGTATTAGGGTTTTGGGGTGACCAACTAAGGTTCTTTATCACATGTGGAAGTTGGAGAGTAAGGTTGTGATTTTTGGAGTGGGTTGAGTGGAGTGATGGTGTTGGAATTAAGGGAGGGTAAGGGCTATATAAGAAAAAGAGAGGCTAGGGTCACATAGGTAAGATTAGGGTTTCAAGCGAAACCCTAGTAGGCAATGATGAGCCTAGATAGAGAAATGGAAAAGTGGGCCTTGACCCATAGGTATAAGGGCTTTTGGATTCATGGTGGGTAGGGTGGAAGGAGAAAAGTGGTCTTGTAGTCTTGGGGAGTGTAGAGGTCCAAAGCTATAGGACAATTTCATTCAGGAAGTATAGGGTGACAAAGTAGTAATGAGTCAAGAAAGTCCATTGGGGAAATCCATGTCTAGTTGGGGTTACTTGTGGAATAAGACACAAATAAAACATTAATTACTTAAGTGAAAGAGTACTGAGCCAAGCCCAAGTTAGGATGATTTTCATTCCACCGGCTATAATAGCGGTTAGGTGTGTTCTACCTTGGAATAGTATTTTTGGTCCACTAGCTATAATAGTGGCTAGGTGTGTTCTTCCTTGGAGTAGTTTTTTTTGGTGCACCGGTTATAATAGTGGCCAGGTGCATTCTACCTTGGAGTAGTAGTTTCAGTACACCAGCTATAATAGTAGGGGTTATGAGCTCAATAAACCAAACCTTAGATAGTAATAAATCATGGAAAAGACATTAATTACTTATAATGGAACCCCATATGGATCGGGGCTAGGTTAGGATAATTTTTAGTCCACCGGCTATAATAGTGGCAAAGTGTGTTCTGTCCTGGAGTAGATTTTTCCATTCCTTGAACCAAAATAGTGGGGTTCCCATACTTATAAGGATATAATTTGAGATATGTGTAAAGATAGTATTAATGGCCTAAATTCTAATCATGGTGATTAACCCGATTGATTAACTGCTTGCATTATCTGCCATTTTATATTATGTTTTGTCTTAGCCATATAGTTAACTTACTTAATACATAGTGTACCGATCACCCTTTTTATGAATGCTATTCATTCCTATGAGTAGTGGCCCCTCGTGAGTCTATATAGGTAGGAGATGATACACTCGATTATTTTGATGTGTGTGATTCCTTGAGTGGGGTAGAATGATGACTTGATGTACCTAGTGTGGGGTGTAAAAGGGAGTTCTCCGGACTTCTTATTTCTTTACTCTTTTTATTTCCTCGTTGTGGGAGTTGTTTTGTACTTTATTTCAGTTCTGCATTAACCCTAACATTGTCTGCTTTGTTTTTATTTATGAATCTTAAACTATTATGGTTTTTATTGATCAATCATGTTAATAATTTTAGTACCTTTAGCCTTGTGGTTAGTATGAGATTGTCTAGGGGTAACTTTTATACTGATCATAGTAGTGGAACCCCCCATTTTTAGTGCATGGTTTTCCATAACAAATAGAAATTTTCAATTGAAAATTTGGGGGTGTTATAGTTGACTAATCTTTTCAATAATGCTATGTGATTCCAATGGGATGATAATTGTGGTGAAGCTTCCAAGGAGTTGAAGATGAATTTAACTACAGCCTCAATGCTCACATTGCCAATTTGATTTGACAATTTTGAGGTATATAGCGATCCTTTTAAGCATGGATTAGGTTGCATGCTTATGCAACTTGGGAAAGTAGTGGTGTATGCTTTCTAGAAACTAAAGCAACATGAGAAGAACTACCCAACACACAAATTAGAGCTTTTATGAAGTAGTGTTCACCCTTCAATTTTGGAGGCATTACCTTTATGGGATTCATTGTAAGTTCTACACTAATCAGAAGAGCCTTAAGTACATCTTCAGAAGCGAGAATGGAATTCGTGACAGTGTCGATGGTTGGAGTTGGTTGAGGATTACGATCTATAATTGACCTACCATGAGGGTAAGACCAATGTGGGGGTAGATGCCCTGAGTTGGCAGATGTCTTATTCCTTGAGCATAATTTTATTGTCAGATCATCTATACCGAGAGTTCAGGAAGATGGAGATTGAGCTAATCACTTCTAGTGGTATGGATGCAAGAATGAGTGCACTCACCATCACACCTTCAATTTTTTAGGAAATTTGAGCAAATCAACATGGTGATGTTAAGCTCGAAAGGAACAAGAAGGGTATTGAAGAACTCATAACCAAAGGGTTACAACTCCATGAGGACAGTAGTGTTAAATACTATGGTAGGTGGTATATACCTAGGGATGTGCCTAGATTAAGAGGAAAATCAAAGAGGAAGGTCATTTTGATCCTTATGTAACACCCCAAATTTTTAAAAACCAAAATTTAAATATTTAACTTTTTATTTGAGATAATTTAATATTAAATTATCGGTTTGATTATTTTAGAAACCCTTGATTTCCAAAATAGATAGAATTATTTAATAAATTAAATATGATTATTTTTATTATTTTATCTTACTATCTTATCTAAATAAATCCCAAACCCATAATTTTTACCAAAAGTATTATCTTAAATTAATACCTAAATTTGTGATAAATTAATTTAATATTTTTTCTAAAAACCAACTTTAGCCTAATTTCTAATCCTAATTGTATAAATATTTTTTCCTTTTAAATTTTTTTCTTCCTTTCCTTTCTTTTTCCTTTCTTTCTCTTTCTTCCTCCCTTTTTCCTTAAGCTAGCCCAGCCTTCCTCCCCCTTTCCTTTCTTCCTTCTCCCATTGAGCCAGCCCTAGCCCATCTCCTTTTTCTTCTTCTTTATTTCCCTCCTCTCCCTTCTTAGGCCATCCCATCTTCCCCTTCCCCTCTTCCTTTCTTTCTCTCCTATGGGCCAACCTGCTCTTCCCTTTCCCCTATGTTTCCCTCATCTTTTCTTCTTCTTCCCCTAACCTCCCTCACAGGCCTTCTTCCCTTATGCTCTACACACCTACCTGTGCCACCCACCACCGACAAATGCCCACACCACCCTCCCCTTACTTACTTTCTTTTCTTTCTCTTATGTGGGATAGCTTGCTCTTCCCTTTTCCTTACATGTCCCTCTTCTTTTCTTCTTCTTCCCCTAACCTCCCTTGCATACCTTCTTTCCCTTTACTCTACACCCCTGCCTATGCCACCCACCACCGAAAAATGCCTACACCACCCTCCCCCTACCATCTTTCCTTTCCATTTGTAGCTAAACAAACCCCGGTCTCCCTCTATCCTCACATGCCTACCCCTCCCCCCTTTCATCCCTATCACTTACCATGCCCAATAGGAAACAACAATAGCCCCCCTACACCACCTACCTCACGCGCCTCCTCCCTCTCTATTCCTCTTCTTTTTCTTCTTCTTCTTCCCCTCCTCTCTTCTTCACTTCTCCCTCAATCCCTCCCTCTCCTTGCCGACCCTCTCTTATTTTTCTTTCCTTTTCCCCTTATCTTTCCTTCACTATCCCTACAGCTCCCCTCTACCACCTCCACCACCCAACCAGCCACCACACCACCCTCCTCCTACACCCTCCCCACACCACCCTGTTCCGCCAGCGCCGACCACCCTATGGCCTACCCCTCCCATTTCCCTCCTTCTTCTATTTTACCCCTTGCACCACCAACTTATCCACCTTTTCTCCTCCCTCACAAAGCCACCTCAGCTTCCCCTCAACTACCAAATACCACCCTAACACCTTCCCTACACCACTTGACCTGAGCTACCTACCCCATTTCCTTCTCTTCTTCTTTCCTTTTCTTCCTCTTCTCCCTCCTCTTGCTACACCCTATTCCTATAGGCACTATCAATGTATCTACAGCCCCTAAGTTGCTACCCTTCAACCCCAAACCACCCCTACACACTATCTCGCCCCTGCACTCAACAACCACCCCCCAACACTCCCCCCTCAAGCCTACCTGATCCCCCTCCCTTTCTTCCATTTCCTTACCTCTTTTTCCCTTTGCATGGCTCACGTTGACTAGCAGCATAAGTTATGCCATTCCATTTGGTACTTGTTGGCCATAATTAAGGTAGTAGATAGTTTAATAATGTTATATATATTTAATTAATACTTTTAGTAAAAATCAATCTTTTATTTATCTAATATTAATATTTCACTTGTGACATTATCTTAGGTATAAAATTTCATTAATCAAGGCATAAGAATCTTAAACTAGGATACCAGTTTAGGTTGGTTATATTAAAAATAAAGTAATTGTTATACTCACTAAAATGTATGGATTATTGTATGTCAGCACATTAGAATTTTTGGTATATGATTTGTGTAAATATGTTGTGTTACTTCCCAATTTCATGATTATTATGTTGTCATGTATATGGTGTGACATGTGTGAAAGGGGTGACTAAGAAAAAGGGGTTGATATTGATGATGAGTGTTATGTGTATATAATTGCTAGCCTAAGAGAGTATGGACATATAACTAATAGGATTCCTAAGGGAAATTTGGTCATTTGGACACCTCTTGGTGTTTAAACCAAAATAGGATGTCTAATGTGTTAGGAATGTTGTTAAGAGTGGAGATAGGGTTTGGTGGATTATAAATGTATATGATAGTATAAATATCAATATTTTAGGTTCTAGGGGTATTTTGGTAAATTTTAATGTATGATGGTGATAATTACAATAAATGTAGTGGTTAAGGAATAAGTGGTCCTAAGAATAATGATAAGGGTTTTGTGGTGTTTATAATGCATGTGGGCCATGAATATTAATATTTTGGGTTCTTAGGGAATTTTAAAATTTTCTCATGTAAAGTGGAGTATGCTTAAATAAACATGCATGATAAGCGATAATTGCTGCTATGAATAATGCTAAAGGTTTTGTGGTATTAGTAGTGAATGGTTAGGTATGATTATTAGTATTTTATGGACTAGGGGTATTTTAGTAATTTGACATGTGTAATGGGAGTCAACTTAATAAGTATGCATGATAAGTGGTAATTAGTGCTATGAATGAAAATAGGGGTTGTGTGGTGGTAGTAATTTGTGTTGGGTATAAATGGTGTTATTATATGGCATAGAGGCATTTTAATAATTTTGAAGGTACAAAAGTGACTATACTAATGAATGTGCATGCTAAAGGTCAAATGGTGGTATGTAAAAAAGGTTTGGTGGCATTAGTATTTCATATTTGAGTATAAATGGTGATAATATATGGTATGGGGGTATTTTGGTAATTTTGAAGTTGTAAGGGTGATTATACTAATAAATATACATGCTAAGTGTTAAAGGGTGTTTAAGTGTAAAAATAAGGTTTGGTGGCATTAATATTTCATGTTTGGGTATAAATGGTGATATCATATGGCATAGGGACATTTTGGTAATTTTGAAGATGCATGGGTGATTATGCAAATAAATATGCATGCTAAGAAATAATTGGTGTTAAGTATGCAAACAAGGTTTGGTGGTATTGTACTACATGATTGGGCATAAATAGTGATATGTGGTCTAGGGATATTTTGGTAATTTAAAGGTGCATGTGTGATTATCTTATTAGATGAGCTTGCTAGGTATTAATAGGTGCTACATATGAAGATAGGGTTTGGTGATACTAATAGTACATGTTGAGAAAGATTGATGGATTTATATGTCCTAAGAGTATTTGGATAAATTTGAGAATGCAATGGTGGTTATGCAAAATAAACGTGCATGGCAATGGTTAATTGGTGTAGGATGTGAGAATAGTGATGTATGGTCTTAGTAGAATCACTTTCAGCATGATTATCAATATTACATTGCTTAAAGGCCCTTATTTGTTTAGGCATGTATTAGGGTAATTATTCTGATGAACACGTATGGGGAAAGCCCAACCTAAGGGTGCTATAACTATGGGTGAGAAGAATAGGGATGGTTGCTATGAATGGATATGGGGTAAATGGTGATATGACTGAGCAACTTGTCCATTTGGGGAACCCATGGAGTGTTAAAGAATGAGAGGCTACCAAAAGTTTGGATTAGAGTTTCTATGAGGTCAAGTTTGGCCGGGGTGGTAGTAGGTTAGGAGACTTTCAAGGTTTGTGCAAGGATATGTCTATGATATCAGAACAAATAAGATACAAACAAGTCACTATTCACTTAAAGTGAAAAATTATTGAGTAAAGCCTATGTGTAGGATATTTACTGGTTCATTAGTTATAGGTGCATTATGTCCTGGATTGTAGTATATCATCTGCCCACTAGTTATAATAGTGGTCAAGTACATTCTATCCTAGATTATGGCATATTATCAGTTCACCGATTATAATAGTATCCAGGTGCGTTATGCCTTGAGTTGTAGGATATTTCTAGTTCATCGATTATAATAGTGGGGGTCCCCAGCTCAATAATAAAACCCTTGGATGATATAAATATATGAAAAAGACACTTATCACTTATAGTGGAACACCACTTGGGTTGGGACCGTCTATAGTACATTTACTAGTCCATCGGTTATAATAGTGGTTAGGTGCATTTTGTTCTGGATTGTAGTATCTCTACTAGTCCACTGGTTATAATAGTGGTTAGGAGTGTTTTAACCTAGATGGTATTAGGTTTACTGGTCCACCGGTCATAATAGTGGCGAGGAACGTTCTACCTTGGATGATATAGTTACTTCTCCACCGGTCATAATAGTGGGATCCCCGAACCATGTGGATATAAACCAAGTGATGGCTAATTATGACACTAATGGCTTGAATAAAAATAATAATGAACAAATTAACATGTCCTAATGATGCATGTGGCATTCTTTTTGCGAAGTTGTTGAGAAGTTTTGTGGGTCAATTATTCTAGTTGTACTACAAGGAGCATCACTTGAATGTTCCCATAATAAGTTCTATTACCTCTAAGTGGATGAGGAGTGTGGCATATGATATTGATGCATGTAGCTATCCAAATGATTATTGCATTTAAGATGATATATGTACCATTCCATGGTTATGTGTTTGATGTGTTATACGTGAGCCTAACATGTTGGTCTCGTATAAACGGTTACTCGGTACCATAGTCCTAAAGGGATTCCTTTATTGGGTTCTTGCCTATTCAATAGCCAGTGGCCTTTCTAGGTTAGCTTGCATGCTCCCTTTGAGATTGAGAGTGTAGGGTTATCCGAGGCGTGGACTAGTGTTTCGAACTAGGAAGTTTTCCTTTGTATTTCTTGAAACTATTTGTATTTATTTTCTACTAACATTTTCTTTGTAACCACAATTAGTGGATTTCCATTGGAAGGTGAGTTAACCTTCCTCACTATTGCACTACTCTAATTTGTAAATGTATTCTTGAAATTTAGTTAATGTATATTTTCTAGCCTTAACACTTAGTATTGGAATGGTGGAAAGAAACAGGTCTAGTTCTAAGGGTGGTGGTAGCACCCCAAAATTTACCATGCTTGCTTCCCATAAAACTTTTGAAAACAAATTTTTTTAATAGTGAAGTTTTGGGGTGTTACACCTTATTTGAAGAGGGTATATTAGTGGTCCCGTATGAAGTAGGAGGTAGAAAAATTTGTTACATGATTTCTAATCTACTAGAAGGTCAAATTCGAGCACAAGAGGCTGACAGAGTTGGTCCAACCACTAGAAATTCCAAAAGGAAAGTGGGATAGCATATTAATGGAATTTTGTGGTGGGGATTATGAGGACCCATAGTGGATTTGACTCTAATTGGGTTATTGTAGATCGCCTAACCAAGTTAGCAGTGTTCATACCCAGGAAGATGATGTACAGTTTGGAACAACTAGCCAATGCTTACGAGAAGCACATTATGCAACTACATGGAGTCCCTAAAGACATTGTGTCAGATAAAAACTTTAGATTTTTGTCACACTTCTAGAAAAAGTTACAAGCTACCTTTGGGACTTAGTTGAATATGAGTACTACTTTTAAGCCAGTCACAGATAGTCAGATAGAAAGGACCATTTGAATCTTAGAGGACATGCTTTGTGTATATGGGTTTGATTTTAGAGGTAATTAGGAGTACCATTTGGGCTTGATCGAGTTCTCCTACAATAATTATTATCACACTAGTATCAAGATGGGACATTTTCAAGCCTTGTATAGGAGGAAGTGTCGTAGTCCCTTATGCTAGAATGATATCAAAGAGACAATTGTGTTTGGAGCAGGGATCATAGAGGAGATAACAAGGTAGATCTGACTGATTCATAATCATATAAGAGTTTCCCAGGACCTATAGAAAAGCTACTCAGATTTGAGAAGACAAATCGATGGTTACAAGGTGGGCAATAGAGTCCTTTTAAAGATCTCTCCCACCAAGGGAGTCATGAGGTTTGATAGAAAGGGTATGTTCAATCCAACGTACATTAAATTGTACAAGATTGTGGATCATGTTGGTGAGGTCACTTATTATCTAGCCCTATCAATGGAACTAATGCCTGTGCATAATGTCTTCCACATATCCCATTTGAGGAAGTACGTACCAGATCATTCGCATGTCATCCAGCTAAAGTCGTTAGAGCTTTATGAGTCTCTAACTTACAAAGAACGACTAGTAAGTATCCCACGCACGAAGACCTAAGCAACGCACATGAAGAATGTTCCACTATTAAAGGTCCTTTGGTTACGACATGATACTAAAGAGGCCACTTAGGAGAGGTTAGGGAGGAGATTCAAGAAAAGTACTTAGAGTAGTTCTCCTAGTGTGATGTCTGTGCAGTGGTCCTTAATTTAAGTGGGTAATACCACTTTTTCATTTTTGAATGTACTTTGTGAATTATTGTATGCTATGTATTATGCATAGTCCTTGGTTAGTAGTCTTAAGAGATGAATACTCTTTAAAGGGGTAGTGTTATATTACCATATATTTTTGTAAAGTTTGTTGAATATGAAGTTATGGTGCTTATTAAAAGTTGATAATGTTTTATTTTAATTTAGTATTATCAATGAGTTTGAAGAAAATTTAGATTTGAATAATCTTTGGAAATTGAATAAAATGAGTTTTCAGGCTGACGTATTGATTGATTTGTCATTTCAAGTAAAGGGTTTTGTTATACCAAACTAATTGATTGGTTTGGGGAACCAATAAACTAGTCGATAGAATAATTGACCAATAGGCCAAACTGATCGATTATTTTATCAAGCTCCATACATAATTAAAACTTGATGTTTTTGGAAAATTTCCTTATGCCAATATGGAACCTTGATAATCCCATTCCAAGTTATTCTATACAATTCATTCCAAATTGATCGATTGATTTGTCGAGGTGAGTAAATTTTTAAAACTAAAGTTTTGTGCGAACATTCCTTATACAAAAATAGAATCTTGATAATCCTATTTTAATTTGTTCTTTAGAAATTCTTTACCTTTCTTTTCATGCATTTGGCCTAAGCTGATACCTCAAACTAATTTGAGGGTTCAATATGCACAATTGAGGGAGAAGATGCCTTCAGTTTTATCTTCTTCCATCTATCTCTTCTACACACTTCTAAAATTATTTTTTTGACTTACAAACTATCTTTGCTCAGCTGGGATATTCCTTTCCACGTTGATCATTTACTTCCTCTCTTGTGTTTGAAATTTTCTGGATGATTTCAACTTTTATTCTCCAAAAATTACCATTTCAGCTCTAGAAGAGAAGTCAGCCTATATTTGAAAAAATATATCCGTTCAACTCAAATTTGACAACTAAAAAGTAGGGTTTTCAATCTATGTGTAACCCCGCTCATTCTTGTATTGATTTGTTGGCAATAAATAGCCCTAATCACCTATTTTACTCACTTTTCTTTCAACCTCTGAGGTATTTGAGCTATCTAGCACCATTATTCTTTTCTCCTCACTTTGAGCTTAATTTCGGTTCCTTTCCACTTTTTCCATCCTTTCTATATCTCCTTCTTCTTTACTTTAACAAAGGAGAGTTATATTTTGGAGGAAGTTGAGTCTCACTTTTAACATAAATTCTCTTTATTTTTTCTCTGAAGTTGGTAAGCATGTTCCTTCTAATTTGAATTCCAAATTGTGAAAAGTATTCATGGATTTCCGAAGCTTTAACCTTATATTTTTATGATTTAGATGTTGAAAATATTTCAAGCTAAGTTTTCCCATTTGTGAAAAAAAATTTGCTTGCATCAAGTAAGTTATTGTTACTTCTAAAATTTGGCCCAGTTAAGAATGTGATGTGATGTATTCATTAAAGTCGTAATGTTATAGGTTCGCATGAGAATTTTGTTTTAGAATGATGCATGTTGATTTATTTGTGAATCTTGAGAAAAATGTATGATTTTTAGGGAAATAGTGTAACACCCCAAAATTCACTATATTTTTTTTAAAGCGGAATCAATTAAATTAGAAACACTGAAAACCTGTGAATTCTGGAAATGTTACCGCCACACTTAGTACTAGATCGGTTCTCTCTGAAAGTTCCAGTACCAAGTGCTAAGGCTAAGAAAAGAAATAATCAATTATAAATCAATACAATCCAAATTCTAAATAAGCATTAAACAGTTGTAAACAAAATCAGAGTACGCATCAAGAATCATGAATTAAATAGAAATCAGAGTACGAAATTAAAATTCCTCGAAGGGAATAATCTTACGATCAATAAAAGATTTATTGGAAACACTTAATACAAATAATGAATCATAAGAGGGTAATTTAATACACCAGAAATAACACAATGATATAAAATCACATGAAGAGGAAATATGGTCATGACACTCTCGATCCTCGAGCCAAACATTCTCAACACTCAACCCCAACTGATGTCTCGCCCACCTGCACAAACTAGAAGGGCATACTACTTATGGGAATGAGCAGCACCCATGAAAAGGGTGATCAATACGCTACGTACTGAGTAAGGTAACCGAACACTAAGGCCAACACATAAGCACATAAAATCACCCATAAGAATAAAAGATCATAAAGACCATCATCATATCATATTATCGACCAATCATTCAAGTACATACATAAAGGCCCAATCATAGTCCAGATTAATTATTTAATTAATCTTTTACCAGAAGTCGATACACACCATGCTTTATATCAAATCCATGCGAGTACGGAAGCCCCCACTATTATAGCCGATGGATCGGAGGCACATAGGGTATCATACCCTAACCACTATTATAGCCGGTGGATCGAAAACACATAGGACTACGCATCCTAACCACTATTCCTAACCAGTGGATCGATTGGCCTTGGCTCGCATGGTGTTCTACTGTAAGTAATTAGTATCTTTTAGGCATTTTAGCAAAACTCTGGTTTGCGGTTGTTGAGCTTGGGAACCCCCACTATTATAACCGGTGGATTGGTCACACATAGGGTAAAAACCCTAACCACTATTCCGAACCGGTGGATCGGTTGGTTCTGTCTCAACAATCTTCCACTTTAAATAATTAGTGTCTTAAGTATCTTATTCAAAGCTT